>JAGSMP010000215.1:0-600000 GCA_029286625.1 Parnassius orleans | reverse complement strand
ACTGTTTATAGATTTTTGAACTTACTTGCATTCCATATGTAACAATGCTAACGTTGGGATGCTCTGGTGATAGATTCAGCTCTAACACATCACAGGACCGCTCCAGATCAACTAAGAGACCTAGGAAAGCCGGCGCCTTAAGAACTAGCTTTGCGACCTCTTCAGTATCTTCGTCTCGAAGATCGAGGAGCGAATCAGCCGTTTGCGTTGATATCTCACAGTCTGTCATGACGTTATGCACCGACTGTGGCTGTAAGCTAAAAAAAATTATTTTCTTCATCATTTTGCAAAAGTCCACGGGTGGACGTGGGCCTTTCCTGTTGTAAGGACGATTAGCCTTAATCGTTGAGATTGGCAGACGTATGGTGGCAGCCAGAATACATCACCCCACTTCATGTCAGAAAGAGCTTACATATGGCTTCCGTTAGATGGCATTGAATCATCTCTTTTTTACCTATATATTTTGTCAAATTATGGTTCTGAATTCACTCCGGATTTTCAACAGAGTAAATATAAAATGTATTAATAACTCGAGCACGGCGTCACCTATCGGATCCAAGTTTAGCACTAAACCAACATATTATATTTTGAATATGAGTCATTTTGTCACCAAAAAACGAGCATACGGCTCACCATGATAGTAAGTCCAGTGGTCGTAAGCACGGCGGCTGATCATGGGATCCCGAGTTCGAATCCCGGGTCGGGCCAAAATCAGTAATTGAATTGAAAAAATTCTCAGAGTTAGGATGTTGGCGTTGTTACACACCCGAGCCTTAAAAAGCACGTAAAGCCTTCGGTCCTGCGAATGTTGTCTCACTGCTCTCGTCGGATTGCCATCTAATTTGATTCTGAGAGTAATTCCTTCACTCTCAGAGTGCACCTGTGCTTGCACACACACTCATGCACTCCTGTTCTGTGCAGATGGCTCATCTCCATTGACATTATTTTATTGTGACGCCGAAACGTGATCAAATTTTAATATAAAAAAGGAATTCTGAATGGTTAAAATATTTTGCAAAATGATCATACACTACTGCTTTGTAGAAGTTTAGTAAACAAAATGACCATTTAATACACTTACACCAAAAGTAATGGTGATCCTTCACATCTGTAGTACATTTTTAGGCTTGATTCTTCACCTGATCCAAATATATTTAAGCATTCAGCTAAGACTGCTATACTGATCTGAAAATCAATATTTTTATACTGTATCAAAGTTTAGCTCATTTTGGCAAGATCCCAGACTGGACATTGTTGTTTAAAAAAGCACATATCCATCTTGGGACTAAGCAACTCAATAATGTGCCGTTTCTGTTCCTAAACGGAAGAAATACCTCTGCCCATTCTAACTGGTATTGTGGACCTTTAATGCGCAAACGTAATACTCATATGGGAAAACAGCAGTCAGAGTCCCCCCGTGAAAATAGTAAAAATAGTTTTATTCAATGTGTAGTGTTCGCATAGGTAAATATAAGAAATCATTACAGAAGAAGTGAAATTGCTCGCAGCTTAGCAACTCCTTCAATTCATTGAAAGATATTATAGAGCTTAGCAGTGAACTATAGTCATAGCAGCTATCACAATAAAGCTTATTTATTTATTTACACTTTATTGTACACCTTAATACAATCAAAGTAGGTAATAAAAACAAAAAGAATGCAGCCTATTTTCACCTGATAACCCACAACCCACATCACTTTGATGACAAGGAATTAGTATTCAATATAAATCTACCCAAATGTACATTAGCCTCAATGGAACTCACAACCCAAGGTTGAAAAAATATCCTAACCTATATTTTAGTTTATTTATGTTTTATTCCACTTTTGTCTAACCGACAACAAAACCAAACAAAAATTGCTACAATGGGCCACAGCATCCACTTATCACCAGGTAGACTGTGTGCTTGTTTGTCACCCTTATTCTATAAAAAATCCAGAGTTATTGTGGTCTTCATATGTCGTATTTTTTAAATATAGAATAAGGGTGACAGACGAGCACACAGTCCACTTGATGGTAAGTGAATGCTGAGGCACATAAACATCTACATCTATCCTCGATTAAGAATTAAAATGCAGATGCGTTGTCACCCCTGAGGACTAAGATGGAATACTTCGTTTTCAGAAAAAAGGGTCTCCGGTTCTCTACCCTCACCATACAAAACACAGCAGCCTTAAGCTGCTATTTTACGCTGGTATTTTGTGAGAGAGCGTGGTCCTACCTCGTAGAGCAGACCCATTTGTGCTACAATTAATGTAGCTGCAGTGTGGCCCTAGCACATAGAAATCTCTGATATCTATGACTGAATCATAAACTCCATTTCTTTTGAGATATTTGGGATTTATTATAGAATTGCAGAAACCAATTGTAGGTGGCAGGACTGGTTTACTGTCTAGGAGTCCTTCTGGGTAGCGGGTAGTGAGGAGTGTGTTCATTGTCACTTCAATGGACTAGGTGACAACGCATCTGTAGCCTTCTTTGTTTAAAGTTGGCTACAGGTTTTTTTATATCATAGGGTGACAAACGAGCACACAGTCCACCTGATGGTAAGTGGGTACTGTGGCCCATAGACATCTACATTTATCCTCAATTAAGAATCAAAATGCAGATGCGTTGTCACCCCTGAGGACTAAGATGGAATGCCTCGTTTCCAGTAAAAAGGGTCTCCGGTTCTCTACACTCACCATACGAAACACAGCAGCATTAAGCTGCTATTTTACGCTGGTATTCTGTGAGAGCGTGGTCCTACCCCGGTCGAGCCGACCCATTCGTGCTACAACTATAATATAGTTGCAGCGTGGCTCTACCACGTAATAATGGTGTCCTTGGACTGCAGTAACCACTTACCATATGATAGACTGTAAGTTCATTTGCCACTTCAGTTTTATATATGGTGTTGAAGAAATACCTGATAAGTTATTAAATGCTGCTACTATTCATGATAATTTCATGATATATTAGGTCTTTACACAAAAATAAAAGTAGTTATACAAAAATAAGTGATATTCATTCTGTAAATACTAGGAACAAACACAAGCTAGTAGTACCAGTTACTCGATTCCACAGAGTCAGTAATTCATTCTTGGGGCGATGTATACGCTTTTACAACAAAATCCCAGAAAATATACAAAATTCGACCTGCTCAAAATTTAAAAACTTTATTAAATATAGTTTATATAAAAAGGATTATTATAATATTAAGAAATTTATGGATGATAATAACCCCTGGGAATGAGGTGTTCGCTACCAAGCTATTTCTAATTTGTTTTGTGTGGTTAATTGTGTAACATACATGATTGTAAGCTGTTATTTATAAAAAAAAGTCCCGCTGGGTTTCTTGCTGGTTCTTCCCAGGACAGAGGTTTTTTTTGGAACCAGTGGTAATTAAACAAAAGAGTGACTTTCAATAAGTATTATTTATAATCTATATTGAATAAAAAAGTTTCTGTTTCTGTTACCTATGAAATTGCCATTTTTTATCAAATAAGTTAACATGATTATTTTATATGATGTAGATATTTTCTATATTTATTATTTCTATTAAACAAAGTAACCACCACCTATGCAATTGATGCATCTTTACCAACGCAGTTGCAGTTTATTGATGACCTTCTTGAAGAAATCAGCTGGACGGGAGGCAACAAATTCTTCAAAGGCATTTCGTACTGCCTCTCGGGTATTGAATTTTTTTCCCGCCAAAAAGTTATCCAAATACTGGAAAAAGTCTGTGGGCGCAAGACTAATTTTGAAAAAAGAATTCCATGTTTTTAAAAGAAAATTAATTTGAAATTAGAATTCTTAGACAAACAAAAATTATTTTAATTTGAAATGACCAGTACTGCAGAACGGCAATTTCATAGGTAAAGACCTATTATATCACCTAGAATTGTTGCAAAAATCTGAACATCAATCAATCAATTATTCCCATGTACTACTAGCAAAAGAGAAGCCACTACCCCATATCATCCCAAAGATGTTCTAAGAGGCAACAGAGATAAAACAGACAATGGACAGCAGCATCTTCCTGAAAACAAATCAAAATAATAAAAACTGTGGTTGCCAATAAAATGTGTGTTGAAAATAAACCCCCTTATGAGGCAATCTATGAGGGAGGCTATATAGAGTAGTAGAGAGAATAATTGATGGACATCAACAGATCAAAAGGGAGGTTATCATGTAGGTGATGATGAAAGTGACAGCAACACAGCATTAGTATTATTATTATGGCGTTACAAAACAATTTATGCAAAACAGTGAATCACTCACACCCAAAATATACACACCTTAAACATGACATCAACTTCATCTCTTACATGATACTCAGTGAAATTATCTGCCGGTACATAAGCTGATGCCTGTACACATTTCCCTTCTTCCACTGTTAACTTCAATCCCTCTGGCATTGCACAGAACACAGCACACTAAAAAATATATTTCAAGTTTAGTGAATGTTAAACATTGAGCAAAGTCTAATATTATATTATGATATCAGAGTCTTCATCATGAAAAAAGACCTTATTACTTGGAACAGGGTTTTTTCTTTTTGCAGATTAGGATTTTCTTCTGAAGGCGATTTACATATATAAATTGCACTAGGACAAAAATCGGTAAAACTATAGACATCCAGTACTTGCGTAAGGGGGGATGGGGTGCAGGTGTAGCCCCCCCTACCCTTCGCCCCTAGCGGAAAAGTATAGTTTATGAGTAATGACTTTTTTGTAAAACCATAACCTCACTTTTTTACAGAGGAATATTGACCCAAAATTACTTCTGCAACAGCTCCAGCACTGCAGCCCCTTCGCCCTTGCGTAGCAAATCACAGGCACCCATGCTCACCTTCGCAGTTTTGGCTTACTTACTTTAGCCTCAGCCGCTACGGCTCGCACGGATACCTGCGATCCGCTATGGCGGACAGGGCTGCTCTCCCTTCGCGCCTACGGCTTTACATAATTACTCTAGGGGTAGGGTAGACAAGACTATGTGGAGTCGGCGTGTTGATTTGGTTTTAGTACAGATTCCAATCTATCTTATCTATAAAGTCAGGTTGTTCTAAACTCTGCTGTGATAGTGATAAATGAAACAATGTAATTTTTTGTTTTAATTATTTAATTCATTGAATAGACATGCTTTATTGCTTGATAATTTGTTTAAATGGATACTTTTTTAACCCTCGATAAAAACAGAGGGGTGCTATATGTTTGTAGTGTGTATCTGTGTGTCTGGTCTGTGGCTTCATAGATCCTGAACGGATGAACTGATTTTGATTAAGTTTTTTTTGTTTTAAAGGTGCCGTTTATCGAGAGTGTTTCTAGCTATGTTACAAGAAAATCTGTTCAGCCGTTTGAAGACCATCAGGTCTTTTTGTTGTGGAGGTTTTTAATTTTAGTTATATATTTTTTAACATTTTGCTTCCACAAATACTCTACTTTCACATCTGCAAAATTTTGTGTATTGTTATCATTGAAGTAATATGTACTTACGTACTAGAACAGCTATTTCAAACAAAAAATGTGCGCTACACTCATGTCTTCGAGCATGTGCAGGGAAGAGTAGTGTGGCGCATGCACGGTTGGTTTTTATCATAGATTATGCGTAAGCAGAATGATCACTATATATTATTAGATTGTATTGTTAATTATGTAAATTATATCAAGTACAATTTTAAAATTTATCATTTACTTTGCATAATATAATATTTGCTAATTTAATATAATATTACATATTATATCAGAATTGCATTTTAATGATATTTTTATTTGAATATTTTAAAAGGTAACTATGTAAAATATAAAAAAGATACTAAATGTATGTCTTACAAAACTTATTGGTATAACATATAATTTACAAATATATTTATTTAGATTAGAATAAGAGTCGTTTATAAATGCTGGGCACGCAAGAGTTACAAATGGACAAATTTATTCCACTTTTCCATGTTTTCAGGGCTTTGACGTGGAAACCTAAAAATAAAATAAAAAAATAATCAGCAAATTTAAATATCAGAAATTTAGCCTAGTTATGAATACTTCTATTTGTTTCTACAAAAAAACCACTATATTATGCACAATTTTTCCCACACTGAAGTACCTACATAAACGTCGCATATGAACAAATTAATTTCATAATCTATATTCCATAGCCCGAGGAATAATTTTTTGGCTTCAGCCGCTACGGTTCTTTGGAATAATTTTTTGGATTATTAATCTATAATACTTTTTTATTAATTAAGGATCTTACTCACCGATGAAAAGTTATTCCTTGGTTTTTGCTAACATTTCTTGCATTATTTGTGCAATATCTAAAACACACCATGGCATATTTTATTAAGAATTTTTTTTAATATAATCAACACAGCATATGTCAACTCACTAGCGCCTAGCGAGCGACTGAGTAAAGTGCGGCAATATCGCCGCAGTTGAATGGGACAGTGTAACATAATGCAGTGTCGCCTCTAGTATGTAGTACATAATAGCTCAATGATTGTTATAAATTTGTTTTCTGAAAAACCTCTTGACTGCTCTCCACTGCGACTCAAATTTGTTGCGTATGAGTCCCATATTCAGCCACAAATGGATTGTCTGGGTCAGAGTGATTACCTTTTTTAGCGTGTGCATGTGTTAAAAAATAAGACCAATTGACATATTTGCGTTTTGTTATATGCAATTTTTAGTGAAATTTATTTTATTATAATTAATTCAAAATGCATGTCCGAAATCTAAAAACAGTGTAAAGAGTTCAAGCGTAACCTTAAAAAGCCTCCTAAAATTTAAAATATAATTAAAATCTAGTATTGGATGTCTCTAGCAAACCCCAAACAACCAGACCTGGAACAATTATTAGTAGGCCATACTTGTTCCATGTGGGATTCAAACCCTTTTCAGAGTCTGGAGACGCCTATAGTGTTTTTACTTAACTATATACAAATGTTCAAATAATGTCTAAATTATTCTACAGATCATTTCATTCAAGCTTAAATAAAAGAAAACTAAACAAACCTCTTGAAACTGTATTGCCTTCAATAAACTACAAAGTGTTTTTCCTGATTCCATGCAAGCTGTGAAATAGTATTGTGAGGTTCCTTCATCCATCATTCTCCTCTTCCAAATCAAACATAGACTTCACCAACATTAAATACTGATTTTGAGAAATGTCGTGGTTAACAGTTTTACCCAATATTTGTTGTATCCTTGCTGCTAATACATGTTTGCATGTAACTTGTGTTTTTTTCTCTAAAACTTGGTGTTTAAACGCTCGGCATGGGCAGAAGTTAATACGAGGAAATACTCTATAACATCTGTCGTTTTCACCATTTATTTCTATTAACTCTCGCGATTTGCCTTTAGTACAATAAATAACAAAAGTTGAATATTTCTCAATTATATCTAATGCCCTTTGCAATACTACGCCAAATACCGAATGCAAAGTAAGTAGATCTTCATCTGAAACTATAATAATTAACTATTTATGTAAATATATATATATGTAAATATAAAATCAATGAAATTACAAATGTTAGACAAATTATCTAACATTGTTTGACATCTGCTGCATTTATTCTCTCTTCAACTTCATTTAGAACATTTTCGGCAATTGCTGGTACTTTAGACAGAACACAATAACTCATACTCTTAACGGTTGTAATATTTAATCTGATATTAAGTTATTAAGTAGTAAAAAAAACACATACAATTATTTACTTCAAGCCACCGCGTAAAGTTTGATTTTGAATTTGAAACATAGATAATTATTAAATAGATATATAGCAAGCAAGTGTTTGTTTTCTTTTTTTTTGGAGTTTATGGCCTGGTATCTAGACCTTTAGGCCAAGTCTTAGGTATTTTTATTCGGTTTATTATAATTTCCCAAATGTTTATTTATCCTTCATAGCTTCTATCCTACAATGCTTCACAATATGTTGATGCGTCACATTGTGCAGCCCTTGGGAGATTTTGACGGCAACTTGAGTCAGCAGACAGCTGACAGTTGGCGATGGTATCTCAAGGCGCCTAAGCAGATAGACACCTTATCTTGAGAATCACATCACCATCAGAGCAATTGTTTCACCGTTTCCACTAATAGTTCACATGCGCAGACACTTAATACACAAAATCGCACCACTTTTACATATCAAAATCCACTTCAAACCATTATTCAAACAATAATACAGGAGCAGCAAACCGCCGCCGATCAAGTTCCCGCCAAAAACTCTATTTGTTTTCTTACCAAACAGAAGTATATATTAGTAGTTAAAGCAGGCAAACGTTTTAGACCATACAGCCTTACCTGATAATATGTACTTTATTCATTATATTCTTCACAATTAACTGATGAACGTCACATTGCATAGTTTTCGGAAGAGTTTGACGACAGCTTAACCCAGTAGACAGTTGATAACAATAGCATCTCAAGCCACCCAAGTGAATATTGAGATTGCAAAAATTATTCATATAGATCAAAAATAATTTAATTACAAGCCTTGATACACTTACAAAATAAGTTGAGGATCATTTACAAAATTATCTATTACTACCCTCTGGGTTCTGTTTTTCAGGTAACTGTAAAATACTTTTAAGGCAGTGCCCCGAATACCAATTTTATCTAAATTATTCAAAAGCAACAAGACAGAGACAGTATCGAATCTTTTGATAAGTCAAGGAATACCGCTAAATATTTCTTATTTTGTTCTAATTGTATAACAACATGAGTCGTTTAATCATTTACTGCATGAAGTGGATCGATAGCAAATCAAGAACTCGTGCTGGTTACAAAAAGTTATTGCGCCACAAAGTGAAAAATACAAAAATGACCGTTAGATTTTTCAAAGCGCGAGACAACTTAAACGTATGTATGTGCACACAAGCGGAGATTGGGCAACTGCCCCGCCAAGATTACTGGCGGTCGCTCACTGGTATCTACCTTAAAAATATTATTACAAATTTATACAAGTCTACCTACACATAATTTATAAAATAACCGTTACCATACTATACAAAACAAACCTTAACCTAAGATACAAAATATTACAAAAATAATAAATATTACATAAAAAAAAACAATGCGTCGCCAACACGCCCCACCCCAGTGTCGCCTCAGCGACACTCATCTTCCATGGGTATTCTGGCGACGCGTGTCGCTGGACGAACAAGTGTCCCGGATGGAGTCTTTATTTGAACCACCCTAGTCCTACCGTCTTTGCCAGGAAAAACCCTTTCGACCACTCCGCGCTGCCATATGCCACGCTGCTCATTTGGACTAACGACTAGGACTAGATCCCCAATTTGTAAAGGCCTTTGCTCGCGATTCCATTTACGTCTTGGTAACAGCTCGGGCAGAAACTCCTTAACCCATTGCTCCCAAAACTTGTCCGCCAGGCGTTGTGCGATACGCCACTGTTTCCTGAGGTAGATGTCTGAATCTTCATAAACCCCAATTGTGGGCAAATTGGAGGACGTTCCCAGCAGGAAATGGTTGGGAGTTAAGCTCTCATTACTTCCTGGCTCCACGGAGACATGAGTGAGCGGTCGACTGTTTACTAAATTTTCGACATATCAAAATCCACTTCAAACCATTATTCAAACAATAATACAGGAGCAGCAAACCGCCGCCGATCAAGTTCCCGCCAAAAACTCTATTTGTTTTCTTACCAAACACCAGTGTTACCAACAACTAAACAAGCCCTCCACCAGATTCAAGTTCTAAAACCACCAGAAAACCACTAACAAAAAGCGACCCTCCACACATAAGCCCTCAATTTTCCACTAAACAAATTTTTGTTTATAACGAAAGAAAAAAATACATATATTGGTAATTGTTTACCTTACTTATTACATACTATTAGAATGAATACATGAATCATTTTTATTAGCACCATCATCATCGGTTTTCATCATCATACTTACAACTGTATGACAAAATTTGCATTTCGCTTCTTGATCAGTAGTTCTTTCAATCACTTGGAACCAATCCTTTAAATGTGACATACATTAAAGCCAAGAATCTCGAAAATGTTGTGTTTACTGTTGTTTCGACATAGTGACATATGAAATCGTTAAAGAATACGACATTGAGTTTAGTAAACTACTACTAAAATATTCTACGTTGAATAACAGATAACTATATACTAGTCGGCGACGAAAAATCTCAGAGAATAGTAGATAATCATCAATATTCTGGTGCGACCATTTGACCGGGGTCGCACCAGAATATTGATGATTGCAGTTACATTTTTTTAATTGTTCTGGATCAAACGATTGACAGGACTTAGGACCAAAGAGCATAGTAATGTACGACGACCGATATTATCGAGCGGGTCTCACAGATTACAGAGTACTGAAACTATGTGATCTATTTGAATGATCGACCTGAATGACCCGGTTCGTAAGACAAATTAATACTTGAATGATCGGGTCACTAGAAATGAATGAATGACACATGTCTAGAGAATAATGTAGTGCCAACGGGATGGAACGTCTGACGTCACGTCAAGTCTGACAAATCTGAGTAAAATAAAAATGTCCTTTAATGAAATAGAAACATATTTCGAAACTTTTTAATGGTTGAGTGATCATATTTCCATTGAGGAAACTGAATTCTACTGAACCACTATAAAAAACCACCAGCCACTAAAAGCAATTTTCCTTCACTAAAAGAGGGGTCACAACCACCAGTTTTAGTGGAAAATCCACTAAATTGGCAACACTGCGAAGTATATATTAGTAGTTAAAGCAGGCAAACGTTTTAGACCATACAGCCTTACCTGATAATATGTACTTTATTCACTATATTCTTCACAATTAACTGATGAACGTCACATTGCATAGTTTTCGGAAGAGTTTGACGACAGCTTAACCCAGTAGACAGTTGATAACAATAGCATCTCAAGCCACCCAAGTGAATATTGAGATTGCAAAATTATTCATATAGATCAAAAATAATTTAATTACAAGCCTTGATACACTTACAAAATAAGTTGAGGATCATTTACAAAATTATCTATTACTACCCTCTGGGTTCTGTTTTTCAGGTAACTGTAAAATACTTTTAAGGCAGTGCCCCGAATACCAATTTTATCTAAATTATTCAAAAGCAACAAGACAGAGACAGTATCGAATCTTTTGATAAGTCAAGGAATACCGCTAAATATTTCTTATTTTGTTCTAATTGTATAACAACATGAGTCGTTTAGTCATTTACTGCATGAAGTGGATCGATAGCAAATAAAGAACTCGTGCTGGTTACAAAAAGAATTATTGCGCCACAAAGTGAAAAAATACAAAAATGACCGTTAGATTTTTCAAAGCGCGAGACAACTTAAACGTATGTGCACACAAGCGGAGATTATAACTGCCCCGCCAAGATTACTGGCGGTCGCTCACTGGTATCTACCTTAAAAATATTATTACAGATTTATACAAGTCTACCTACACATAATTTATAAAATAACCGTTACCATACTATACAAAGCAAACCTTAACGTAAGATACAAAATATTACAAAAATAATAAATATTACATTAAAAAAAAAACAATGCGTCGCCAACACGCCCCACCCGAGTGTCGCCTCAGCGACACTCATCTTCCATGGGCATTCTGACGACGCGTGTCGCTGGACGAACAAGTGTCCCGGATGGAGTCTTTATTTGAACCACCCTAGTCCTACCGTCTTTGCCAGGAAAAACCCTTTCGACCACTCCGCGCTGCCATATGCCACGCTGCTCATTTGGACTAACGACTAGGACTAGATCCTCAATTTGTAAAGGCCTTTGCTCGCGATTCCATTTACGTCTTGGTAACAGCTCGGGCAGAAACTCCTTAACCCATTGCTCCCAAAACTTGTCCGCCAGGCGTTGTGCGATACGCCACTGTTTCCTGAGGTAGATGTCTGAATCTTCATAAACCCCAATTGTGGGCAAATTGGAGGACGTTCCAGCAGGAAATGGTTGGGAGTTAAGCTCTCATTACTTCCTGGCTCCACGGAGACATGAGTGAGCGGTCGACTGTTTACTAAGTTTTCGACTTCAGCCAACAAGGTTATAAGGACCTCTTCTCGAGGTGCACGTTCCTTTAGTACGATCTTTAGAGCATTTTTTTTCAGTCCGTATAAGGCGCTCCCATGCCCCACCCCAGTGCGGACTGGAAGGTGAAATAAATGTCCATTCTGTGTTGAAGTTTAATGCTTGATCCTTCAAGGCAACCTCATCCAGTTTTTCAATGGATTTTAAGAGCTCCGTGTTTGCACCTCTGAGGTTCGTAGTATTGTCAGAGAAAATATGTTTGGGCCAACCTCTATGCGCTGCCATCCTTCTTAATGCCATTATAAGAGAATCCGTAGTTAAAGAATTGACCACCTCTATGTGAACAGCACGCACGGTGAGGCAAATGGGAAATACTCCGTACCTCTTTTCTCTTCTTCGTCCGATAGTCACATCGAGTGGGCCAAACTTTGATGGTGGTCCAATCTGGGCTGAGGTAAGTCCCCCATTCGTGGTGGTTCTGGCTTAGCCTTTTGCATACGACAGTACATGCAGCTGGACGCGACGGTACGTACAGTGGATCTTAGCTTCAATATCCAATATTTTTGTTTTAGCTCGTTTAACACCATTTCGTTTAATCCGTGCGCTGCCTTCTTGTGGTAATGCTTAACGATTAGTCGCGATATGGAATGCCGTCCGTCTAATATGATAGGTCTTTTGATCTCCAGAGATAAGTCAGCAACAGCGTCGATACGGCCACTGACGCGAAAAATTCCATAATCGTCAAGATACGGAGCTTAGGTGTGTAGTCTACTGATTCGTTATAACGGTTTTCTATTCTTAATTGCAGCTACCTCCTCCGAAAAAGACTGCAGCTGAGCGTATCTGAGCAGAAGTCGTTCAGCTTCCTCCATATCGGTACAATTGATCTGACAGTTACTTGTAAATTTTCTGCATCTTTTTATAAATATTAATACTAAGGCAGTGGTCATCAGCAGGCGAAGCCAAGAAAAAAACCTAGTTGGATCTGGCACGGGTAAGTCTACTACAGAATGTTCCTGTATTGTACTCACATACTCCAACTGCGAGCTGCATACATCGGGCGTAAAAGATTCCACGGGCCACGAATTTTCAGAACTTTGCAGAAATTTTGGGCCGTTGAGCCACTCTGTAGTAATTGAATTGCAATTAACTGCTTCCCGGGTGGCAACATCAGCTATATTTAACTTCGTAGGAATGTATCTCCATTCATTTATTTTCGTAAGCTCGTCAATTTCTCCTAAACGGTTAGCTACGAATGTCTTATAATTTTTATTATTGTTTCTTATCCAATGTAAGACAGTGCTAGAATCACTCCAGAATATTTTCCTTTGAGGCTTGATTCTTTGTTCGGTAATTATTGTACGCGATAAACGAGCAGCAAGTACCGCGGATTGAAGTTCCAGGCGCGGAATCGTAACGAACTTCACCGGTGCTACACGACAGCGGCTAGCTATAAACGGTACATATATTTTGTTATTATGCACCCAACGCCAGTACGCTACGGCGCACATAGCTTGCGTAGATGCATCGCAAAATATATGTAACTGTTGCTATAACCGATGGCTGCCCGTTGCGCCCGTGACTCGTATGTATCCGCCATCGATCCTCTTGCCGTCTCGCTTCCACTCGCGGCTGCTTGGTAGTATCTCGTTAAGCGCAAATTATTTATCCATTTTAATTGTTTCATCCATTCACACCATTTTTTGTATATAGCGTCTGACACTATTTCGTCCCATCCAATGTTAGACTTCCAAATTTCCTGTAACATTATTTATCCTTTTATAGTGAATGGAGATAAAATTTCATATACGTCAAATACTGACATAATTATTCTGAGCATCTCCTGCTTAGTAGGCCGCGTTTTACAATTGCTAATATTCTCAGGAATGCGCTTGAACGAGACATCAAACCCTAACGTGTCGTTATCCGGATACCAAATCAATCCAAGTGTCCTCTCACCCTCTTCGTGCTGACCGATTTTAAATCTTACAGCCGCTGTACCGAAAGACTATTTTGATACGCTGTTTAAAACCTCTAAGCTGTTGCTTGTCCAGTTTCGGATAACAAAACCGCCTTGTTTATGAATGAAAGAAACATCTTGCACTAATTTCATTGCGGTGTGTTCATCCTCCATACTATCTATGTATAGTCATCCATGTAATTTTGTTTACAAATCGCATCCACAGCTGACGGCAACAATGACTCGTAACACATTGCATTTTTATTCTTTACAAACTGTGCAATAAAGGGTGAACAGTTTGCACCGAATATTAAAGATGACATTTCTTATGTCTTGATTGGATCGTTTGGGTTGTCTCTCCAAAGGAAACGAAGAGCGTTTCTATCTGCGGGACGAATTTTTATTCTTAGGAACATGTCTTTTATGTCTCCGGTTAATGCCACCTTATATTCCCGGAAGCGGAATATGATCCCGAGTAATGACATTAATAGATCTGGACCTTTAAGTAGGTAATCGTTTAGCGACAATCCGTTTGATTTGGCCGCCGCGTCGAAGACCAAACGATGCTTTTTCTTATTAGGGTTATCGACTCCGAAATGAGGCAGACACCAGGTCTTGGGTCTATTTTGAGCAGCTGCTGGATTGGACTAGTGTCCTCAGTGGTAGTCCTCAGCATATCCATTATTCAACAGGTGAGCCACCCTATCCTATCCATACCTTTCCCCGTAATCGCTATTTAATTTAATTTTTCTTTCGACACCACGTAACCTCACCATGGCTTTGGAAAAGGATTCTACTGTTTTACTGTTTTCATTGATCCAGGTAAGCCGACTTGCCATCTGGCTTCAACCAGGGTCGCTGTCCGTTCCAGATGTGACCATGCTTCGTCCATAGGGTCACCACTAAACATTGGTAAATCTTGCGGTGTGGATATACGGCTCAATAAATTAGCATTATTCTGTTGAGATGTTGAGGCAGCGGCTACATTTGCACTGTACCATTATCGTTACCGGCGGCGGCGTCACCTGCTGCCGGCGCACTTTGCCCACCCTTTGTAAATCCATTATCGGGGGCAGGATGTTCAGGCTGTTGACTGTGCTCCAACCACTTCTCAATTTCCTCATGGTGTGCGACCTTGATGAGCGTGAACTATGTTCCAAATCGTCTAGATCAGCCTCAAGTTTTTTATCAATAAGCTCAATTTGTATACGGGCTTTGGCTTCCGCTGCTTCTAGCTCTAATTTTTTTCTCTGAGCACGTGTACTGAAGATGATGTTGAATGTCTGGACTTCAACGATGCCGAAGGTTTAACTGGCAAACTCTTTGGCTTGGAGTCACTTTCTATATACAGTTTGTTTTCAACCTCATATAGGTGTTGCGTAGCCGTTGACTGTCCCTGGTTTTGTGTGCCTTCCAACTCCTTCCTTCTTGTAGCACGAGTTTTCGTCATTGTTCGCGGTGGAGTGGTGAACATTCTAATTTATGATCCGGCCGAAGTGACCACTGAAGTGGATCGATAGCAAATCAAGAACTCGTGCTGGTTACAAAAAAAAATATAGCGCCACAAAGTGAAAAATACAAAAATGACCGTTAGATTTTTCAAAGCGCGAGACAACTTAAACGTATGTGCACACAAGCGGAGATTGGGCAACTGCCCCGCCAAGATTACTGGCGGGGGGGTCGCTCACTGGTTACCTTAAAAATATTATTACAAATTTATACAAGTCTACATACACATAATTTATAAAATAACCGTCACCATACTATACAAAACAAACCTTAACCTAAGATACAAAATATTACAAAAATAATAAATATTACATTAAAAAAAACAATGCCTCGCCAACACTGCATATGCTTTAAATTTCTCTCTAGTAAAACCATTTAATTACATGAAATTATGTAATTGGCGCAGTGAAAGAATACAAGATAAAATATTATTTATCTCTTAAGTAAACATTTACGTATTTTTTTATTCTTTGAATATTCGGAAACTTTTAATTAGTATTAATTTATTACTAATTAGCGATCCGCCCCGGCTTCGCACGGGTGATTTCTGGATCTTGACAACAGTGCCACCTACTCAAATGCACACAATATATATAAATCCTGCTTTAGATAATACTTAGTTGTTTTAAGGCTTCGGCCAAACTGAGGCGAATTCCGCGCGGGACGCGGGACGCGAATCTGCGCGATTCGCTCGCTCGCTTAGCCTCCCAGACTGAGGCGAATCCCGCACGTCATTAGTTTTGGTTTCTCAATAGGTGTCATCACATTCAAATATGTCTTTTGATATTGAAGCTGAGGTTTTGTTTTTATTAGCATTAACTGAAGAAGAATCTCAAGATGTGAGGAAGAAGAGAGGAAAATGGGTTCTGATGGTAATGTGATTCTCAAGATAAGGTGTCTGTCTGCTTAGGCGCCTTGAGATACCATCGCCAACTGTCAGCTGTCTGCTGGCTCAAGTTGCCGTCAAAATCTCCCAAGGGCTGCACAATGTGACGCATCAACATATTGTGAAGCAGTGTACTATGAAGGATAATTATACATTGTAACCTCAGGCTCAGAAGGGCTAGAACCAAGAGCCGTAAAACCAGTTATAAAAAAAAATTATCTTGCTACATATTTATTTATCTATGTTCTTATTCGGTATCAAAATAAAATATTGTTATTGTTATTCTAATTTCAAGTAAAAGAAATATTATTATCTATCTAATTTAAGTTGTAGCGAGCTGGTTCTTCAATCTATCTTAGCAAAATGAGTGGGGCGACATCATCATGGGAAGGTAAATTGGTATACAATTTTTACTTACCGGTGACACCTTACTTAAAAAATTATGAGACCATAATATGACGTTGCATCCAAGTTATGATGAATGTGCTAACGGTGCTACTGATAATTCTTGGTTCTATTTCTTATCGCCTTATCAATTTGAAAGTTTAATTACTTAACGCGACTTTATTTTAAAATGCAAAAAAAGTTATAAATGAAAGTGTCTTCTAGAGCACCCTTAATTATGGGTATCCCAAGGATCAATATAACATCTATTACCCTTTTTGACATGTATAAATGATCTTCTTTTTTATAGACTAGCTGTTCCCCACGACTCGATTTCATGTTATTTTTTGCGCGGAACCCTAATTATTACTCAAATTAGCACAATAATTTACATTTTTTTTATTTCGGTATTTTTCTATCTTCACATACGTAGGTGAATTGACATGCATGTAAGCAAAACCTCTGTCATAAAATTGTCATTAAGTGTTTTCTTGCAAGACTACCTTTTTTAAAACCATTGATTATTATTCTTATTCAATGTTTTTGACATTTAAAAACTTTTTATTTTCTGTAACATTACCCCAAATTGAGTAATATTTTTTAATCTAATAAAGGCTTAAGTTTATACAAAGAAATGCTTTCATCCGAATTAAGAATACCATTTGCATCAAATCATTCTCGTAGCAAGCCCATAACTTTATTAATTTTATATTCTAAATTTTATTTACTTTTGTCTCTTAGACCAACATGTGTGTCATCTACATAATATAATCTTAAATGTGTATAATCTGGCATTGCATTACCAAGATCAAAAACAAAACAGGACCTAAGATCGAACTTTAATACTTAAATAAGTTTTCATTGTTACGAAATTTAATATTTAAATAAGTTTTCATTGTTATGCTTGAGTTACTACATGGACTACTGGATCTGTTCTCCTTTTGTCAAAGATGGTTTTGTATATTATACATAGTATATTATTTGATTTATATTAATGAAGCATATTTTTGTCAAGACCATATTTACAAATTAAGCTATCTTGAAGAAGGCAACGGTCTGAATTTCTTTACCTTTTTAAGAAAGCCTAAGTTACTCCTTATAACATCAGCTATCTGCCAGTGAAAGTCCCGTCCAAATCAAAGTTTTATTATATCTATATGCTCCCGGCAACTTCGCCCACGTGTAATTTAGGGTTTTAATTATTTTGCGCGGATCCCTAATTCTTCTTCTAAAATAAAAGTAGCCTAAGTTACTCCTTATAACATCAGCTATCTGCCAGTGAAAGTCCCGTCCAAATCAAAGTTTTATTATAGTACTAGCTGCTCCCGGCAACTTCGCCCACGTGTAATTTAGGGTTTTAATTATTTTGCGCGGATCCCTAATTCTTCTAAAATATAAGTAGCCTAAGTTACTCCTTATAAAATCAGCTATCTGCCAGTGAAAGTCCCGTCGAAATCGGTTCAGCCGTTTCGGAGATTAGCCGGAACAAACAGACAGACAAAAATTTTAAAATTGTGTTTTTGTTATAAGTACCGTATATACTTTCATATGCATTTAATAAAAAGCTGTTATTTTGACATTACAAACAGACACTTCAATTTTATTTATTTGTATAGATAGATAGATTGATGGATGTATGTGTACTTTTATGTAAGCTTTAATCCCCTCATAGTGAATATTAGGTATATGAAATGTAAATGAAACTAAGTTTTTTGGATTTTATCGCGTATATTAACTTATTTTAAATTTCCAACGTTTTGAGTACTTTACAGCACCCATGGTCATGGGGGCACTGATGTCTTTGACGTCCCAATGTCATAGTTAACCATGGATACTTTCAGTTTAGAATTATTAATTTTTAGTCTAATCTATGCAGAACGAGCTTATAGTATCATGAAGTCTTGCAGTTGTATGCTTGGGTTGGGATTTAATTTTATTAATTATAGGATTCCAAGTAGATGGTAGCACCCAGCCATCTTCTCTATTGAAATTGGGATGTTTTTTGATTTCAATAGCGTTGCGGATCATCCTTGCAAAGTGTCGGTATTCTTTAGCAAGGATTTGTGGTGTATTAAATCTAATGTAGTGACAGGCGATTCTGTACGTGTTCACGGACTGCAGACTTCTCGGAGCGTCTATTCTTCACATCAGGTATGTGTTCTATTACGCATTAAACAAATCGGGAATTTAAAATAAGTTAATATACGCGATAAAATCCGTAAAATTTAGATTCATTTAAATTGTAGTGTTTGTGTAAACATAAGGAATCATTATATATGAATGTATTTTTGAATTACATTGAATACAAATCAATGGATTGTAATGGGCAAGAACTTGGATTATTCTTATCACAACTCTCATATTATTAAGTTCTCATATAGCTGAAATAATTCATGAAAATTTGTCATAAACCAATTTCTTCATTACAGATTTAAGAAAGCAGGCACGACATCTAGAGAATGATATCGATATGAAATTAGTAGCATTTAGTAAATTAGGTGTTACTTCTGGTTCATCGAGTCTTTCATCTGAGACTGTACCACTTATAAACAGTGATGACATGTTTGATACCATGTCTATGGAGCTCCAACAACTGCTTAATAAGGTATTGTATTTGGTTAACATATTGTTTTTATTGTAGTAATTTATAGTGTTGTAATGATTTTATAGATTAAAAAGGGTAGTGGAAATTTCAAAAAGTAATTATAAAATGGATTTTTTAGTATGGAGCTTGTTTATAATATGTCATAGTCCGATTGTAGAATTAGTAAAAGCACTTCGTAATTAGGCTGATAATTTATAACTATTGACTTCAATTAACATTGTTAAAATACAAAAGTACTTATCTATAAATATCAGCAACAGTAGGTTGAGATATAAGTTTTTCTTAGCATTTAATTAAATTTTCTTTTATTACATTTTTGCAGTTATCAGCTATTAACGACAAAATGGCGGATTTAGCACCAAATGGTGCTGCATCAATGCACACCATAAAGAGACACAGAGAAATATTAATGGTAAGTATTGCATGCCACATAAGTCTTCCTAGTAGGCTTCAACTGTAAAATCCTTTTCCTATCGAATGTTGCTTCTTATAACTACTTTGTTTGGTCAACAGATAACATTCATAACTGTCTTTCATTTTTATCTATAAGTCTATTATGCGTGGTGATTTTAATTTTTAACTAATCTTTCACATAAAGCAACCGTCTTTCTTTAAGTTGCTATTTAGTAATCTAGGTTCTCCTTTTTAGAATTTTCTGTAGCGCATTTGTGTCAACCTATCTGTTTGTTTGTGTTGATACTAACTCGCATCCCAATTTGTGAATATGTTCAAAGGCTTACTCACTGTGCCTCGATCTTGTTTAAAGAGTGTTTCCTCCACCTGTAACACATGTAACTGACTCCAAGCAAAAAAAAGGCTACAGATGAGTTTTCATATCTGAGGGCTAAGATGTAATGCCTCACAGCTTGTAATTATACTGTTTGGCAGAAGAAAGAGGTTTTTTTATAGGATAAGAGTGACAAACGAGCACGCACGAGTAAGTGGCTGCTGTGGCCTATATACATCTATTCTCAATAAATAAATAAAATGCAGATGCGTTGTCACCCGTGAGGACTAAGATGTAATGCCTCTTAGTCTCTACTCTACACTCACCATACGAAACACAGCAGTGTTAAGCTGCTATTTTACGTTGGTATTCTGTGAAAGCGTGGTCCTTCCCCGGTCGAACCGACCCATTCGTGCTTCAACTATACTACTAATATAGCTTATATTTATTCTCAATTAAGAATCAAAATGCAGATGCGTTTTCACCCCTGAGGTCTATGATGGAATACCTCGCTTCCAGTAAAAAGGGTCTTCGGTCTCTACACTCACCATTCGAAACCATTTTACGCTGGTATTCTGTGAGAGCGTAGTCGTACCTCGGTCGAGCCCAACACATTCGTGCTACAACCATATTATAGCTACAGCGTGGCTCTACCAATTATGGTTTGGTACCTATCCAGGCTCTTAGGCAGAAAAGGAGTCGTAAAACCTAGTACTTAGCTGGTAGTACTTTATTCTCTACAGGACTATCAACAAGAGTTCTCAAAAACTTCAGCGCGAGTTAGTGCTCGACGGGAGCGTGAGGAGTTACTGCGTGGCGGCAGTCCTCCCCCGCCGCGGCCGCTGGCCTCAGCAGACGAGACCAATATGCCAAGGAAGCTAATCATTTGCACAGGTAAATTAATGTTT
The DNA here is from genome assembly GCA_029286625.1 of Parnassius orleans. Lineage (NCBI taxonomy): Eukaryota > Metazoa > Arthropoda > Insecta > Lepidoptera > Papilionidae > Parnassius > Parnassius orleans. The sequence goes on along the minus strand of JAGSMP010000215.1, from coordinate 579,008 downwards.
TATATGCAATATAAAACCAACAGTATTTTTAAGAACTTTAATGCCTTCACTCATGTTTCTAAATTATGCATAATTATTTATTGTCTTTATTGCATAATCTTAAAATTAGACTTTTCAAAAAAGGTAAAATGCGAATTCAAAAAACTAATAAGAATTAAATTCCGCATAATAGCTTCAGAAGTCGGGTGCTAAGACATAGTGTATAGAAGTATCAAAGCCCGATTTCAAAATTAATTATATAAAAATTATTTCTTTTTAGTTTTTGAAGTCTGTTTAAAATGTTTACTAGAGGTTTTTTTTAAGTTTAATTTTGAATTGTTTTGTTTCAGCTCACATATCCTGGTGGACGAACAGATAAACATTGCGATGGAGGCGCGAGAGCATCTCTCCTCACAGCGTCAAACATTCAAACGGATGCAGACTCGGTTTAACGACATTGCTAACAGGTAAGTATATTGCGAAAAAAAAATAGTTATTAACCGTGTAGTGGTGCTGTCAGAATATTCGCTACCCCATATCGTCCCGTAGGTATCGTAAGAGGCGACAAAGGGAAGGTATAACTTAAATTTAAAAAATTAAAAAGCTCCGAAACAAAATGAGCTGATGATCTTCAAATGGCTGAATAGAGTTTCTTGAAACATAGCTAAGAACACTCTCGATAAAGACACCTTTCAAACGAAAAAACTTAATCAAAATCGGTTCATCCGTTTCGGAGCTATGATGCCACATATAGACACACAGATACACGGCAACTCACTACAAACATATAACACCCCTCTGTTTTCGTCGGGGGTTAAAAAGGAGATGGGCAGCAGCAGCAATAAAAGCTGCGGTTGGTAATCCGCCTGCTAAGCGTGGCAACTATGGCAAAATCCCGTCTATGAGACAATCTATGTAGGAGGCCTATGTTTTCAGTATGGACTTTTATAGGCTGTAATACAAATAATTTTTATAGGCTGTGAATAATATATTTGTAAATAAAAGCACATTTAAACAAATGCTAAATATAAATGTGCTTTTATTTATAAATATATTGGTTATGATTACATTTGCACGATTTTTGATCGCGGCGAAAGCTTTCAAAAATGTGAAAATATTATTGCGCGTTGCGCAGTAATATCGTACAAAGAGTAGAGCAAAGTGTTGAAGTGTTGATAAGGTGATAATTACAACCCAAAAACACCCAATATTTGGTGCAAAAACCTAATCGTTTGCGTTTTTGCACAAAATATTGGCTTCAGCTAGGATTTGGCATTGGCTAGAAGTAAATATGTCTGTCCATGCATACCATTGATAGTTTGTAAAGCTCTTAATTCAAATGTTGTTAAGCCACAATTTGAAATATCTCTTTACAGATTGTTTAATTGAATGAGTTAATGATTAAAAACAAACTAAATGTTGGTAAACTACGAATGAGCTCAGTTTCGTATATTTTTTGACTTGAAACTAGGTATTATCTTGTAATAATTTACCATATGACTGTTTTAATTGCATAATTTATGATCCACAATATTTATCTAATAAGTGTTTATTAGAAATGCGGTAAAAAAATTATGTCAATGTATTAATATATTGATGTATTTTTACTAATTCTTTTCACTATTGTGTAGAACACCATAATATAAAGGATTACAATAGGTGCATTCTCTTCCAGTCAACAAAATATTGTTATTAAATCGGCAATAAAACAATAGTATTACGGTCATCATCATCATAAGGGGGATATTTGACATATTTGCCACGCTTTGCAAGCGGGTTGGCAAGCGCAGTTCTTGTTATATTGTTAAGTTGTATCAGAATTTTCTGCTGCCCATCTCCTTAATCAATACCCTCTTTCGCCTCTTACCACACCCACGGGGATTGATATGGGGTACAAAATATATGTTAATTTCTAAGCAGCAGAGTAGGGCTCGGGTTGGATTTAGAATCATTTGGGGGAGTAAGGTGTTTTGTTTGGTAGAGGTTTGGTCCCGAAAAAGTAATTATTATAACCTAAAATGTAAAACATGAAAAAACATATAACAGTGTAACAGTAAAATATTACAGTGAAAGCTGGATAGCATACAGAGTTTTGTGTAAGCGCGACAAGGACGTAAGACCATGTCAAAGACTAGTGTCACATTATTATTATACTTCTATGGTATTTTTATTCTTCTATGGTCTATACTCTCTGTCACATGTCAAATCGCATGACGTACTAATTTTTATGCATTCCGCCCAAAGAATATAGTAACTGTTCTGGTTGGTTGCTCTTCTTGCGTGAATGTGTGCTCTCCAGTGTATTATTGTAGCTTTTATCATGCCCAGAAATACTTGAGCAGCCAGAAATACTTTCAGTTGAAGTTGAAATAGGTTAGCGCTTCGCTCCCGCCACAGCCTTCGTGGTTATTTTTTTTACCACTTAGAAATACTTGAGCACTCAGAAATCCTTACAATTGTGATAGGAGACAACCCCCCCCCTTCCCCCCTCGTGCCGGAGACGATAAATGTTATCATTTTGAGGTTAGGTTTTCTTTTTAATTTTTAAGAACGGTGTATTACCTTTTGATGGGAGTGGTGTCGGGGGTTAGGAGACACTCCCCCTCCCCCCCTCCACCCCATCCCCTTGCCCCCCTCTTGCTAAACGATTCAAAATTTTAAAACCTAAGGCTCGCCCGTCTTTGTGTGATCAAACTTCTATACCTTCATGAAGTTATAACAATCAAATTTTTGTTTCATCAGGTTCCCAATGCTGAACAGTCTCATCTACAGAATAAATTCCAGAAAACGACGCGACTCCCTTATCCTCGGTCTAGTTGTTGCTGTATGTACATTCCTGTTACTGTTCTACGCCTTCCATTGATTCTTAACTGTGACAATGAATATAACTTGTTGATTCGTGTTTAGAACTGAGGGACATGCAAAGCAATTTGTCTATGTATGGGTAGTGTATGTAGGTATAATTTTAAGATATTTAAGTTTTTTAAGTTTATATTCAAGTTGTATGTATAGCACTTAAGGGGATATTCGGAAGGCGTTTGTTTTCTGCCTGGATAATGACACTAGAGAAAATATTTTTTTACGATATAATCTATAGCTACCACTGCCATATTCCTATGCCTATGGTTTTAATGAATTAATTGTTTTAAAAACTATGAAATTTCTAAAATTACAGAAACTTCAATATTCTATAAAAAAAAAGTTATACTGTCGTTATTAGACATCCAGCAAATTAATTTCATGAACATAAAAAAAATAATTAAAGAAAAACATGCAGATAAAATCCTTATATTATATTTATATATAATATATAATATAATATACTGCACCAATTTTAAATTTTCAAAAAAATTAAAATTAGTCCAGTTTAGGAGGAGGTAACGGGAATATGGAATGATAATTTCGTCAGTTTTTCATTGGCATAGTCTAAGCTGCAGATCTCTCTCGGTTATAATAACAGCAATAAAAACGTTAACAAATTCAAATTAATTTCATCCCAAATACCCTCTTAATGTGGCAGTTTAAAAAGTTGAATGCTCTTGTTGTCACTGAGTTTATCAAGAGGTAATGTATTATATCAAGCAGTATAAAATTTCTACAGTGATATCTTATAAAAATCATCATTAAAAATAGGTTTATAACATTCAATAACTATTAGAGGTAAAGCGACATTTTAAATTAATTTTAATTTTGAATCTTACAATTAGTTCAGAACATTGTATTAGAAAAAGGAAGTTGGAACAGTCTATTGGAGGCCATAAGTCTCTTTGGAGCCTCCCGTAGTCAACTCGTACAAAATGTACGTGATGAAATAGGGCGATACTCTTACGACGTCAATACATCCTGCAATGGGAGAGTCCCATATCCTGCCCAGCTCAGAAGATGAACAGCTGTCGTAAATGAAATTTTAATAAAAATAAGTATTGAGCACAATGTTGCAATTTTCCAATATCAACATAATGAAGCAAACTAGTGTCGAAAGTAGTATGTTCTTAGGAGTGCAGGACACATTCCACCTTCTGCGGACTCGTTTATTAATTATTACAAAGCTAAATCTGCAGAGGGCGCTAGGGTGCAGTTCGTCGTTTATAGCCAACTCTAGCGTCCAAATAGCTGACGATTATTGCTGTAAAAAAGTTTTATATCTTTTTATTAATGTGACGAGAAAACTTTGTACCCCTTTTTAAGCATAATGCGCGCATGGAGCGTGAAATGAAAACATTATATGTGGTAGAGCCATGCTGCAGCTATATTAGTAGTATAGTTTTAGCACGAATGGGTCGGCTCGACCGGGGAAGGATTACGCTCTCACAGGATACAAGCGTAAAATAGCAGCTTCATGCTGCTGTGTTTCGTATGGTGAGTGTAGAGAATCGGAGACCCTTATTACTGGAAACGAGGCATTCCATCTTAGTCCTCACGGGTGACAACGCATCTGCATTTTGATTCTTTATTGAGGATAGATGTAGATGTCTATGGGCCACAGCAACCACTTACCATCCGGTGGACTGTATGCTCGTTTGTCACCCTATCCTATAAAAAAAAATTAGATATTTTGAGTTACACCGTTGAGTATATATTTTGACGGAATTGAAATTGGGAATACATGAGTAGATTTTTTTATCAAAATAGTTTGTATATTTTAAGCTGTATAGAAACTATTTATTGTTTAAACCAATTTGTAATTAAACTATGTAATGTAAATAAATAAGTACGTATTTAATGCGAAATAAAATAATATATATTTTGACTAATTTTTTTGGCTTATTCTCATCATCCCTGTTCTATTAAGGTTACCGTAGTCGCCACGCTTATCAAGCGTTTTTTCCATCTATATAAATAAAATGATTATTTATATAGATGGAAAAATCAAGATCTTACCAGTTATTGAGTAAGGAACAATAACATTATTAAATATTATGGGAGGTAGCGCCATATCAATTTTAGTCAGCTACGAGAACTACCAACCACAATAGCCTGACATTTTGATGGATTAACCCTAATACCAAATCTGTTTGACCAATTACAAATACAATTGAGATCACAGTTGAGCTTCTCAATCACATCATCAATACATGCCACCTCAGCTTGAGCATAAATTTGTAAGTCATCAGTATACAGATGGTACGAACAGCGAATGTGTGATGTAATGAGATTTATAAAGACTGAGAACAGGAGGAGAGAGAATTCCGCCTTGAGGAACGCCAGCAGACAACGAGCACCAATCGGAGATAATTTGACCTACTCGAATTGCCTGCTGACGATCCCGAAGATATGAGGAGAACCAGTCCCGCGCTGACGAAGAGTAACCCAGGTGATAAAGTATAGCTAGGAGAATATCATGATCGACAGCATTGAAAGCGTTAGAGAAATCTATTAGGACTAACACAGTCAATTTTGAGTTCTCCATTCCAGTACGCAAATCTTCCGTAACTTTCAAAAGAGCTGTGGTACGAGGGTGGATTGAAAAGTACTCGGCCTAACACAGATCCATTCAATTCTAAAAATCAAATCTACCCACATTATTTAGTTCAGTTCAGACTAGTTCATTGTGTGAAGTTCGAAACGTGTGCGATAATTAGTTGTGATTTTATAAATTTATTAACAAGTAATCCGACATAATTTCCGCAGATGGAGCAAATCGAGCAGCGTGCCGTCATTAAGTACCTCCATAAGAAGGGCTATCATCAAAAGCCATCCATGATGACATGGTCAGTACATTAGGCGATTGTGCTCTGTCATATTCATCCGTCAAAAATGGATAGCAAATTTAAGCGTGGTAGAGAGTGTGAAAGATGAACCCCGCTCTGGAAGCCTTCGACGTCAACTACTGACGAAAATATTAAAAAGTGCTTGATTTAATAATGGGAGACCGCAGATTAAAAATTAGAGATAGCCGAGATTATAGGCATCTCTTATGAACGAACTCAAACATCATTGTCAACGAGTTGGGTTTCCACAAGGTGTCTGCGAGGTGGGTTCCGCGACTGCTTTCAGTTGAACAAAAAGGACGCGATTGACTATTTCACGCGACTGTTTGGAGTTATTTGAAGCCGATGCAGATGATTTTTGAATCGTTTTGTTACTATGGACGAAACATGGGTTCATTACTGTACACCGGAAACAAAACAACAATCAAAACAGTGGAGAAGACCTGGTTCACCACCCTAAAAGGCTAAGTCGATTTTGTCGGCAAATAAGGTGATAGCTTCAGTATTCTGGGACTCGAAAGGTGTGATTATGATTGATTATCTTGAAAGGGATCAGACTATAAACTCTGATTACTACTGCACCTTACTACGTCGTTTACGAGAGGAAATAAAAGAAAACGTCGAGGAATGCTCAGAAGAAAAGTCCTGTTTCATCAAGATAACGCCCGTGTTCACACGTCAGTACAGTCAATGGCTGAAATTCACAACTGTGGCTTTGAACTGTTACCGCATCCGCCGTATTCACCTGATCTGGCACCATCAGACTTCTTTCTGTTCCTAACCTAAAAAAGCACTTGGGAGGTCAAAGATTTTCGACAAACGACGAGGTCAAAGCAGCTGTAGACGCATATTTTGACTCTAAGGAAGAATCATTTTTTTTCAACGGTCTAAATGCTTGGAAGGGGAGGTGGCAAAAGTGTATTGAACTTGATGGTGATTATGTAGAAAAATAAAAATATTACTGATTTAGTATGTGTTTATTTTCTTGGTTAGGCCGAGTACTTTTCAATCCACCCTCGTAGTACTGTGCCCAGGCCTAAAACCAGATTGATATGTGATAAAGAAAGTTATTTTTGAAAATGTAACTAGAAATTTGTTTGTGGACAATAGCTTTAAGAACTTTAGATAAAAAAGGGAGAATGGATATTGGGCGAAAGTGAGAGAAAGAACTGGGGTTATTTATTTTGGGCAGCGGAATGACAAATGCTTTTCTCCAAAGTGAAGGAAAATCCCCAGTCAATAGTGAATGATTAATGATGTGAGTAATAATAGGAGTAACATCGTCTAGAATTAAGGTGATCATAAGTCTATTCACATTATCGAAGCCAACTGCCATAAACTTAATACAATAAATGGTCTTTTTTATATCCTCGTCAGCAACGGGAGAAAAGTTAAATGTGCAGTTATGAGATTGTGGCATTGAATGCAAATAAGAAATTGTACTCGATTTAATAGAAGCCTGCATTTGGGTAGTTGAAGAAAAATGTAAATTGAGATCACTTATAGAAATGATTGCAGGGTCCACGTTACGTAGGCTTACCGACCCCGATCGTCCGGAGAAATTTCCATGTATCAGCCATAGAAAAGTTCATGAAATATAGCGGCGTTTAGCGGCTCGTACCATCTGATTACATCGATTTCTCGCAGTTTTGAATTTTGTCCAGTTAAGTTCACAACGGTTCTGCTTGAATTTCCTAAACATCTGATTGCGCTTAGACATAACCTTACGGATATTTCTAAAAGCGAAGCAGTCTAAAAGCGAAGCATCATGTTGGAGCCCTTCGACATTTAGCCTAGCAAAATTACGGAGACGCACTATTACTGGCTTTACTTTGGGAGGTTTAATTTTATAGGAAATGAACAGCAAGTCATGTCGCGAGAAACCTGGAGCAGGGAGCTGTCCGTGGCAAGAAACGCGTTCTTCTGAGGAGACAAATATCAAATCTAACAATGTATCATCACCAGTAAGATTGTGATGGGTGGTATCAGTGGAAGTATTGAAAAATTTGCCGACTCAATAATTGAACGCAGTCCATGCGATCTAGGAGTATCATTGAGAAGATTCGTATTAAAGTCACCCATCAAAATATGATGTTGATAATCAGAGCAAATTGAAAGAAGTGCCTCTTCAAATTCACATAAATAACTAGAATTCGGTGGACAATAAATTGCACCAAGCACAACTTTATTTCCACTAACAACAATCTCTAAAAAAATATATTCAAGTGATCCAGTATATTGTGAAGGTGAGGTTGATAAAATTTTGTAAGGAATACCACTTCGCAGGTGTACTGCCACACCACCTCCTCTTTTATTAATGCGATCGTTACGAAGTAAAATAAAACCTGGTATTCCGTAAGAAGTAGAAGGCAGAGTAGGATTTAACCAGGTTTCTGAGATAAGTATCGCGTGGATACTTATCTCAGAAAAATTTCTGAGATAAGTACTTAATGCTTTGAATGTTAAAAGTTTCTAAAAGTTCATTATAATGCTGCGGAATACTCTGGGCGTTGATGTGACAAACGTTGAAATTTTTATTATAATCATCGAATTTTTGGGTTAGGAGTGAACGAAGTGTAGGTAATTCCAAGTCAGAGTCAGAAAATGAATAAAAGGAATCAAAATTAGCAGAGGTGAATGAATCGTTATCGGAAACTGCCATGGCGCTGAAAATCAGTATATAATATTATATAAAAATAATTTAAGATCTAAATAACTAATTTAAATAAATATATAACTTATTTGGCTATAAATAAATATGTAACTTATTTAAGTAAATAAAAATAAATATCTTTAATATATTATGTTTATGCTGTATTGTAATTTTAATTACTGCTACCAAACCTGCTGGTAAACTATTTACAAAACGAGATTTAAAAAAGAAAAGAAAAAGAAAAATTAAAAACTAAATAAATGAGATAGATATTAAATCACTTTAGTCATAAAACTATCAGAAAACATTAAACATAAAATGCATCAAAAGTTGTTCTTATGCACCTGAGTTATAAGACAAAAAATATAAGACATTGAAACACCGCTAATAAAATATTCCATAATGTTAGTTCGTAACCCCAGATATACACACATAATATGGTTGATAATTACTTGAAACTAAAAGTTGTTTACCAACTCTGAGCGGCTAGCGAATGAGAACAATGGGGATTGCATTCACTGCACAAAAAAAAGGGACCTGCGCTAACGCTATGAAGTTGAACAACCAGTAACCGCACAACCGTCTTTGTATAATTATCACACAAATTATTGTAACATTTATCTAATATTAATGTTTTTTAACCGTACGCCTAGTTCGTGGTACTTCGCCGCGCGTGTTTCCAGGGTCCCTCGAAGCCCTTGTTTCTTCCATCACCGGTTGAGATTCCTCATCACATCCTGGCTTGCTATGTTGACGCATCAGCCGGTTGAGGTCTTCATTGGATTGAATACTCTGGCGGGAACGATTGGGCAACAATGGTACCAATGGTACCAAACTTAATGAAAGAATCAACATAATTATAAACAAAGTAAAACAGTGGCCAACGGATCATAATTTAGAAGTCAATTAAAAAAAACTAAATTAATACAATTCAGACCACGACAAAAAAATTAACTAGACATAAATTTTCTTTGTTAATTTCAAATCACATATTTAAAAAAAAAAAAGTTAACATTATCACAATTGATACATGCTTTAAGAGAACTAAAAATAACTACAAATTTAAAAACTGCAGTGACAGCCTACGCCTACGCACAAGCGTGGCTAAACTACATCGTCATACTGTGGGGTAACAGTGTAGAATCACACGAACTGTTTATTTTATTTAAAAAAAAGGTACCTATACGCGTACTTGCAAATATCAAACAAAGAGAAAGCTGCAAACCTCACTTTCAAAATATGAATATTCTAACATTACCGTGCTTATATATACGCTCTACAATACCTTAAACGTGCGACAGATTTTAAGACTGCCCTTGCGGCTTACTATGCACATGCACATTCGGTACTCTCCTATGGCATCATATTGTGGGGAAACTCTTGTGATGTAAACAAATTATTTATATTACAAAAGTGTCTACGAATATTAACGAATTTAGACCAAATGGAATCACATGTAAACCTCACTTCATTAAACATAAAATACTAACACTTACGTCTATCTACATCCTCGAGTCTTGTAAATTCGTCAGGAAACACTCAAAATTCTACTCACCTATTACAACAACTAAAAGAAATAATAGAAATTTATATAAGCTTAGGATACCCTTCTCCAAATTAAAACTAGTTTCGACTAGCCCCCACGTTATGTCAATAAAGATTTATAAACCATTTACCGAATTCTATAAAAATCCTAGAAAACCCCGCGCAATTTAATAAACAATTAAAAACATTCCTTATTAATAAATGTTATTATACTTTGAATCAATTTTTTGACGGTAAACAATGACAAAGGAAGAATACTTCGTCTATATTGTATTTCTAATTTAAGTAATTTATATAAAATAATATTGAATGTTGATGATATGATATTTTATAATTTATGTTTGAAAGCTATACAAAATTGTTAGTCCTCTAGTGTTGCTATGCCCTTGCAGGGCGTCACATGTATATCTTTCAAATGTAACATCTTTAATTTGTAATGTGACATCCAATAAACAATTTGAATTTGAGAAAGGTGTAAGTTTGTAAAAAAAGCATCCAAATTTTTACACCAAAATTATAGACGCAACATACCTAGCTATAAAAATAACCTTTTGCAAACAAAATCTAAAAATTACACAGTTCAGGTCCTTACCAGATGTCAATAAAAATTTATAATAAATTGCCAGAATACCCAAAAAGCCGAAACAAATATTAAGAAATTCATAAGCTCTTTAAAAAATATACTTATTAAAAAATTGCTATTCAATTAAAGAATACATTGAGGAAAATAATTTTTGAGTGTCTGACCCTCTCCTGTTCATTGCTATTGCCTTCTGAGGTGCATGTGAGTGATTATTAGTACTTGCATGTTTTGTTTAGTCACTAAGTCTCATGTAACGCAATTTGTGAATAAATAAATACGATAGGTATTTGCATATAAACAGTGCACGATGATCGTATCCTCGTAGCCAATTTTAACCATCGTTCTACGCCTAAAACTGTTTGGACAGCTCCAGATCTAGGCAGAGTTATTCATAGGTATAGTGCTACAAACATAACTGCGCGCAGGTTTTGGCCGATAGCGTCATGACGTCACGCGTCGATCTGAGGGTTAGAATAAATATAAACTTCTAGTTTTCTATCAGCATTAACGATTGTAGAAAGTAAGATTGTAGAAATTTTATTACCTGGTAGAGCCACGCTGCAGCTATATTATGGTTGTAGCACGAATCGGTCGGCTCGACCACCACAGCCACATAGCTTAATGCTGCTGTATTTCGTATGGTTAGTGTAGAGAAACGGAGATCCTTTTTACTGGAAACGGCATTCCATTTTAGTCATCAGGGGTGACAACGCATCTGCATTTTGATTCTTAATCGAGGATAAATGTAGATGTCTATGGGCCACAGCATCCACTTACCATCAGGTGGACTGTCTGCTCGTTTGTCAACCCCACAGAGCAGAAACTACGGACGCGGTCGTCGGAAGTAGGAGGAGCGATCGTCGGGAACCTTCTGCGCACGACTTATGTGCTAACACAGAGGAACCTACCGGTATTTGACGGAACATTTATGCAATAAAATCGATAGTAGAATGGGAAGTAATACATGGTGGCATTCGTAACACACTAGACCCCAAAGGCAACAAATTGTGCTATTGTTAATATCACTGGCTTTGAATCCGTGATCCGCGACGTAATAATGTTATATGTCATCTAGAAAATTATACCAAAACTGTTCTGTTCTGTTACTCGTCCTGATGATAGAAGCACAAAAAACGATTAGTATCACAACGCGTAGTTAAGTTTTTATGGTCGTTATCGGCAGGTGTGTGAGAATAGACAGCGGCAGTGAGCAAGCGAAAGGCAAATAGAGGCGACGCCATTTATAATCCCATTCTTTATCAATCAGTACATTACACATGGGTCACTTTCAAAAAGACACATTAAAAATATAATCTAAATTAAAATAAATAAATTTTTTAAATGTATTCGAAATACAATTGAGGTAAGAGAGTTGGACAAGATTTGTTTGCATATTCAAGAATTTGCTTAAAACTTCATACTTAATTTTAAAACTACATATAACAAAATAACAATACGAAGAGATCCATCTGACAAAAGTCTTAAAAATATATACACAATGACTAACATAATAGTAATATAATATAAAAAATTCTTCAGCTCTTTATTCTATTTATAACGAAATTCCATGTTACTTATTAAAGAAGCCAACATTTTTCGGTTATTTCTGATCACATGTACTGGTAAGCGAAGTGTAGGTGACCCCCACTAGATGGAGTGACAACCTGGTGACAGAATGCAGTAAGTCGATGGTTGCAGATGGCTCAGGACCATGCTTTGTGTTTTTACTCTTCTTTGTCTCAATTTAGCACTATAGATTATAGTTCATACAAGGCAGATCAACTTAGATAACACTAACAAGCGTAAACGCCTGCACACTCGCGCTACTTAACGCATTACGAGTATTATTTGTATAACACATGTGTGTATTCTTTGTGTACATATAACTGTTTTCAATTATGTTTTTTATTTTAATTTTATAAAAGCTTCCAAGCTTTGGGTGTTCTAGGGCACTTCTATGGTCTAAAACGGCCTTGATTAGATTGGAATATTATGTACAATATGTTATGTAACCAGTACATGCATAGTACTCTACTCTATATATCAAAGGTTATGATCCTCCTGTAGGAGTAGGACTTACTGCACCAATATGTACAGTTTCCCTGTGACTCTTTAATGACCCCCTTTGTGCAAAACTCCGTTCACAAAGGCTACACTGATACGGTTTTTCACCTGTGTGAGTGCGTATGTGCTTCTCCAAGTCGCCCTTGGTTGCAAACTTTTTACTACATACGTCCAGTGGGCAGATAATATTTTTATTGTGTAGTCGTACATGTAAATACAACTTTTTCCAAGTATCATAGTTCTTGGAGCATACCTGCAAGTGAGAAAGAAGTTTACGTAAATCAACCACAAAGTCAACAAATAGGGACAACACAGTCAGATTAATTCTCAGCATACAACACAATACAATAGAAATAGAACAGATATTTGAATAGCCTCCAAATAATTGTTCTGGGTCTGGATGTTTGCTCTTGTGAAATTTATGTATGTAAACTGAATTAAAAACGAACGCAAGTCCACTTTAAGGTAAGAAGATGCTGTGGAGTACAGACGTCTACATTATTTCTCAATTAGATCAAAATACAGGTAAATCATCACCCCTAAAAACTAAGATAAAATGACTCTTTATAATTCATTTTTTTACCGACTTCAAAAAGGAGACGGTACTCAATTCGACTGTATGTTTTTTTTCTTTTTTTTATGTGTTACCTCATAACTTTTTTCTGGGTGAACCGATTTCGATGATTCTTTTATTTGAAAGCTGGTGCTTCTCATGTGGTCCCTTATAAATTTGATCAAGTCTGACCAATAGTTTTTAAGTTATTCTTAATAATTTATATTGAAGTCGGTTGTACAAAATTTTTAATTTTAAATTATTATGATTAAAATTAATACTTCCAAATAAAGTCACATTATTATTATTACTCATTCTATGATATCTAAGGTACTATGTAACTAATAATTACAATGAATGTTATGTATGCAGTGTATTAATTGTCATATTTATTTTATGGTATGGTCCTTGCAAAATTCTTTGCATATTGTGAAATTTATTTTCTTTCTAATAAATACCTACTTGATGTGTATTTGCATTTACTATTTTATGTATTAGCTTGTAAATTTTTCATGCCATTTTGGCAGTTTCATTCCATAGCCATTTTCAGTACCTAATTTGTATTTTAGTTATTTTACTTTCATCTGTTTATTACCACATCTCATGCAAATAAATAATTATCAGCATTATTATTATTATCAGTAAAAAGTGTCTGGTTCTCGTCACATGCCATAAGATACACAGTATGTAGCGTTATGTTGTTATTTTAAGCTGGTATTTGGTGTGAGTGTGGTACTCCTCCAGTTAAGCCGACCCATTCATGCCACAGTCATAAGATGCTATAGCATGGCTTTACCACATATAAAATATAATAGTAGTCACTAATTAATGCAAGCTCCAAGTTCTAACACAAGCATTTTAAGCTTACTTGGAGTAATTAATTATAATTTTAATACCATTACTAGTTAACTGATCTTTATAATATAAAATATTACAGAATATTTTTGCAAATAAGTAATGAAACTTACCCCACATTTATACTCAAGAACTTCTGTTTTCTCAACTTTCATCTTTTTAATTCCATTGCTATCTTGCACACTATTTGTGATGGTGTGAGAAACCTAAAACAAAATAATATAATTCAAGTGCGATTAGATAGCACCGCAAGGTGGTGCTCCCTTTTAGCTCCGAAGTTTTGACCCTTTCTGCCATCAAGCAGCAAAACATCTACTGTTGTGTTTCATTAAGGGGTAGAAAAACTAATATGTGTACAGGTTGTGAGACATTTCATTTTAGTCTTCAAGTGTGAGAACACATTTGTGGTAGAGATGCCACTGATACTGATATGGATATAGATACAGATATATCGGTGATATTTAACATTTGCTGATATATTGACACATGCGATTTATTTTATCATACACCAATATAGGGTTATTTTCCAATATACGACCAAATTTGCAGAGGGTTTAGAATAAGTAATATATATTAATGGTGAAGAAAAATGAATTAAAAAATATCTCGAAAATTCTGTCCTTTTTATCTTTTAAATTCAGAATGCCTGGTAATGCATTATTTTAACTGATTGTCATTCATAAATATCTAACGTCTACTATTTTACTACGCACGCACACAGAGGAGCGTAGCGTAGAGCCCATAAATCACATTCAAATTGAAATAATTAAAAAAGGAGAAGCCTTATTTACAAAAACTGCAATAACGGTATATCATTATTTATATATTTGAACTTAAGTATAAAATTTGAGTAGTTTTTGAAAAATAACCATGTATGTTTCAATATCTTACTTAAAAAAAAATTGTAAACTTATAGCCATACAAGTAGGGTTGCCATCTCCTAAAATGAAAAAGCCGGACTCAGCGCTCTAAAAGCCGAATTATGGCCTAAAAAGCCGGACAGTAATTTTAGAAAGCCAAACATAGCCAAACAAGCGCGGCCCACTCCCGCGTCGCGCGCACCGCACCGCTCTTCGCCGCCCGCGCCGTAGCCATGTTTAATATAGTATTGGCTGGTAATAATGTATATGGATAGATAAATTCGGCATTGCTTCGCTCATTCTGCAAGCGATGCGTGCAACGCGTTACACTAACAAAAAGCCTAACAAAAGCCGGACAGGCCGGACACATAAAAATTTGGCGGACACAACCCGAAAAAAGCCAAACATGTCCGGCTAAAGCCGGACAGATGGCAACCCTACATACAAGTATAAAATTTGAGTAGTTTTTGAAAAATAACCATGTATGTTTCAATATCTTACTTAAAAAAAAATTGTAAACTTATAGCCATACACTATTGTTTAATTTTTAAATGAGTTGTGTTGCATCGGAGAGACTGTTTTCCACCATAGGGTTTTCTACAATACTTAAGAATATTGTGTTTTTAAAGAAACTTGTCAATGTTAATTTAAATTACTAACTTTTGGAAAGTAACACTACGGATTACAAACAATTTTGTAAAAACCATATTTTTAAATCAATTAAATATTATGTAACCCAATCTTATCTTATTAGACTTATTTCACCATCTCCCTCCCTAAATTGTAGTCTTTTTTGTTTGAAGTTAGTAGCTCGTGTCCATAGGCTATAGTTAGTAGCCATTTACTATCAGGTAAACTGTTTTATTATTATTATTTATTATTAATACATAAACACACTAGCAGCTAAAAAGCTGATGCGTGTGCATCTTGATGTTTGGAGATTTTATCCAATCTGTTTCCAAAGGCATTCAATGTAGAAGCACAATGGTGATAACACGATTTGTAATAAAATTCTTCTTGGGATTCCGCTTGGCAGCCCTATGGCAGAGTTTAAGTTGATGTCCTCTCAAACGTTTGTTGCTATTCAAATTTTTGCAGAGTAGGCACATTTTAATATCCTGCCAGTATTTTGTAAGTTTAATCAGACTACCTCTCTGTCTACAGCACTCAGCGTTCTTAGGTTAAGCTTTTTTATTCGCTGCTCATGTTTTGTAGTTGTTTTATAATTTTTGTATTCTTCCTTTGAACATTTTTCAATAGTATTATATCTTTACGGAAATACGGGTCCCATATTACATATGCAAACTTCAACAGAGGTCCTAAGTATGTTTGGTAGATCTTGATAAATGTTTTAGGAGTGAGACACAAAGCTTTAGGAATCATATAAATTAAAGAGTTTGCCTCTTTTGCTATATATAGAATCGTACACTTGTTTGCATTCAGTGTTATGAGCCAATCACTAGTCCAATCGCATATGGCATTTAGATCCTCTTGAATAACATGATATTGCATAATAGGGTTCCCAATTTTTTTTGTGTTATAGGCAAATAATGAGACTGGTAACTGTAACATGCTTTTCAAAACCGATAAATATACAAAGCTTTCGCATAATTTATCATGTCCTGTTAAATTATCGAGAGGCCATTTTATATATGTTAACTTGAAATCACCTGGAATAATTACTGTCTGCTTTGCAGCTGCCTTTTCTATAGTGTTAAATAATATTTCATCAGTACTTGTTAAAACATTTGAAGGAGGATAATAAACACAAGCCAAAATTAAATGTAAATATCCAGTGAATATCTAACCACAATGCCTCAACCAAAGAGTTTTATTCACTTTTGATATAACCGGTACATTGTTAATGTCATGTGCAATATACACTGCTACTCCTCCAGCTTTTCTCTCTTCTGTCCAACCGAAAAAGCGTATATCCGTTTACGTTTATAAGACTGTCATCAATTCCAGAATGTAAATGGGTTTCTGATATTAAAATAAAAGATTTATGTATATTAATTTTTAGACGAAACAAATCAAATTTCACCATAATGGAAGCCAAACTCGTATATATGATGCGGAGTTCCGTGATATTATGATTAGCTAGTTTTTTGTAGTTGTTATAATCTTTGGTATGTTATTGATATATTTGATCGTAAGATTTTGCTCATCTTTTTCTGTTCTAACCGCTAGTTCTTCATGAAATTTCCTAAGTTCATCTCTTTGATATGGTGTCATATCACCTTAAAAGAGTTTTGTAGCTTACCTTTTGTTTTTCGCAGCTTACCTTTATTGTTAGTCACTCAAATACTACTGTGTACTTACCTCATAGTTAAGGAGCAAAGATCTATATGTAATATGACATTAAAGGTTGAGTTGAGTTATAACAAGACCAAGCAAGACATGAAAAATGTCCAGGGCAAGGGCTTGCCATGAATTTTACATTTTCACAGTATGTGAGGAACCTGAAATTGATCCCTACCAGCACCAAAATTGCTAATGTAACATTTTAAATGCTGATTTGTCATGTGGCCAACAGTGAAGAAAAATGTCTTTTCTTTTTATAGCATAGGGTAACAAACAAGCACACAGTTCACCTGACGGTAAGTGGATACTGTGGCCCATAGACATCTACATTTATCCTCAATTAAGAACAAAAATGCAGATGCATTGTCACCCCTGAGGACTAAGATGGAATGCCTCGTTTCCAGTAAAAAGGGTCTCCAGTTCTCTACACTCACCATACAAAATACAGCAGCATTATGCTGCTATTTTACACTGGTATTCTGAGAGCGTGGTCCTACCCCGGTTGACCTGACCCATTTGTGCTACAACCATAATAAGCTGCAGCGTGGCTTTACCACATTCAAAATATTCTAATTTGGAGAATAAAATATTTGAAGACATTTGAAGTCTGCTAGCACACCTTGGTTTGGGTGTGTATGGAATATGACACCTTTAATGTCATATTCCATACAGATTCTTGCTCCTTAACTATGAGGTAACTACCCAGTCTTTATGTTCTTAGTAATATTTGAGTGACTAACAGTTTACTTGATGGTAAATGACTACTGGTAAATGTACTATACATCGGACAAATTGTTCCATAAACATCTTAGAAATGACAGGAAGCCTCTGCCCAGGAGTTGGATGGATAGGTATAATAGGCTGCAACTTCGCTATTACTTTTATCTGTTGTACACATGATTGCAAATTAAAAATAATAATATACCTTTTCTGGACTTGGAAATAAATCTTTTCTTATTGATATTGTACTCGATGATCTTGTTGAGCCCTGAAACGATACAAACATCATCAGTAAAGATATATCTATACATAAAACCTTATAACTACAAAACTAGAATAATAGGATTAATATCATACAGTTTCAGCTTCATGTGATTTTACATCCTCATTTGAATTTTTGATTATTTTTGGATTCTCACTTTGAAGGTCTTTAACGGAATATGTGTTTTTGATTTGCGCAGTTGCATCTTTTATGTCATTCAAATCTTCACCAATCTGAAAGTATAATCATTAATTTCATAGCACACACTGAACACATGTTTAATGCCCTACGCAAACAGAGGGGTGTTATATGTCTAACGTGTGTATCTATATATCTGTGTGGCCATCTGTGGCATTGTAGCTCCCAAACGGATAAACCAATTTATATTTAGTTTTTTTTGTTTGAAACGTAACTTGATCGAGAGTGTTCTTAGCTATGATTCAAGAAAATCTCTTCAGCCGTTTGAAGATCATAAGCTCTATTCGTTTCGGGGTTTTTAAAATATTCAATTTTATTAGTATACATTATTACAATAGCTTACCTCGTCGTTTTGAAATTCAGCAAATAAAGATTTAAGATGTGAATCATTTTTGAAAGATATATCTCGAAAATCAATTGCCTTTTTAATAATATCGTAGCATTTGTAACAAATTCTCTCTGGCAGATTATCTGTAATGGATACCTGTTTCATTCGCATTAACTTTATGAATACAACAAGTTAAAACCACATAAATAATATATTTTATTGAAAAAAAAATACCTTTATACCAGTGCAAATAAGAATATCTCTCGGTAAGTGTGTTTCTTCATATATATTGTACAGTCCTGGTTCTTTTAGACACAGTCTACATGAGTCAAAAAATAAGCAAATGTTTTTTGGCAAGTCCATTTTAAAACGATTGAAAAAAATGACTCAAAATATTGTTAATTGCGTTAATTATTATCACAGAGTACTTGTGTTTATTATGAAAATTATTGGAACAACTGAACAGACAGAAACAGAAACGTCAAGTTGCACTTGCACGCATAGATAACTTGCACCACGCACCACACAGCTGACAGCTGACTGACAGTTGTTTGTTGTTGTTACCAAAGAGAATATAATCACTACGTTTAGTTGTTACCATTCGCCAATTAAGGCAGGTAAAGTTCTTAAACCATACAACCTAATCAGATTTGTATTTAATTCACAAAACTTTTTAATATGCTGAGGCGTCACATTGCGAAGTTCTTGGGAGATTTTAACGTCAACTTAATCTAGCGGACAATTGATGACGACAATCTCAAGGCCTCTAAGAAGGTATAAAACATGTAAGATTTATAACACCGTCAAATCACTTGTTCAATTGTTTCCATAAATAATTCTCTTGCTCAAACATTTAATAAACAAAATCGCACCACTTTCATGTGTCAAAATGTTGGCAGGGCCACGGGAACACTTTTGCATACATCGTACGTAACGTACATTTTACGTGGTAGAGCCAAGCTGTAGCTAAATTATGGTTGCAGCACGAATGGGTCGGGGAAGGACCATGCTCTCACAGAATACCAGCGTAAAAAGCAGCTTAATGCTGCTGTGTTTCGTATGGTGAGTGTAGAGAAATTTTACTGGAAACGAGGCATTCTATCGTAGTCCTTAGGCGTGACAACGCATCTGCAGTTTGGTTCTTAATCTGAGATAAATGTAAATGTCTATGGCCCACAGCATCTACTTACCATCAGGTGGACTGTGTGCTCGTTTGTCAACTCCATTCTATATTAAAAAAATTCTATAATAAAAAGTTTTCCTAATAAGGGAACAGTTGTCCTCCCCCGAGGCGGGGAACAGTTGTCCTCTGACGGAGAGAACAACTGTTCCCCTTTCTCTCTCTCAGGTAATGCACATCAGAACACGAAACACACCGTTCACCACGCCTCCAACTTCAACTACGCATCAGAACCCCCCCCCCCCTCCCTTATCTTTGTCCTCATGAATCTCTTCCATGTTCTACCGAGCAAACATCGTCTGCAGTCTTTTGCTCCTGCAAATTAACCTAGCTTTACAAGGTTTGTCGTAGCATTTGATATCATGCTTCCTGTTCTTTCAGGCTAATCTCTGCTTTACAGTGATCGGCACGGCTCTGAGCGGCTAAAAACTGAACAGTTATTACTACTATACGCATAAAATCGGGGATAGGATGGGATACAGTGTCAGCCACTCAGAGATAATTACATTACAACCACACCCGAAAACCAGTTATTCTATTTTAACAAAAATGTTGCCTCTGGTGGTATAATTTTATGTTTTCGAACCAAGAACTCACGGTTACTCATGACGTATTAATAATTATGTCCTTCGGACAATTACTTTTTTGCAATAGATTTTTGAAAATTCACGATTGACTTTAATGTCAAGGATGTCATTTCTTGTCAAAATGTAACTACAAATTACATTGAATCTGATCGAAACCAGCAAATAAGTAATTTTAGTTATTTGATACATTTTTATATCAAACATACACAAATACTAGGTACTGAAGATAGAAGAGTATGAGAGAGCCTTCAACAAAATAAAGCGGAGTGAGTACTAATATGACAAACAATATGTTAAATATAATAATATAAATCAGTGCGACGAACTAACTGCTTCATAACCTCAGAATAAGTCATATTATATACATTACTAACTGGTCCCCGGCGCGGCGCGTTGCTGCCGCAGAAGAAATAATTGTGGAAATAACATTTTAAATTTGAAACAGATATTTTTTTAAATTAGGATAATACATTAATTGAAGTCGAAAGATATATAATATATCTTGTAAATACATCGTCGGTACGATACGCGCGCCACCTACTGTAAGTTAATTGAACTATGCCTATAACCTTCGCGCAAGTACCAGCAATAAGTTAAAGTTTTACCGAAATCAGATGAACGGTATGGCAGCGCATAAAATACGAACAAACAAACATTAATGTTTATATATCAGATTACTCGTAAGTTCATAACCCTTTCAAATGTGTGAGAGATTAATAATAAAGATAATGTAATGAGAGGATACCTGTGTCCAGTGGGGGATGCATGTAGGCTGCGACCTAATATTAAAACAAGACATTATAAAAGTTGTTTGAGTAAGAAAGGCATAATTCTTAATGCTACGATATATGCGGGTAATGCTTGTATATTTTTATACATCTACGTATATATACCTATGTAATTAGTTTTTGGCAACTAGAAACTTGTAAATGAAACTTTTTCTATTTTCTGTGACTTGAAAAATGAAATACGAGTTGATGTCATCCCTGAAAAAAAATTAAACTTGCTTCCTAACGTCGAGCGTAGCTTGATTACTCAGGGACTAAAAATTATATCTATTAGAAATGTTTTTTTAAAGTTAAAGTTAAAGATCCAGTGTCGTTTTTGTAAGGTTCAATAAAGATTACACGAATAAAATAAATAAAAAGTACCTTTATACGTCCTACTGCTAGGCACACTCATTTATAAGGGGGTTTAGGACAAGGAAATGTTCACCGCGTTGCCCAATCTGACTTTTTGATAGTAGCTTATTCATGTGAGAGTGGTATTAAGTAATCGAATCATGTAGGTAAGTGACGCAAAATTATATTCCAAATTATAAGTGATATTATGAGATTGTCGTGTAGTGGCGGGGTAAGAGAAATACAAATACGTCAACCTATTTCGTCTCGTGTTTATAGCAAGAGGCGACTATATATAACAAATAGCATAAAGATCTTAAGAGTCGACAGAATTGCCATTTTGCGAATTGGAAGCTATTGTGAAAAGCGGATTTATCTCAAGCCACGACAGGTAGGAACAGCCTTCAACGAAAGTGATAAAACGATGCTAATTCATAAAAAAACGTTGAAGTTTCATTTTCTTTTTAGTTAAACTAGGAAATTCATAATTTTGAAACAGAGGTACCATATGAAATTACCGAAAGAAAATAGCAATATATACCAGTGGCGGATTAATTAAGCACGTGCCGGGCGCAAGGTTAAAAAGGGGCGCGCGCAAAGTTTTAAAACGAAAAAAAAATCGTCTATTTTATTACTCCTACATCTCGCTCACTATCTCATCACATTTTTCATTCACACCCACCTGTTAAGGGTACTCGTGTCCTAATTATTTTGCAACTATAAACTATATCATAAATTTTAATACAGTTTATTTAGCAAAATGGGTAGTTATAATTTATAATATATGGCCGCTAGAGGGGCGCCGATGAGGTGCTAGGTCGCTGTCGATATTTAATCTCTATCTGATCTATACCCTAAAGAAAATTAGCATTAATTTGTTGATATTGATGAAAATAATTATTCTTATAGGTTTTTAATTCATACGTGGTTGCGATCTTATGATTTTTGATTTTTGGACGAGATTAGAATGCGATTGTGAAAATTCCCGACGAGTGAAAATTAGTAAAGTAAATAGTTAAACAAATTGAGGGATGACCTGGTAAAATGTGCAGTATAAATGTATGAAGGTGGGATAGAACCCTATGTTCAACAATGGACTTGCAATTTTGAGTGCGATGATAAAGATATACAAAAAATTAAACCGATAAAGTTTCAGTAAGGATTATGGATACGAAATATAAGCACATACAAGATATAAAATACCCAGGTCGAATATGAAAAGCAGCGTGAAATGTATGTGAGAACATCTGGTCAGCGCCATTTTGCTTACCATGCGTCGGTAAGCGAAATAGTGCTGACTCTCGGCGTCGGTAAGGTCCATGTCCAGTAGAGGACTATTACGGGGTAATAAGAAGTAAAAAAAGGCCGTTATTTATTTCTTATAACATTGAAGTTTGTTTATAACTTTAATGGCCAAAGACTCAAACGCTACTAAATTTTAAGATGTCGTTAAGTCTGGTGGTGTCATAGTTACTTTAATTTAAAGTGATAGAGACAGCACGAGAGTTAACGGCATCTTAAAATTATGCAGCGTTTGAGTATTGGGGAATAGTCCACCTGATGGTAAGTGGCAATATATTTAGGTAAATTACCTTTCCAACCTGTTCATCATCGTCATAAATATCAGCCTATCAAAAGTCCACTGCTGAACATAGGACTTTTTCATAGATTGCCTCATATCCTTCTATGATGTTTACCATGGAGGTAACGCAAAGGCTGGTTGGTAACTGCAGTTTATCCCCATCTCCTGTTTCAAGTTTCCCTCTGTCGGCTCTTTCGACACCCACGACGATCTGGGGTAGTGGATATTCTTACACCGCCACTACACGGTGTCAATTATTAGTCGTTTTGTATCATAACATTATTTAAAACAAAGGCTACTTGGTTCTACTTGTCACGAACAAACGGGCAAAACGCAACTATTATATTAAGATGCTAATAAATTATGAGTATGCGTGAATTCTATAGGCTGGGAATAGGAAGGTTTCCTTTCAATCGTCGTGTATCTTTGTCTTCGTTAGTGTTTTAATCTTATTACCTAGGCAACCGGTGAAATACCACAACAAACTCGCGATCGATTGAAGGTACTTTCATACGATTTGTTTTTATTTGTTCACGAGGGCGAGGCTTTAACATAACATAAAATTATAACACCCTGTTTTACGAGCTGATTTATGATTCTAACTACTAGGTTAATCGCTATTCTATCGATTGTCTTGGTAACGATTTCTTAAAGCATTAAAATGTCTTTATGACACTAAATTAACACTCAGCTACGTACATGCAATTCCATCACTGATCAATTACCATCAGGCGAGCCGTATGCTCGTTATTTTTACGTCAAAGAAGATTTGTCCTCATAGATTCCTGATAACAGTGCTAGCTTAAATGTAAAAGCCAGCATTGTATAGATTTTTAGCCGATTTCAAAAATGGAGAGGTTCACAATTCGACTGTATGTTTTTTAAAATATAATATGTATCTTTTATTTTTACTCTTATAATAAATATAATGATTTTGTACGATAACAACGCTAGCTTAATGTAAAGCCAGCATTGAATTTAAGCCGACTTAAAAAAAAACGTGGTTTACAATTCCACTGAATGTTTTTATTTTTATTTTTTTCATTACCTTTTCATCCTGTTCATCATCGTCATCAATAAAGTTTTAAAACCACTGCTGACCAAAGGCCTTCCCCAAAGAATGCCACAGAACACGGTTCTAAACCCTCTGTATCCATCGACTTCCTGCATCTCTTATTAGGGTGCTATTCCATCTGAGCCTTATCTGCTGGAAAAAGCTCAGATTGTCCAGCGAAGTATTCGAGTAGCAGCAACCTCGTAGTAGGATGGCCTGTCCACAAGATGAGTGGAAAAATATGAGATGGATATAAGAAATGGTAAACTTTTTCGCAGTTATCAAACAAAAAAATTATATGGTGCCTTTATTCTTCGTAGCACTCCTTGGTATTGTAGCGTTGTGTGAATACCGCACTATGCTACCCATTATTTACTGCTAGAAAGGATAAGTACAGAAAAGATTCCTTTGACACATGGCGTACTCTTCTGAAATAGCACGATGGGGCTTCTCTTACTCTTACTCCTACAGACTAAAACATTTTAATATGGACTCTATTGAAAAACGCAGAGCTAATATCGACCTAAGTTTTATTTTCAAAATTTTAAGAAGTCAAATAGACTGTCCCCAACTTCTAAGTTACTTTAATTTTAGGGTGCCCAGGACACTCCCGCGAGCTCCCATTCTTCCAATTGCCCCTCCATTTCGTAGGATTGCTGTGCTTGGTAACAACTCTCCTGTAGCTAGATTAAGTAAACTTTATAATGGGTCCTGAAATAAATTTTGTTTCCTCGTACAAGTTTCACAAGTAGGTTGTTGGATACAATTGTAAATTAAGTTAAATATTTTCTTTTTGTATACTTATTACACATACTTAAATCACTAGTTGTTTTTCTTTAAAATATTTTAATTATTTCTTAATTATTTCTTTTCTTAACATAGTAGGTATGTAAATTAAGATTTTAATTATGGCTTAGCGGTGTTTACCTGTAAGTAATTGTAAAATTAGTATAGGACTATATTATACTTTTAGATTTAGTCTGTTAATTGTAACAATTATAGGTAGACCCTTTCAAATAAATAAAAATACAGAATAAAATTTTTAATCTAACTTTTTACACGACATACTAGCTGTTTGTTACCGGAGGTTGTGATGTTACTTGGTCGTATCAAAAGGGTCAAATATTTAAAATCAAGTAAAAATTTAACTTTAAAAACAGTAAAAACCAACTTAAAAAGTATAAAATAATTTCTACCTAATATAATAGCTTCTGAAGTTAGCGCTAAGAGGTGTGTTGCGTGTATCGAAGTCACTCACGCTCACAGAATACCAGCGTAAAATAACAGCTTAATAATGCTGCTGTGTTTCGTATGGTGAGTGTAGAGAACCGGAGACCCTATTTACTGGGAACGAGACATTCCATCTTAGTCCTCAGGGGTGACCACTTATGATCAGAGACTGTGCCTGACTATTTGTCAGCCTCATTCTATAAAAAAAGTTAAAGCCCTGACTCTTCGAAGATTAAAAGCCCAGACTTTTATTAAATTGTATAAGTTATAATATTTTTCAATTTTAATGTCAAGTGTTATTTATATTAATACATAGTAAATAAATGTAGGCCTAAATGCGCTGTACAAAAGAGACAACGACGTTTGTAGAAAACAAGTGACGAAATGGATCCAGGTCACCATAATACTGTATAGTCACCTGAATTACACCTATAAATAAACCACCACCTTAAAATTAAAATGTGTTTTTGCACTAAACTTCTGACTCTTTGTATGGTATTCTGAACATCTAAGCTGTGGGTCTTTTATACGTATAATGGCATGAAATGCATAATTCTATAAAATAGATTTTCACATTTTAGGTCGTTTAGATTTTTGCAGTAGATTACTTTTCAGTCTAGGAATACGTTTGGGTAGAGCAATCGTTGTCTTGCAGAGGTATTTATGATGTGACGTTCAACTCACAAGATCTGACACTGAGAGTAGAAAAGTTAGGGGTTTGAATTAACACAAAAAGATTTCAAATTTAAAATTATTTAAATCTTATGACAATGTTGAATTAAGGACCGTACCCTCTATCCCCCCCCCCACAAATTGATATCATGGATACGACCTTGAAAACGCACGTTTTTATTATGTTATATTACGATTTATTTTTATTAATAGAATAAGAGTGACAAACGAGCACACAGTCCACCTGATGGTAAGTGGATGCTGTGGCCCATAGACATCTACATTTATCCTCAACCCTGACGACTAAGATGTAATGCTTCATTTCCAGTAAAAAGGGTATTCGGTTCTCTACGCTCACCAAACGAAACACAGCAGCATTAATCTGCTATTTTACGCTGGTATTCTGTGAGAGCGTCCCGGTCCCGGTCCCCCGGGATCAACCCCGGTCGAGCCGACCCGACCTAGCGTGTGCTACGTGAACCGTGCTACAACCATAATATAGCTGCAGCGTGGCTCTACCACGTAACCACGTGTGATATATATGTTCTGAATTATGAAAAAAAAAATTTCCTAGGCTGCATATTCATTTACTATCAGATGGACTCCTAGCTCGCTTGTAATATTTAACCAACTTCAAAAAGGAGGAGGTACTCAATTCGATTTTGTTTTCTTTTTTTATGTGTGTTACCGCATAACTTTTTCTAGGTGAACCGATTTTGATGATTCTTTTTTTACTTGAAAGCTGGTGCTTTCAAAGTCGGTTGTTCAAAATTTTTAATTTTACCACTTCTTATTTAGTATGAAAAGACGTTAAAATAAAACACAACATACCATGCAAGACAATTTATATAATACAAAAGCGTTTATTTAAAGCAGTTTTCGTAGTTCAGTGTTCGTAGATAGGTATCTATCGTGAAATTATACTTCGATTTGCCACTTGAGTTGTTGACAAGATATTGGAATGGAAAGGGCGATCAGATAATATTTTATTCAAGGTTACTTGTAACTAGATTATAGATGATAAAAGTATTGTAGGTATATACTGCCACCCGCCCCAGCTTCGCTTGGGGGGGGGGGATCTATTAATATGGCGTTATTTTGAAATAAATTATTCATCAAAAACCATTGATTTTAACAATTCTCCGATTTCTCGAAAAAAAATCTCCCAAGTATTTCGGTCATATAAAATATAGCCTATTAGATCACTTCTGGCATTGCTCTCTATCTGTTCTTAAAGTTTTACCGCAAAGGGTTCAGCTAAAAAGGGTTATTATAATATTATGGATGATAATAACCCCTAGGAATGATGTGATCGCTACCAACATATTTCTAATTTGTTGTGTTGTTAATTGTGTAACATACATGATTGTAAGCTGTTATTTAAAAAAAAAGTCCCGCTGGGTTTCTTGCTGGAATTCTTGTTTTGGGATTTAGCATGTATGTATGCGCATATATGACCATGTAAATATTTATGTATAGAATTATTTTAGATCAGTGCTGTAATAATTTGTATAATAGCTATTAATTTTAACCTCCTAAGGCTTGGGATTGGTAAAAAATATGTTTTGATAATTACCGCCCCATGTTCTTAAAAAATGACAATATGTTTAAAGTGCTTACCGCCCAGAGATGAAGGTAGAAAAAATAACAAGTTGGACGTTCTCTACAGCCGTATCTTTTTTCACAGTGATGTGGTACAGATATAGATGATTTTTGAACTACCTAAATCTAGTTTTATTATGTTCCTTTTATATCGAGATTTTTATATTTTGATATCGGGCAGTACTTGCATTAGTAGATATTTTTAAACTGTGCTTTAAATATCACACTAGGCTGATAGCCATGAAATAAGTTAAATGAAAGATATTAGAAACATACTTTTATTATCAATTAAAAAGAAAAGACTAAACAAAATCACATTACTCTTATCATCAAATAGTGTAAAAAACTAAAACGGGATAATTGACTTTCAAATTGAACTGAAACCTCATAAATTATAATATTTGAGTAAAACGATTCCATGCCATAAGATCTGGAACCATAGTGTCTCGCCATCTTTTTTCCCAGTACATGCTCATGCAGGGTGTACTGGGAAATAAGCTTCTCATTTAGAAGCTAATTCTTGTATAAATAAGCTTTCCTTAACTAATATTTAAGGTACGACCACCATTCAGAACAGAAGACTTATTAGTTTTTTCAATAATTCGATTTACTAGTTAATCATCCACATATTATTGTTAAAAATAAGACAGTTTATTAAAATTTTCTGATGAAGCACTCTAGATAAGAAGGTACTTATAAACGTAGTTCTTTGGAAATATTTTTTTTCTCAACCCTCGTGGTTGACGTAGAATTACCATGTGATAGAGCTATTTTCCAAGTATGCTCTTCTACGCTGGGACATTCCAAGTATAAAATTTCTATTTGAACCACGCCCGCGGCGATTGTTTGTATCATATATAACGGGCTCTTTAGTTGTCACTATCGCTATCTGATACGATTGACAGCTTTTCTTTTGAGGGTAAGAATGATGGATCGTCATAATCTGCACCACTTGGAAGAAAATCTCCGAAATCAGAATTATTTAATATATCGATATCGATTTATTAAGGGTAAAAAAAAACAAATATCTTAAAGTCAGCCAACTTATTTAGTGAAATAAGTGTGTGTTTAAGTAACTTTACAGTGGTAGAGTTACGTAAAAATTAAGATAACATTTATAAGTACGACCCGGGGTGTTTTTAAAATCACGAAATAATTATGACAACATTTAGAAGTATGGCCCGTTGTGATTAAAAAAAAAAACATGCGTGAGTGTCGTAAAACATCGGTTGGAACGAAGTTCCTTTCGTAGTATATTATTATTGACGGAAAAATCTTACACTTTTTGTCGCCTAGCCCCTATCCGCCAAATCCGTACCGTCCAATAAAGAACTTCGTTCCAAAAATCACAAATTAATCAACGACAATAGAAATATGAATATAAAAAAAGACTGTAGAGAAATAAATATTTGTCATATAAGTTTATTCTTTCGTTGTTTATGTCGCATAAAATAATACTGTTCTATTGTAATATACATGCTAAATCCCAAAACAAGAATTTAATCTTAAAATTAAAAAAATGAAGATATTTCTTAATAACCAATCACAGCGCGAGGAGCTTAGGCCCCCATCAGCTGTCGGATTGCTTCGATAAGCTATCTTTCTCGCACGCATAAGACTTTTTGTCGTATTCATTTGTAAACTTTATTCACGTCTGGGAATTGTTTAAAACCATTAAATTCGTCTGGCGATTTGCAGGTATTATTAAAAATTACTCAATAAATACGTGGTTAAAATTTGAGATTGCCAAAAGTACATTTTTGGGAATTTAAAAAAAATATTTTGGAGACCGACAAAAACGTCTGGGATAATTTTTTTTGTTTGTTGTTTATTTAGTTTGTTCCGGCTAATCTCCAAAACGGCTAGACCAATTTCGACGGGACTTTCACTGGCAGATAACTGATGTTATAAGGAGTAACTTAGGCTACGTATATTTTAGAACAAAAAATTAGGGTTCCGCGCAACATAATTAAAACCCTAAATTACACGCGGGTGAAGTCGCGTGGAACAGCTGGTATAGAATAAGTCTCAAAATGCCGATGGGCTATCACCCAAGAGGAATATAGAATGTCTAGTTATCAGTAAAATGGTTCTCCGGTTCTCGACACTCAATAAACGACATACGAGTAGAAGCATTGTGCTGGAATTCATTGCGTTCAAATTGTATAACTCTTACTGAAAGGAATTTTTATATTCGATAAAAAATTACATCCTCCTAGAATTAGCGAGAAATATAGTGAGACTTTTTTAAAGTTATAAGTAGTTATAAACTTTACAATAATGTCAGTCGTACAAGTTAATAATTAAAATAATGCTTGGTAGTGATAGCCTCATTCTGAGGGGATATATCAGCCGCGTATGTATTATTATTTTCCATTTTTTTTTAGGATAAGGGTGGCAAACGAGCACACAGTCCACCTGATGGTAAGTGGTTGCTGTGGCCCATAGACATCTACATCTATCCTCGATTACGAATCAAAATGCAGATGCGTTGTCACCCGTGAGGACTAAGATGGAATGCCTCGTTTCTAGTAAAAAGGGTCTCCGGTTCTCTACACTCACCATACGAAATACAGCAGCGTAAAGCTCCTATTTGACTTTGAATATACAGGGTTATTTTGCAATAACCGGCCAAATTTGCAGAGAAGGTTCAGAATAAGTAATATAGCCAAATGGTGAAGAAAAATTAATTAAAAAAATCTCAAACATTCTGTCCTTTTTATCTTTTAAATTCAAAATGCGTGGTAATGCATTATTTCAACTGATTGTCTACTATTTTACTACGCACGCACACATTCATAAGGGTCGATCGGTGTGCAAAAACGTTGTCAATTGAATCGCACACAAAAGAGCGCGCGTACGCGTAGTTATTGTCCATAAATTACATTCAATTATAAATATAAAATATAAATCTTTATTGATAATGATACAGTGAATATGTGAAGTCTCTGATTGCTGAACTAGGAATTATACCTGTATCTCAGCAATCAGCGCCCTCCCAATTTTATGACCTAATAAGTTAACAAATTACAAATAAAGGTTGTAAATAAAAATAATGTTTCAAACAGAACAGACTACTTGATCTGTGAAGTGTGAACTAAGTGTGAGTTGAGTGCATGAGCGTTGGTGTGCGCGCCGCGTGTTTGTGTGTGTGTGTGTGTGTGTGTGTGTGTGTGTGTGTGTGTTCCTATGATGATAGTAAAACATGTATTATCTACATCTATATGAATTGATTAAAAACAATATATAAATTTTAGATAAATGTTCATCTAGCGGATTACTTTAAAAATAAGTCCTCCGTTTCTTCATAATTTAAAGATAAAAGGCATTTTTCTACCTTGTTTTTCAATTTGTAAAGTGAAAGTGGATAAATATTTACAATTTTGTTTATTTTGTTATACAAATGTACACTAACATAACGATGGTTGCGCCTGGCAAAGGACGTGCGAAAAGCGGTTGGAGTTAATACATTAACTATTGTACGTTTTCCTTCTACTTTGTCTTTGTCATATGCAGTAGCAAGATGTTGTCTGCTTATAAGTTTAAAAATATATTACTGCCGAACAGTAAGAACTTGACAATTAGTATAGAGTGTTCTAGTTGGGAATCTATACGGCTTAAAAGTCGTTGTTTTAAGCAACGATCTTTGGGCTCTTTCAAGTCGCAAAATGTAAGTTTTGCACGTGCCACCCCAAACTGAATTTTGAACTTGAAAATTTGGGTTAATTTTAAATAAAAGTAGGAACCTTATTTACTCGTATTTTAAAACTACAATAACGGTATATCATTATTTATACATTTGAACTTAAGTTTAAAATTTGGCTACTCTTTGAAAAATATCCCTGTATATATATGCTCAATTAAATGCCCAGTCGGTACGAGTGTAAGACAGTGAAATCAAGCACACTACCAGAGCGATTATGGCCCGTTTTGAAAGTCATTATTATAAATCGACGTGGAATCTAGTATGTAGGTATATAATCAGAGTTCGAGGTTCGAGGAACATTATGATTAATTACTGTATTTGAAGTGCCTAACGTGTAATTATTTTTTCATTTTGTATCTAATATGCATCACGTATCATGTACTGGTTTGTAAAGCTTTGTGCCATTAACTCGTTAGCCTTACTGACCCCTAAAATATAGGTTTTTACCTAATTTAGGGGACAGGAATTCACATCTTGATTATCTTTATACTACAGTTTGGGACAGGACAGCGGACTTTTCCCCTCCCCAAAAACCTCTTAGAAAGAGTGGGTGTGGACAACAGTGGAACGTACGTAAGCTATAACTTAATTTTTTCTTGTAATATAGTTTAAATTTTGAAATGTAGAATCCATGGTCCCGTTTCATCATCAAAGGACTTTGTCCACAAGTGAAATGTTTATATATTATTATCCTACTGCTTTTACAATGTATTTAAGAGCCGCGGTAGTTTAGAGGCTAAGCACTCGCTGTAAAATTTTGCAGTACCTATGCGAGCAACCCAGGTTCGATCCCCGCCGGCAATGAAACTGTTAATTGTAATTTTAAGTGCTGACTTACAACGTATTCGGCGGTGAAGGATAACATCGTGAGGAAGCCTGCATATCTTACAAATAAAATATTTCTAGGACACGTTAAGTCCGCCGTCACGCATTGGACCAGCGCGACGGACTAATTAGTCATTATTATAGTCTGCATATTGTTAGTGAAGCAATGGCTTCATTACCCTCTCAGAAACGAGAACGCCTATGCCCAACTGTGAGACGAACAAAGGCTGGAACTTTTATTAATTATGTGTTATAAAAACTTGCTTTTTGTCCAAGTTTCAAACCAAAACTGTTTTCTTATACTTTTATCTTCATTTTCACCTCATCTTTCATTTCAAAATTCTTTTATACTTTTTTATCAATTCATATCCTTGATTACATGACATTATCAGTCATAAGCGAGCAATAGTGTAGTGTCGTTCATCTTCATCTCATCATCATCATCAAGTTAATTAGCCTTATCTGTCACAAGTTCCCTACTAAACATAGTAAAGTGAGGGGTAAAGATGAATTTTAGTCGGACTAAAAAAAATGGATTTTCTCTTAAAAACTTTCAACCTTCAAAAGTTTCATACCGGTGCCTCCGAAAGCACGTAAAATCGGTGGTCTTGCGCTCGATCTCTCTCCGCGGAATATGAAAGTGAGGAATAGAGAGTGCACCTTTGCTTGCGCACACACCCATCTATAATCCTGTCCTGCGCATCTGCACATGCCATCTGGCTAGTCTCCGTTGAGACAGAAATTCGGCATCGTGACAGAATTCCGGTCTGGAGGACATTAATTATTTAATAGTATCTTTTAAAAATTCTATGATATGTTTATTATAATTAAAAAAATTGTATAAATTAGATGATGAGAGAAAGAAAATGAAATGAAATAGCTTTCTTTCTTACAAGAATTAATAATTTCGTTAATCGAACGTCATATTTTAGTATACAACCATTTCAAAGAAACGGCGAAAGAAACTCCGCATATCTCTTTTTTTGTCATTTTAAAGGTCAAAATACAATAATAGGTGTTTTGACGAAATTAATAACACACATTGGTAACTGAAACATTCCAGTCAAGTTGAACTATGAAATGAGCGAGTAATAAACCCAAGCAGACCAGACCCACAAGTTACTACAATCTCCTTGCTACGTGACTACGGTTTAGCTACGAATGTTCATAAACAGTCGGGCTTGTGATTCGTAGCGCCCCGCCCGCCCTTTAGACGTAGGCGGACGAAACTGTTTTAGTATTTTGCGTGTTATATTATTTTATCTTCATGAAATATAATACGCGTTCTATTTGTTAAGCTAGTATTTTGGTAAGAAGTTAAAATTTTTCAAATAGATTGAATGTAAATTTAGTGCAGTTAGTGCCGGGATGTGCTTTTAAGTTTTCGTCACGTTGAAAATAATAATAATATAACTTTAATTCTCTCAGAAATTAATTTGAATCTGTCCAGTATCGGGTCTTCAATATGAAATAAGCAATGCCTTTGTACAAACTGTTTTTTTTTATTGTAACATTACTTTGTGTGTACATAAACTGTTAAATTAATTAATAAATGTGAGAGGACACCATTGGGACATTACTAAGACTTATTACTTTCGTTTGTCTTAAGCGACGGTTGAGTCAAGTAATAATTTGCCCATGTCAATGCCCAGAAAAGTGGACAAATGCGCTCTGATAAAAAAAAACAAATAATTAAGGAATTATTTCTTTATTTCATCATATTTGGAGGCATACATAAATAATAGTAGTGTTATATAGTACTCCTCGTATATTTTTATTAATATTATCACCAAAATTTCAAGTGTCTTTCTATTTTAAATAAACTTAAAAAAAAAGGCGGAGGTTCATAATTCGACTGTATTTTTTTATGTGCGTTATCTCAAAACTTTTTTCTAGAAAAACCCATTTTGATGATTCTTTTTTATTTGATTTTGCTTTTCCTGTGGTCCCAAATAAAATTGATCAAGATCTGACCCGTAGTTTTCGAGTTAGTTTTAATAATGCGTATTTAATTGGCTTCAGCTACATTTTATTTATATTGAAGTCGGTTGAACAAATTTTTAATTTTACCACTTGTTAGTTTGATTGTTTTGGGTCGTGTTAGAATGTTAGTTTAGAATAAAATTTTAGTAACAAACGAGCTAATAATTACTTGGATGGTAAGTGGATAAAACAGTCTACGGTTACCTATATAAAACAAAGTCTTCCCAAGATTTACACGGAATGACTCATAGTCTGTAATAACACTGACATTCCACATTTAAAACAATATATGACAATAGGTGTACTGATGCGCATTAGCAGAAAAGATAACACATTAAACTCCGATAACTTATTTAGGAGTTACGGACATATTATGCATGTACCTTTCTTTCAAGTAGGAGGTCACTGACTTACTTCACGACACCCGTCAGGCTTAATTTTCGTTTCGTATCGGTTTATAAAAACTGATTATGGTATCCATATTTATACTACGCCGTTTGTATATATTTAAGTATCGATTCTATGTATTTTGTATGTTGATATATATGTATGTGTCGTATGTCATATGCGATACATGTATATTATATATGTATAGGTTTAAATGTGTATGAATGTGCATGTATTACATATAATAAATGTATACTACAGCCTATTAAAGTCCACTGCTAAACATAGACCTCCCCCATAGATTGTCTCTTAGTAGTAACTGGTTTCTCACTCAATTTAAAAAAGAATGTCCTTACAAGGTGTGATACAAAGTTTCGGCAGATACATAGTTAAAAAAGTGGAATTAACTTTGTATATGCCGAAACCGAAACCTGAGCCTGAGCCTGAGTCTGTAATTAATTAAATAATCATCATCAACCATCAAATCCACTACTGAATATAAGCCTTCCCTTATATTACTCCATAAGGAGGATATTTGCTATAGTTGCCAAGCTTGGCAAGCGGGTTGGCTACCACAGTTTTTTATTTTTAGTCGTTATTAGGAAGACGCTGCTGCTCATTTCCTGATTTGTTTCCCTCTGTCGCCTCTTACGATACCCACGAAATGATATGGGGTAGTGGTATATTCTTACTCCGCCATTACACGGTAATGTGTACAAAGTTATTAAATTTATTAATTATTTACAAATTGCATTTATTCTGTTGATCTTTTATCCTCTTTTACAAATCTTACTGCACCTCCAAATTACTATTCTCAGCTTATTGGTTGAGTATAGAGAACGCTTTAAGTCGCTAAGTTCGCTTTTAAACTGTTTGTATAACAAAAGTCTAAATAAATTAAATAAATTAATACTAGGCAAATTTTTCCTTCCTTCGGGCTCCGTCGCAGTCGGATAAACACAAAAAAAAAAAATCACGTACTTCTTACGTAGGCGTATGTTCTTTTGTCTAAACACTTAAAATATATGGGATAAGTATTACTGAATGATGTTTTTTTGTTATACAGGTTTGGCAATGGCCGATAGAGGATTGAGACGTGGTGCGGGCACTCCTTTCTACGCCCCGCCACGACGAAAACCTCCGCTGAGATAATCAGTGAAGCTCGAGCTGCTATATTTGATGGTAGGTGTAATTTAAATATTCGAGCGGCTACAGCAAACCTCACAAGTACAACACAGTGCCTTAGGCACTACATGTATACTGAATGGAGCTCCCGGGATGTGATAACTGCACTTAGGGTGACCACTATATGGGAAAACTTTATGGGCAACATATTATAAGGGCACCTATACAGGCGATAAGGCAGCTTTTGTTAAAAAATACCTGTAAACACAATGTTTTGATTCATTTAGTGACTTGAGTAGGTACATAATATTCATATTTCTCGAGATGTTTCGACCGGTTAGTGTTTTAGTAAATGTATTTGTGAAAACATGTTAATAGCGTTACGTTTATATTAATTTCTTACTTTCTAACGTAAATATATTACTATTAAGTTGTTATTTTCCAAATAAAATAAAAATAAATGAATAATGGTCCGGCATAGCTAATCCGTTGTTCCCAAAGCGGACGGTATCCATTTTAATTCCATCCATGTTAAAAAACTATGTGGGCTAAATTATTTATTTCCACAAAATTTCGTTTAGTACAAGAACAGTACCTATATTTGACTATTATTATTCAGGAAAAAGAAAACTATCAAGATACTTGCAGACTAAATTATATTATGCTGGTATTTTGTGAGAGCGACATCCTTCCCCGATGAAGCCACGCTGCAGCCATAAGAATAGCTGCAGCTCTCAAATTTAATTAAATTTATTTAATATTTTTATATTATGTGGGACACCGGAAGGGCATCGTTTAGACGTCCCACCAAAACACCATGTATGACTTCACTCTTAATCGGTACTTGATCATGGGTTAGTGTTATCGAGATTAAGCATAAAATTACTTTCACCTTGCCAATGTCGCATGGGGTTAATGGACGACGTCGTATCACGAATATAAACATTTTTGGCGCAATTGACGTCATATCAATGTATTTTCAGGAGTTTTATTTTAAATGTGTGTGTGTGGTTAGAGGCGACATAGGAAAACTGAAACAGGAGATGGGTATCAGCATCTTCCTGATAACAACTTACAAATTGCGGTTGCACACCTACGGCCAAGCGTGGTAACTATAGCAATAATAATATGAGGCAATCTATGGGGGAGGCCTATGCTCAGCTGTGGACATTCATAGACTGTAATGATAATAATGATGATATTTTAAAAGAATACACCATACAGGCTTCCTGCTTTATATTCTTACTAGATACTGTCCGGCTTCGCACGGGTGAGATTAACAAATGTAGTGTTACCTTTTTACAACTTGATTACAAAACACAAACATTTCCGTACTATAAAAATATAATAGGTATATAAATATATATATGAAAAATATCTTAAAGTAGTTCTTAATAATTTTTTTTGAAATATACAAACACGTGCAAATTCTAATGCAACTTTGTGTCAAAAATTCAAAACAATCGGCGGTTTTAATTTTATCAAGTGAAAATTAACTACAGTCTACCTCGTAGAAAGTGGCAGTCCTTGGTCACTTGCAGTTAACTTTAAACAACGAAGGCTACAGATGTGGTGTCACTTGTGAAGACTAAGATGGAATGTCTTGGCTTTACTGGTTGTCTATATCCTTCGGACCAGAATACAATAGTGCGAGCACTGCCATTTGACGGCAGAAATAGGCGAGAGGGTGGTAGGTAGAAAAGGATTCCTAAAACGACTATTTACGAACGAAATTTAGAGAAGCCCCCCACTAGATGGAGTGTAAGACATTCATGAAATTGACGGACGCAAGTGGCTCAATACCGTGTTTAGTGGCATTCCTTTGGGAGGTCTGTATTCAGCATTCAATTTGTAAAGTAATGTTACAGCTTCTCATTTCCAAGAGGGGTTAAGGGCAAGTAAATGTCCGCCGCGCTGACGCGATGCGTGTCAGTAGACTTCACATATCTTCAAACGATTTTTTAATTTCACTCACATGCAGCTTTCCTCACAATGTTTTCCTTTATCGCCGAGCGCGAGGTAAATCAGTCCTTAAAATTGCAGTTAATAATTTCATTGGTTCCGGCGGGAATCGAGCCCGGGTTGCTCGCGTACTGTGAAATTCACAGTTAGCGCTTAGCTCCTGAGTACCACGACTCTATTGGACTTATCATTGCACTTTTATTTACTGTTTTTGTTTTTTATCACGTTTTTAACTTGCTTTCGTGTATGTCTGTTCGGGTCGAATTCAGTAATTGATTTTAAACTGACTTCCCGATGAGCTAGGGACTTAAAATTTTGAATATAGCTCAGAATTGGATGACAATGTAAGAATATGAACGTGTTATATTAATAATGTCAATACATAATTTTTAAAATTTCATTTGTCTAATAATTGTTTTTTTCATGTTAGATACATTTATCAATGTCAGATTATCACAGCGTTCGCTTTTCTATGATTTATGGCTACAAAGTAATTTAGCCAATCGCACGAAACGGCAATTTGTGGAAATATTCACATTCGCCTTCAAGGTGGTTGAACTGAAAGGTTGCGATCGTTACAGAATGCTGTTACTTACTCAGTTGCTAGGGGCAATAACAATTTCAACGCTAAATATTTCTTATATTAAAACACTTTTGTAGCTTAAATACTATGCAAAAATAAATTTTCTAACAACCGATATTTGATCGAAAAATTCTTATTCATCTACCTGTCTAATCAGCAACTTAATTTAAAGAAAAACAACTGTAACCTCATAGAGAGGATCAGAATCGTACTTTATAACAAACTATGGGGGAGATCTATGTTCAGTAGTGAACGTGTGATAGTAGAACGACTGTAGTGATAGTGATAGTGAACTGGAACCTACGTGACTTTAGTTAAAGACCTGCAACCATCTTTTAGTTACTAAGTATTGCTAATCTGCAGATGGATTTAATGGTGTTGAACTTGCAACCTAGGGTAAAGAGTTTGAAGAAAGCTCCCAATAATTTTTACAA
The DNA here is from genome assembly GCA_029286625.1 of Parnassius orleans. Lineage (NCBI taxonomy): Eukaryota > Metazoa > Arthropoda > Insecta > Lepidoptera > Papilionidae > Parnassius > Parnassius orleans. Next base: position 540,360 of record JAGSMP010000215.1, on the reverse strand, counting down.
GCTTTTTATTAACTTGCTTTCTTCGTTTGTTTTTACATTTCCAGTTCAAAATTTGTAATCGATTTTCGAAGAAATTGCTGACATACGATTGAGCTGGAATTTGGCATAATTATGGTACTTCTTTTTTTTATAGAATAAGGGTGACAAACGACCACACAGTCCACCTGATGGTAAGTGGTTGCTGTGGCACATAGACATCTACATCTATCTTCGTTTGCGAATTTAAATGCAGATGCGTTGTCAGCCGTGAGGACTAAGATAGAATGCCTCTTTTCCAGTAAAAAGGGTCTCCGGTTCTCTACGAAACACAGCAGTGTTAAGCTGCTATTTTACGCTGGTATTCTGTGAGAGCGTGGTCCTTCCCCAGTCGAGCCGACCCATTCGTGCTACAACTATACTACTAATATAGCTGCAGCATGGCTCTACCACGTAAATTTCGAATGTTGTTGTGACGAGAATCATACACCCTTTTAAAACCATACACTTTCAGTCCTCAAGGCAATAGGCATTTCATCTCAGTCCTCAAGGGGAAATACGCATCTGCATTTTCATTCATAATTGAAGACAGTTTGATACTTCGGTGTCTAGGGGCTATATACATACACGTACGTAAAGGTGAACTGTGTGCTTGTTTGTCAACTTAATTCTTTAAAACATTTATTGTTACAGAAATGAACAGCAGCTCCGGTGGGTCCAGTGGCGTGAGTGCTTTGCGTCCATTGCGTACGCGCCGACCGTTTACACCACGCGAGCCTCAACGAACTCTGTTCACAGAAAGAGCACGCAAGCGTGAACAAAGACCGCCTAGTGCTTTTGAGTAAGAAGCGCTTGAAAACTATATTTGATCAGATTCTTTGATTATCTTTGTTTTTATGTGAATAATTATGGTTATTAAGGTTAGCTTTACCATACTTTGAACAGAGCGGTTCCCAAAGAACAGGTACCCAGGAAAGGTTCTGTTAACTTAACATATAAGAAAAGTGTCAATGTTTTAAAATAAAACTCTTTTCCGTTTCCTTGACTTTGCTGTGTTCCATGGTATTATTTAGATGATTCACTTAGCCTCCTACTAGTTTTAAGGTCACTAATATCGGACTTACTGCTAACAGTGCTGCTAGACTTTTTTTTTATAGAATAAGTTGGCAAACAAGTACACAGTCCACCTGATGGTAAGTGGTTGCCGTGGCCCATAGACATTTACATCTATCTATATTTGCGAATTTAAATGCAGATGCGTTGTCAGCCGCGAGGACTAAGATAGAATGCCTCTTTTCCAGTAAAAAGGGTCTCCGGTTCTCTACACTCACCATACGAAACACAGCAGCATTAAGCTGCCATTTTACGCTGGTATTCCATACGGCTGGTATTTGGACTGCCGAAGTTAATGTAATCGTATATTATAACATGATTGATGTAGTTTTTATGCAGATGTTTTTCCGCGCATTGTAATGTTGCGTAAATAAATGCCTAGATTTTCTTTAATTGCAAAACAGAAAGTCAGTGTGGCGGCGCTGTCATCGCGCTACAAGCGTAACACATCGAAGCCTAAATCGTACTATCAAAGTTGCGGACGCACTGCGGTATACATAGAAGAGCTCCGAACTACCACAACTACCAATGCTCCGGGTTAGCCACTCCCTGGACTCAAAACTTTGCCCGGCGGGATATCTCCTCTTTTCCTTCCACGGCCAAATATTTAAATTGCGTTTAACAATTTCAATGTTGCGAATGGGAATTTAACTTAGTATAGACGAAAAATAAATTTTTCTCTTCTTAATCACAAAATCCAGTGCTGAACATGGGTATCTAGCATCGTTGCGAGGATTTGCCTTAATCATCTCGCTTGGTAGGCGGGATTGACGATCGTATTACTTTTTATTTTTTACTTTTTATTTTAAAACTATTATGTAAATATTATTGCGTTTAAAGTTAAAAGTTTAGCTAGGTTAGGTAGTTTTAGTATATCTGTTATCTTTTACATTATATGTTATATATATTTTACAAAATAATGACTTCCAGATAATTACTGTATTTTAACTTAAAAACGCTTCTAAACAGCCTCAAGTATTTAAGCCTCTCAGAAGACGGTGAGGATGTTCCGGTTAAAGCTTCAGGGATCTGCACTGTAACTTGTCAAGAAAATTTAAGTGGAAGTCAGACAGTAGAATTAAAACATGGAACAAAGAAGGATAATTCGGTAAGTTCTGTACTTGTTTTTAAACAAGTAAAGGTGACAAACGGCCAAGTAATCTTCCTGATGATAAGTGAATGCAATTGCAAATAGATCACCATCATCATTACAGCCCATTACAAGTTCACTAATGAACATATGCCTCACCCAGAGAAAGCTACAAAGCACGGTCCTGATCTACCTGCATTCATCGACAATAAGCATCCCTTGGATTGACGACCTGTCATTCCATCTGTTTTTTTTATAGGATAAGGGTGGCAAACGAGCACACAGTCCACTTGATGGAAAATGGTTGCTGTGGCCCATAGACATCTACATCTATCTTCGATTACGAATCGAAATGCAGATACGTTGTCACCCGTGAGGACTAACATGGAATGCCTCGTCTCCAGTAAAAAGGGTCTCCGGTTCTCTACACTCTACCATACGAAACACAGCAGCGTTAAGCTGCTATTTTACGCTGGTATTCTGTGAGAGCGTGGTCCTTCCAACTATACTATTAATATAGCTGCAGCATGGCTCTACCACTTTAAATCTCTAGTAGGGGAGCGCCAAACACTTCACTTACCGAATACTTACATTAATTACCCTCGATTTAGAATAAAAATGCAGATGTGTTGTCACTCCCAAAGGCCAAGATGAAATGCTTCATTACCAGTAAAAATGATCTTCGGTCCTAGTTATTTACCGTACCATACAAGACACAGCAGTATTATGCTGCTATTTTCCGCTGGTACTCTGTTCGAGCGTGATCCTTCTCCATTCGATGTATGTGGTTTTACCACGTCCAAATTATTGATGGACACCTGGAAAAGCACTTGCGTGGTGTAAAATTCGACGGCGACTATGAGGTGATGTGTGCTGTAGAGGCCTTTTTGAGTCCCAGGACCAAACCCGCATTTTTCTGGTTTTTCTTTTTTATCAACTTGCAAAACGCTATTCAAATTGTACTAGCTTAAAGGCGATTACGTTAAAAAATAAATACAATTTACATATATATTTATGCTAGAGTTTCAAACTTAGGACCTTACGACGTAGGCACCTTCAAGAAAAGAGCTTACTCCTTTCTAAAAGGCACCCACCTGAAATTCCCCTGGTGTTGCAATTTTTCATGTGCGGCGGTATATAATTTAGGGGATATAAACGGCGAACTTCTGTGTCAGTGCGTTCGCTTGTGATTGTGTTACTTTAAATGTCCTGTGTAGTTAATCGCTTCCGATTACTCGGAAGTTGTCCACGACAAGGACAATATAGAGTTATGCATTAAGCAGTTGGACAATATCCCGTTAACTAACCTTTTCTAGTGATAGTTACTACTAGTACTGTAGGTGTCTATAGGCCACTGCATCTACTTACCATCAGGTGAACCGTGTGCTCGTTTGCCATAAGAAATAACCTATAAAATATTTTAATACCTTTGATTTGTGCTCTTTCAGTTCCGCAGTCAAGTGCAATCAGAGCGTAGTGGGGACGGAGTCACCTGGAGCGGATTCACTAAATTACCACATCTCAGTGGTAAAAGCAAACCACTACATCGACGTAACACAACCGGCCAATTGTCGGTGGACGGTACGTTATATTTTTGATAGAAAGGTGATATACGAGTACATAGTTATTAGTAGAGCCATGTTGCAGCTATATAATGGTTGTAGCACGAATGGGTCGGCCCGACCGGGGAAGAACCACGCTCTCACAGAATATCAGCGTAAAATAGCAGCTTAATGCTGTTGTGTTTCGTATGGTGAGTGTAGAGAATAGGAGACCCCATAGAAATAGACAACCGGTGACCCTTTTTACTAAATATGAGTCATACCATCTTAGTTCTCAGGGGTGACAACGCATTCTGCATTTTGATTCTTAATCAAGGAGTCTATGGACCAAAGCATTCACTTACCATCAGGCGGGCTGTGTGCTCGTTTGTCACCCTTATTCTATAAAATAAACACAGTCCACCTGCTAAGTGGCTAATGCAGTCCATGAACACTAGCAAATAACTTCAAGCAAAGGTGGTTAAAGATAGGTTGACCTGAGGATTAAAATGAAATGTCGCTCAGCATGTAATTGTACTTGCTGTCTTATCCTTTAAACTGAAACACAACAATGAAAGAACTCTTGTTTGATAGCTAGATGGAGGCGCAGCCCTACCACCAAATAAATTTTTACTGACGATATGTTGTTTTGCACATAACATGTCTAATATCATTGAGTTCTATGTACTACGTACTAGAGAAGCTATTCCAAACAAAAAATGTGCACTACTCTGTTTTCGCGCATGCGCGGGAGATAGTAGATTTTAGTCTATGATTGTAGATAGTGTGGCATATAAATGAAGAAATTTATTTTTTCTATTGTAATATTATTATTATTACCTATTTATTCACTTGAACAACAAATAATTTTACTTATTTGACTACTGAATTATTAATTACGTTCAGGTTTAAACTTTTTTAGAATCCACACTAAATGACACTAAAGGTGTACGGATTGCAGTACAGTTCATTTGAACATAGTGAATGTTCGGAATGCCAAATCTAGTACGTAGTACACTTCTTAAATATCATTGTGTTTTAAATGTCTACGGTGGCCAATCGTATTATTAGGCAGTTCAATAATGGGTCCATATAGATAATAAAAGGGTAGCGTGTCAATCTATGCTTAGATGACCTCAGATAAATCGTTGGCGATTTAGCTGATCATGAATAGTCACATTATGTAGTAACTGGTTTCTCACTCAATTAAAAAAAAATGTCCTTACAAGGTGTGACACAAAGTTTCGGCAGATACATAGTTAAAAAAGTGGAATTAACTTTGTATATGCCGAAACCGAAACCTGAGCCTGAGCCCGAGTCTGTAATTAATTAAATAATCATCATCAACCATCAAATCCACTACTGAACATAAGCCTTCCCTTATATTACTCCATAAGGAGGATATTTGCTATAGTTGCCATACTTGGCAAGGGGGTTGGCAACCACAGTTTTTTTCTAGTTATTTTTAGGAAGACGCTGCTGCCCATCTTCTTTTCTACCGACTTCAAATAGGAGACGGTACTCAATTCGACTGTATGTTTTTTTTAACCTCATAACTTTTTTCTGTGTGAACCGATTTCGATGATTCTTTTTTTATTTGAAAGCTGGTACTTCTCATGTGGTCCCATATAAATTTGATCAAGGTCTGACCAATCGTTTTGGAGTTATTCTTAATAATTTATATTGAAGTCGGTTGTACAATTTTTTTTTATATTAAATTATTTATTTCCCTCTGTCGCCTTCACCTGAAGACCGAAAGGGGGTTGTGAATATTCTTACATCGCCACTACGCGGTAATTATATAATTACGTCAAAATATGCTAGTAACGTATTTTTGGTCATAAGTGTTAAGGGACTAGGTGTGTGTCTTCAAAACAAAACTGATTAGAGTTTTGTAACGTTAAGTCAGTGTGCTTCACCGCCTTTACTTACATCACCACTTACCATCAGGTGAGATAGTGGTCAAACTCTGGCTTATAATATGTTAAAACGGTGGTAAACGTACATATCTATACTCACGACCAATATTTTTAAATCGTCATAAAAATACTTTTCCTAGAATGACGTTTAATATATTAAAATTGATATTTTATTTCAGGGTCTCCTACAACGTCGAATTTATCAAAAACTATATCAGTGACTAGACCGTTAGATACGAATAGTTGTGATCTCAACACCGGTGGCTTCTCTAGTGATCATCATGGAAATAAATGTAAAAAAGAAAAACATTTTATCTTATCTTTAATTAGAATAATTTTACTAATAAAATAATCTAATTAAATCAAACTAAGTATCTAGGGATATAAAACGTAATTTTCCAGCACTCGGTACTGACGGCGGTGGTAACAAGCGGCGAATATATACCAGTTCGAAGTCAATGTCGTGCGATACTGCACCAAGTTCCGTCCTCGGTGATATTCCTGTCAAGCACTTGGCCTTGCAAATGCCAAATACGTCCCTCGACAACTATGAAAGGTACAAACAGACTATATTACACTTAAGTTACATGTGGTGTATAACTTAAGCATAACATAAAATAAACTTTAAAGCCTTTCAAACAACGAGACTGGCGGAGACTTAGCATTTATTCATTCCTTAGAGTTTTCCCATATATTCCTTTCTGCTTGCTTGACTTCTTTTCTGCCTAGGAGACAATCTGAGTGGGTACCGGTCTCTTCCCACTTTACATCACCAATTAGCAGTGCTTGCACTGCTGTGTTCCGGATAGAGAGCCAATACAATTCCAGGCTGTGGGGCATTCCATCTTAGTACTCAGAGGTGGCAACGCATGTCTTTGAAATTGGCTGCAGGTGTTCATGTAGCTATTTACCGAATCTCCTTCGTTGTAGGGAAAATTTGCGTAAATAGTCATGCCTGGCAAGATTGTAACAATCATAGTACCAGTGGTCTGACATCTTTGATGCTGCTCCCCGTCTAGCGTATACGAGAGTGCTATAAGATCTTTCTGGCGTGTCCCATAGTCACCTCTTACAAACTGCGAAATGCGGCGATGGATTCTCGTAAGCCACCGTCACTTTTTTAAACCTTCAAAAATATAATGAGAGTCAATTGTGCGTCATGAACTGTGGACTGATCTAAATAGTGATTCTGTTAAGAATGTTTCTAACATTTCATAATTAGAGTGTTGGAGATTAGGAATGGCTGATTACTAGAATAGGATAGAATAGAATAATTTTTATTCAATATAGATTACAAGAATACTAATTGAAAGTAATTTACGCTTTTACGATTGTTTTGGAAAAAAACCTCTGTCCTGGGAAGAACCAGCAAGAAACCCAGCGGGACTTTTTTAAACATTAATTTACATTATGTTGTACAATCAAACATGAAAACAATTAGTAACAACATGGTAGCGATCACTTCATTCCCAGGGGTTATTATCAATCATGTACTCTTTAGTAGTATAATAATGTCCTCCAGACCTCATAATTAGCAATCGCGTCTACGACACACGATCAACGACCACAAGATCAACGAGGCAATCAAGTTTTTTTTTAATAGTATAATAATGTCCTCCAGACCTCATGATTAGCAATCGCGTCTATGACACACGATCAACGACCACAAGATCAACGAGGCAATCAAGTTTTTTTTAATAGTATAATAATGTCCTCCAGACCTCATGATTAGCAATCGCGTCTATGACACACGATCAACGACCACAAGATCAACGAGGCAATCAAGTTTTTTTTAGTAGTATAATAATCCATATTAAACAATTTTCGATTAATAAAATTTTTAAATATTTTGATAGACAAGTCCTACATATTGTCTTGTATTTTTAATTCTGAATGTACCATTATCTAACAACAATAATATTAATTATAAATATTAAATATATTTATTTTATTACACTAAAAATTTATCTTATATTATGAAGGTGTTTTAGAAAGAAATGTTATCGACAAACATCCAGACTCGAAACAATCATTTGTAGACCATATAAGTAATAGTCTCGCCACAATCAATCGTTAAGCCACCGTGCTACTGAGCCGTCTAAGTAAAATATACATTTGATAAAGATAATTTTTATTTCCGTAGTATGACCATACTAGAATTGGCCGAAGCTTTGACATCGCAACGTGCCTCCGACACCGAGAGAGTTCTGCTCCATATGGAACAGCTGCAGAATATGTTGGAAAAGACAACGCCTTCAAGTAATCTACGTGAACTCGTTCTGCGTTCCCTCTACGTCCACATAGATAGCGAAGACGAGCGGGTGCCGGTGGCCATCGCACGAGCTTTGTTAACGGTAACCAATGTTCTTTCAGCCGATATTAACAATGGTGACGATTTCCAATGCACGTGTGTACAAACTTAATTGTGAATGTGGTCACTCTTACTTAGGACTGTAAATATTATGTAAATAATATGTAGCTGAAGTACAAAGTAGTCGAGACGTCGTTATTTTACGTGGTAGAGCCATGTTGCAGCTATATTATGGATATAGCACTTACGTGTGGCTTGCCAGGGGAAGGACCACGTACTCACAGAATACCAGATAACAGCTTAATGCTGCTGTGTTTCGTATGATGACTGTAAAGAATTGTAGACTCTTTTTACTAGAAACAGGGCATTCCATCTTAGTCCTCAGGGGTGACAACGCGTCTGCATTTTGATTCCTAATCGACAAAGATGTAGATTTCTGTGTGGTTGGACTGTATGCTCGTTTGTCACCCTTGTTCTAAATAACCTCGGGAATATAAAAGTAAGTTTATTAAACTCAATAAAATCTGTAAAAAATAAACTAGTTTAATTTAATTCCCATTATTTTCTAATTACTGCGATGATGATCATGAACAAGAAGAGAATATTTTAAAAGCCATGGTAAATCAAGGAGATAAGCGTTCGCATTATAATTTACCGTACGCGAACGAACTGAGAGAGATTTTCGACGACATCAACGAAAATCCATTATAGCCTATAAAAGTCCACTGTAGGACATAGTTGCATCCCTGCCAAAGTTGGCACGCTTGGCAACTTGGGTTTTTTATTCATTATTTTGAGCTGTTATCAGGAATATGCTGCTGTCTATATTCTGTTTCAGTTTCTCTTAGTCGCCTCTACAACCACAGGACGATATACGAGGTAGTGGGTACCCTTAAACAGCCACTACACTGTTAATAATTGAAATTGTCTGTCTGTTGAAATTGTTAATTATTATTTTAAGTACGAATTAACCACGTGGTCGGTGATGTAGGAAAAATGTGAAGAAATTTACGTACCTATCGGAGAAATAGAAAAATAATATTTCGAGGACATGTGGGCAGCGCGGCGAATTCTTCTTTCCTACTTTAAAAACGCTCACAAAAGAGGGTAGAGTGAAAGTTGCAAGATGTTTGATTCTGCAATCCAATCCTCTTGCCAAACGAAGCGTTTTAAGCAAATCTTCCCTTCATTGACTGTTACAAGTTGGTTCAGGATTAACTACATGAAAACCAACAAAAAGTTTCCTTTATCATAAAATGAATGATACATAATTACAACATAGAATAATTTCAGATGCGAGTGACTGGAAAACATTTAGCAGCGGCGTGTAAACTGGTCTTCAAAATTGCCAGAAATGACAAGAATGACCATTTCTTCAGAAATAGCAATTTATTAGGTAAAATATTACAGTATATTAAATATAATAAATAACTATATAAGAGATTTCCACCTATGTACTGACTCATCCCGATATCTCTGGAACCATAAGGCCTAGAGACTTGAAATTTGGTAGGAATATTCCTTTTGCCGAGTAGAGGTCATCTAAGAACGAATTTTACGAAATTCGTAAAATATCGCGGGGGCGTTAATTTAAAAAAAAAACACATTTTCAAACTATTCTTTTATAGGTATAAAACTTGTCCAGAATATTCTTTTTGGCATGTTAAAAATTACCAAGATCGGATTTTATGAAATTCCACCCACAAAGGGCAGTGCGGGGGCGTTAAAATTAAAAAAAATCTCCATATATAATAATAAAACTCAAAAACGGCTCAACTGATTTTGATGAAATTTTTTAAGTGTTTCTCATAATCATGTCTCATAGTCCGATCCAACGGTAATTCAACAAAAACAAAGGTAGTTTTAGTAAAAAAAGTGATATACACTCTGTAAACACTAGGAACAAACACAAGCTAGTGTTGCCAGTTTCTCGACTCCACAGTCAGTAATTCATTCTTGGGGCAATGTATACGCTATTACAACAAAGTCCCAGAAATATACATAATAAATATACAAGGTCTCTCTATTACCAAGTTGAAATATTTTACTAAACAAAAACTGTATAAAAAGGGTTATTATAATATAAATAATATATGGTTGATAATAACCCCTGGGAATGAGGTGGTCGTTTCCAAGCTGCTTGTAAAATAAATTTTATAAATAGCTTGTACAACATTTCATGTAAAATGTACTTTAAAAAAAAGTCCCGCTGGGTTTCTTGCTGGTTCTTCCCAGGACAGAGGATTTTTTTCCGAACCAGTGGTAAAGTAAAAAATGACTTTCAATAAGAATTACATACATGTGATCTATATTGAATAAAAAATTATTCTATTCTATTCTTTTCCACATATACGACACTACACACACACACACACTACACGACCGGAAAGAGATAAGGCGCAGGGTCAATGGATTTACGTACTTTCCGAGGCATGGGGGTAACTGATTTTGGCCCGAATAGGGTTCGAACCTGGGCCCAACATGATCAGAAGTCGCACTAACGACCATTAGTCAAACTCTATCTATCAAATATATATCAAACAGATATATCAAACAGACAAACAAGGCATTCAAAATATTTATCTCGCATACTATGAAATCTACGTCAAGCGTTTGTGTTTGGAGTAACTCGTGTACGTGAAATTTTAAAACTAGTATTTTCTTTACAGAATTATTGGTTGAGGGTTGCGGTCGAGCCGATCCCCTGGCAGAAAGCGAATGCTGTGTGTACGGAGCTGGCGCGCTTCGTTTCTTGGCGCTGGAACCGCGTCTGTGCGCGCTCGCGCACCGCGCCGGCGCCTTGCATTTAGCCGCACTACATCTGAAGATACTTAATACTGCGGTCAGTGTTATTATTCATTCAATCGGTATTCTCAACCGACTTCAAATGGAGGAGGTATCATCAAATGGAGGAGGTACCCCAATCCGACTGTGTTTTCTTTTGTGTGTAACCTCATAAGTTTTTTCTCAGTGACCCGATTTCGATGACTTTTATTTATTTGAAAGCTGGTGCTTTTCATGTGGTCCCGTATAAATTTGATCAAGGTCTGATCAGTAGTTTTTGAGTTATCCTCAATAATTTATATTGAAGTTGGTTGTGCAGCATTTTTAATTTTACCACTTGTTTTTAATGAAACAACTGACAAACGAATTTCGAACTGCAGCCAATGAACAGCCGTAGTTGCAAACAAAGAAGGCTACATGTGTTGTCACCTTTGAGGATTGGATGCAATGCCTCACAGCCTGAAATTATATTAGTTCCCCTCACACCGAAACACAGCAGTACACTGCACTGCTGTTTGGTGACAGAAATATTTAAGAAGATGGTACCTAAAGAGACGGATTCATAAGCAGAAGATAATCCTACCTAATAAAATGTTTTTTTTTTTAAATACAAGTAAGGGTGACAAACAAGCACACTGTTTACCTGATGGAAAGTGGATGCTGTGCCTCATAGAAACCTACATCTATATCCTCAATTAAGATTCAAAATGTAGATGCGTTGTCATGTGCTGTCAACCCTTAGCACTAAAATTGCCTTGTTATCAGTAAAAAGTGTTTTTGATTGGCATCTTTTAAGGTGAGTAAATTATTACTTATTATATTGGCTCATTCCGAAGTCACTTCTTACGATACTCAGTAGGAAATGACCTCAAAGAACGTTTCCAATTTCTCAGCTCCTCTCATAACCTTTCCCTTCGGTCCATAGAAAACCTTTCCCTTCGGTCCATAGAAAAACTTTCCCTTCTATGTCCTTGCACTCCTCTACATTTTACAGTAAATCCTTTTCAATTCTTGGAGCTTTGGAACTCTATAAAATATGCTCAAACAATAGACTCCTTTAAAAAACAATCTATCACTTTAAGTCAAAATGACTGACTAAATTAGTGAGTGTTGTGTTACCATAAACTCATTAGATAGGATTATGCGCCGTAACCATGTTAGCCGGATAGGAACGTCGGTTAACGTTACGTCGGCAGATCTTCTCTTCCAAACGAGAATCCATGAAACTTGCAACCAAATTGCATGTAGTTAATATTACGTGTCCGTAGTCTGCCTTATCACAAAATGTAGTTTATAAATTAGTCTTAGGCTTAAAATAGAGACAGTTTCAATAAAGTAGTCCCGTGGGAAACCGCTGACTAAAATATAAAGTATAATATTTTACAGCAAATCCGAAGACTGTGGTGCCGCGGCTAAAGTCCTAGAGGCTTCTTTAGCTGGAAAGACTCTTCTTAAACCATAGCTTAACTTAAACCCGAGACAACAAACGTTGTCTCGGGTTTAAGTTAAGCTTCGGCTTATTACAAACGCACGTTTTGTAATAAAACGAAGTGAGTATAATATATTCTTTGGTCTTAACAACGCAGTGTTTTATAGAAAGCGGAAAGACCCAGACAAGTGCAGGAAGAAGCTACGCACGCCCTCTATCAGTTGACGGGCGCGCTTCGCAATTTGGCGAGTGGAGGGCCAAAAACAGCGGACGCTTTCGTATCCAGCGGTGCTCTCGCAGAATTGTTAGCGGCCCTGCCATTGCATACCGATCGAGATGTTCTGACAAATGTGGCACGATGTCTCAGGTAATACGACGGACAAATAAGTAAAGTTATAGTCTATATACATCTCACTGCTGTACTCAGGCACGGAGGAGGACCCTTATTAGTGAGAGGTTTATGGAGCCACTAGCCCACCGTGCTGCTCCAGTACTTATTGGACTTCACATGTCTTTAAAATATATTATTCCTTAGACATGCAGGATTCCTTACGATGTTTTCTTTCGGCGTGAAGAGCAACAAACGTTATCCGTTCGCAGCTCTTTATGTTTTAAATCTTAGTTTGCCCCAATGCAATGGTCCTCTTTTGCAAAACCAAAATAATTTCTGAGCCAATTCCCCATACGACATTATGCTACGAAAATTATAGATTGTAATCTTTCTATATATAAAAAGCAATTGATGTCCGTTAGTCTCGATAAAACTTAAAACGGCTCGAACGATTTTGATGAATTTTTAGGCCCCTGGATGGTTTATATTTACAATTGGACCGTGTAGGTGGCGCTGTTGTCGAGATCCAGAAATCACCCGTGCAAAGTCGAGGCGGATCGCTAGTTTATTTCTTATAATTCATAAAAATGTGATGTACGTTAATAAAACATAAGTAGTTTTTAAAAGTAAGTTATGTTTATTTATTCATTCATTTATTCATTTATAGCCGTACCAAAGTCAAAGCCGTAACATGTACCAAAGTCCACTGCTGAACATAGGCCTCCCCCATAGATTGTCTAATTGATGTTTGCCGTAGTTGCCACGCTTGCCAGGCGTGTTATTTTTTAGTTGTTATTAGGACGCTGCTGGCCCATCTCCTGGTTTCTCCCTCTGTGTCCTCTTACGACACCCACAGGACAATATGACGTAGTGGATATTCTTACACCGTCATTACACTCTTTTCGATGTACACGTCGTGTAAAATAAAATAGTAAACGGACGTACTGCATGCTGTGAAATGCTACAATATTTATCCCTAAATATTGAATAAAACTATTTTTACGGATTTTGTCGCGTTTAATTTTACTATCTTGATTCCCGACGTTTCGGGTGCTTTACAGCACCCATGGTCAGTGTTTTGGATAACTATGACATTGGGACGTCAAACACTTCAGTCCCCCCCGTGACCATGGGTGCTGTAAAGCACACGAAACGTCGGGAATCAAAATAGTAAAATTAAACGCGATAAAATCCGTAAAAATAGCTTTATACAATGTGTAGTGTTCGCGTAAATATAAGAAATCATTATTTATCCCTAAATGTGCCATACAATATCTCTCGTCGTCCAGTAACAAAACTTTTACACACTCCTCAATCCAGGACTCTAACGTGGGGTCATACGCCCCTATATGTGTGACACCTATAATTCACTCTGTGGTGTGTTGCCTACTGTTGGTTTATTTTTAGACTCATTCGTGCGACAACTATAATATACCTGCGGCATAGCTCTACTACGCATAAAAACAAAAGAAGTTCGTGTATTGTGACGTCATGTTCACATTGACTTCAGTGTGTTATCGGGCGAGGATTCGTGCTGCGAGTGGCTTTGTGCGTCGTCGTCGAGCGCGCGCGTTGTTGCGCGCGCTGGCGGCGTGCGCGCCCCGCGCGGCGCTCGCCGTCAGGTTGGCGTACACGTTGGGCAACATGGCCGCCGCGGATGAACAGGCTAGGATAAACGTAAGTGGGATTAAGGCCGGCCACATACATACGGAATTCCGATTCGGAATTCCGAACGCAGCAAGTCCATATAAAAGCTATGACCCGTCACATACGTACAGTAGTTTTCCGTTCGAAATTTTGCGGGCAAAACGGGATTCCGTATGTGTGTGGCCGATCCGTTCGGAATTCCGAAACGGAATCTCGAAACGGAATTCCGTATGTATGTGGCGGGCCTAATTCTTTCACATTTCCATAATTGGACGTAGTTATGCCTAAAGGTCATCGTGTAGTGGCGGTGTAAGAAATAAGAATACATATATAATTTTTAAGTTTTACAATGTAGTTTCTAATTTAAGATAATAAATCGTTTGGAAAATCCAAAAGTGCACGCCTCATGAGAATTCATCTCATCAAAACTAAATAAACATTTAATTTTGATGAAAAAAATAAATTGTATTCCTGACTTTTAAAATATATTATATACGTGTTTTAAATTTAGCACTCTATTATTTTAACAGGTAATGTTACCTACAGGGAAAAAAAAATTATAATGTTTACCAAAATAAATCGATTACACAAAGTATAAAATCGAAATAGGCTGTATAATACATTTGTCCTTTGTCTATCAAGGGCTAAAAAATATGAAAGCGTCTTTAAATTTTTAAAACAATAAAACTTATAAAATTTGAAATTGAAACTCATTTTATTAACAAACTAAGCTTACTAGGCTATTGATACGAAATAGTGCACAAGTTGATGTAATTCTGACGCTAAAAAGAAACCGGTCTCGATTCGTCAATTTTTCGGGAGTTATCTTTACTTACCACATATAAAATCAACATCGGGTCTACGTAAAAAAAAATTCAAACCTTTTTTTTTTTCAAAGTAGCAATATAAAATGATTTTTTTGAAAATATAAGATGGATTAATTAGAGTGTTTTCTTGATTTTGAATCATTTTAAGAACACAAAATTGCTTGACATTGACGTGTCGAGAGTAAAGCACTACCTAATAATGCTTCACGTTATGAGGCGTGCAATATATTCATTGAATACAGCATACGCCACAGAACTGATTCATCTGTCATTACACTGCTGCTTGTCGCTGGTCTGGGTATTTTCCGTCCGATGTAAACGAGATGCTTACACCGCCATCTGTCGGAAGCTCACGATACTTAGCGGACAAAACGGGGTGATGGATTCCTTACACCGCCACCACACGTATGTTTCCAGTTGTCGTAAATGCCAAAAATCTATCAAAATTTTAAATCTTAAAAATTTCGCATTTCCCCTTAAGTAAAAAATTAAATATATCATTGAATACAACATACACCACAAATCTCATTCATATGCCCTTATAGCCCTTCACAAGTCCGCTGCTGAGCGTATGCATCCTCCATATCAAGGAGAGGCTCATGTCTTGGAGTGGATTTTTACGGACTGATGACGAAGATGATGAAAGAAATGAGCCTAAAAGATAGCATATATGTTTATGTCTTTATATATATGAAGGATATATTTATTTAGTGTGTTATATATACCTACATAAAACTATTTTTTTAAATTTTCAAACCTTTTTTAAGATCTACAACGAAGATGGTAGCGTAGACGTGTTACTGACTATACTGGAGTCCTACACAAACCGCAACGAACGTGACACGAAGGACCCCGATTTGGACCCAGATCTCCATTTAGTAGGTACGACATAGTTTTTATACAAGCTTTACAGAAACTCTCGCTTAGGAATATCTACAAAATTTTTTTAAAATAAAGCTAGCTCCATTCCAATAAATTCTCCTGTATCGTGTAGAATTTTTATAGGATAGTTGACACTCATGCTAATAGAAATATTTTTGACGAGCTGTCACCAAGAAACTTCCATAGAAATTGTACTGGAAATTGTACTGAATATAGCTCGAAGAACCGACAACCGATGGGGAAAAAAAGGTTCTCGAGTGGCAGTCTCGTACTGGCAGGCGAAGTGTAGGGCGTCCCTCCACTGGATGGAGTGACGACCTGGTAACACATGCAGGAAGTCGATGGATTCAGGTGGCTCAGGACCGTGCTTTGTGGCATTCCTTGGGGGAGGCCTACGTTCGGCAGTGGACTTGTGAAGGTCTATAATGATAATAATGATGATGATGATACTGCGGTGCCATGATTTAAAAATGTAATATGCCTTCGACAGAAGGCCGATAACTTCACGATACAGAAATATGTTCTAGCTAAGCGTTACCTTTTATAAAAATTAAATTCATAGCAGTTACACGTTCTTGAAAATTGCATAATATATCCGGCTATTGTTAGAAAAGAAAATACATTGGCAGAGTAAAAAGCGTTTGCGGCTTTAGATAATAAAAAATATAATTTTTGAACACTAATTTTAGTTTTTAATAATGTTGATGCAACTTAAAACGTTTTATTTATTAAGAACACATAACATTGAATAAAACTATTTTTACGGATTTTATCGCGCTTAATACTACCTACTTATCTTTAATTCCCGACGTTTTGGGTGCTTTGCAGCACCCACGTCACGGGGGGAGAGTACCCCCATCGGGAATTAATTGCGAGGAATTGAAAAGAAGTTGTATTAAACGCGATAAAATCCATAAAAGTAGTTTTATTCAATGTGTAGTGTAGTATTCGCGTAAATATAAGAAATCATTAACACATTACATGTTTTAAAAGAGATTTTTTGTCATATCTTTTTAGGTTCAGATTTAGGTGGTTCAGATGGCTCGAATGAAGATGTTTTAATAAAGGTGCGTATAACTAATAGTGAACTGCGTTATTTTAAGAGATTCCTTACCTTTTTGTCGACTAATCTTAAATCAGTTCTTTAAAAAAAACACACGCACTTTGTGTTGGTGGGTACGTGTGTGCGTGCAAAATTAATACCTAATGGTACTCGTATCGACTTCAAATTCATAGGTTTTTTATTAAAATCCTAAGATTGACTGGCAGATAATGTTTTTAGCATTAAGCCTGCCTTTTGATCCCATGCTGTTTTTAAGGTTCAATAAAGATTTAAAAAATAGATTCACTAGTTTTTAAACGAAAAAAGAACTTACAATTAGTCATTATTTTTACATCAATGTTTTCATTTACATACCCTCTTGGTTTCATGTATGAAATGTTCATTCCTGAATCAATCTGGGTAAGTTAGAACTTAGATCCACCCTCTTATTACTTCTGCTGCCAAGCAGCCATCAAGTTTGTCACTTTATTACAACAAACAACAATGTTATGATGTTATTGTTATAGTTTTTAGCTCGGAGTGAGTTTATATGTTTTTACAACAAATTCTTTGATTTCTTACTAGTATACAAATGTAAATGGTTAAGTTGTCGAAAATGTTAGCGGTTTTAGCCTCATAAAAGTCTATCCACTTTTGTCTTGCTTTAGAAGACACGTAGCGGCCATTTTGATTCGACATACGAAAGACTATTGTAATCCGATATTGAGCGGAATAGCCAGTTAAAGTTCCAAGTACTTGTTGTTTAATTTAAATATATTAGCTCCGGCTTCAAATTGACCGGAAAGATTAAGCCGGAATTAAAATCCTTTTCGTAGGTTGGATGTTGACGATTAAAAAGACAGGGACGCTGGGCGCTCTTTAATAACAACAATACATCTTAATATGTTAATTAATAATAATTTCTGTTAAAGGCTGAATAATGACTGAAACGTAAGTTATTCCACAGCCTTTTTTAATTCTAAGAACATTATCCATTTACTAATGTTTGAGTTAGACGGTTCGGGTCGTTGCAAACTTATGCCTGGCAGAGCTGGCGGGGCGGGGAATAGCCGCTCATCACGCTGACCGCACTGTGAAAGCCCTGCTGTCGTGTTTAGAGGTTGCTGATAGGCCTACAGATAAACCGGTAAGTTTTTTTTAAAGAATGGCATTAATCTGTAATATTATTAACGTTCTTCAAACCGAATTTTGATCGGCCAGTCACAACGGAGACTAGTCATGTGCGCAGGACAGGATTATAGCCCCCCAGTGTATGCGCAAGCACAGGCCCGCTCTATTTCCACACTCTCTTAGTCCGATGGGACGGCAATCTTGCACTGGACCAACACCTTTACATGCTTTCCGAAGAATGGAAGTAAAACACCGACAAATTTCGTCCGACTGCGGGTTACTACTGAGACTTTTTTGACAGAAATATCCAATAACTGATTTTCACCCGATCCGCGATTCGAATTCGGGACCACATAATCAGCAATTCAGCGCGCTTATGAGCACTAGACTAACGAGGCCGTCAACATGAAATCTAAATTTGAAATATTACTGACGTATTAAGGACCGATGACTATACAATAACTTTATTTATTTTACGTGGTAGAGCCATGCTGTATCGATACTATGGTTGTAGCACGAATGGGTCGGCTCGTCCGGAGAAGGACCAGAATACTAGCGTAAAATAGAAACTTAATGCTGCTGTGTTTCGTATGGTGTATGTAGAGAACCGGAGACCCTTTTTACTGGATACTGGGCATTCCATCTTAATCCTCAGGAGTGACAACGCATCTACATATTGATTCTTAATCGAGGATAAATGTAGATATCTATGGGCCACAGTATCCACTTACCATCACGTGGACTGTGTGCTCGTTTGCACCCTTATTCTATAAAAAAAAAACTTCATGTCTACATGACCTAGTATTCCTCATCACAGCTCATAATCAATACGCGTTGCTTAAGTCTCATACACTCTAATATTATTAAGATAGGCTCAGGCACAAACAATTCATATCATAATAACATACATAATACATACATAAACACTCACGCTTGTCACCCAGAGGGGTAGGCAGAGACTACGGACTTCCATTTGGCATGATCCTGACACACTTCTCTCGCCTCCTTTACATCCATATATCTACGCATACACGCTCGTCGGTTAACGGTACTCCTAATGGGCCAGCCATTTTCAATATATCGCCAATTTGGTCGATAAACTTTCGTCTAGGGCGTCCCTTCCCGACTCTTCCGTTCACTTCTGCAACATAAATTTGCTTTGTCACTCTTTCCTCGTTCATTCTTTCTACATGACCAAACCACCGAAGCATCCCTTTCTTAATCCTGGTCACAACGTCATCTTGCAAACCACACTTTTCTTTTATCACACTATTCATATCAAATACTAAGAATTCGTTTTTTGCACTAATACTAGCTCCGCATTCGAACCCAGGATCCGCGACTTCAATAAAACTAAGCCACTTATCACTTTAAGGTGAGCAGTTCAAAAGAAACAGAGGGGGACATATATATGGAACGTCGTGAAGAATTAGCCACAGCTGCTCTTGCTACTCTAAACAACATCACGTTCTATCTCGAACCAGCGGATCCCCTCGACCCGTTGCATGATACTATTGAGCTGCTTTGTAAAGGTATGATTTTTTTTAATTCCCATTATGCATTAGTAGTCTACTGATAGAATCTTAAGGTACTTGCAATCATCATCTTCATCATTACAGCCTATCAAAGTCCACTGCTGAACATAGCTCTCCATCATAGGTCGCCTCATTGATATTTGCCATAGTTGCCACGCTGGGCAAGCGGGTAGGCAACCGCAGTTTTTTATTGTTCTGAGTTGTAATCTGGAAAATTCTGCAGTTCAGCAGTTCATTTCCTGTTTCAGTTTCTATCTATCGCCTCTTACGACACCCATGGGATGATATGGGTTAGTAGATTATCTTACGGTGTCACAACACGTGGAGGTACTTAAAATGTAAAATGTTAATTCAGGGAGCTGCGAGCGCCACCGAACTTTAATCCAGTTTCATTCTTCTAGACAGTTTCTTTCGTCCTTTCATTGGAACAAAACGTTACTCTACTAGGATTTCATCGTGGGGGCGTTTTACATAAACCGGAAAATTACTTGCAGGCCATACAAATACGTTTTTTTTAACATTCTTCCGGGCGGCAGCAACCCATGCTACGCCACTGTTACAAGAGTTACAGAGAAAAGACTAACATATTCGCTGTGCGGGGTCAAGGACGGGTTATCGCGGCCTCCAACTCCGTCTGCGCAACGGACCCAAGCAGCAGATCTGGTCAATGGCTCCGCCACCAACCAAGTTTCGGCCGAAGAGGGTAGAGAGCGACAAGCCACGGCTACTAAGGCCCCTGCCAAGACAAGGCGGGAATCCGTAAGGGATGATCAGTAGCCAACCACCCCGGACGTTCCTTAACAAACTTAAAAAATCAACAGCAACTTGCCGCTGGCTGCGGAAGGATAGCGACGGAATGAATGCGGCTGCGTGCGAAGCTGTACGAACCCTTGGGAACCTATCGCGATCGACACGGGCCGCGCAGTGTCTAGTGGTAGAAGGCGCTTTGGATGCACTCCCGCCTTTTCAGGAGCACGGTTTGTAATTAGAATATTGTTTGGTTGTGTCACTAGAAGTCTTTAGGTTACAATATTTATTCTATTTAAGGTTATGAACGGTATTTGTAATGTTACTCTAAGTTATGTGTATGGTATATAGAAAAAAAAAAACATTAGGAAGAACATGTTGTAGACGTCAATTGATTTCTTCAAGTGGATGTAAGTCTGTACCTAATACATTTTTTTTAATATTTATCTTTTATAATAGTCATTTTTATTTTTTATTCTTTCTTAAAAAAACGTTACCTCCACACTAGGATTTTCTCCTGTATCGCGGGGGCAGTTTACATACATAGATTTTACAAGGACAAATTTTTGTAGGCCATACAAATACTTGTGCCGTGCGGATTCGAACCCGCGGCCCTTAGCGCTGCAACTCATTGCTAAGCCACTGCGCCACGGAGCCGTCAAATTTGATTAATCAAAGTGGGCGTGTACGACGTACGTATACGCATACGTTTCTAATACGTACTACAAACATGTGTTTTTTTTAATGCTATTTAGGGTGACAAACCACCTGATGGTATGTGGCTTCTGCGGGCTTTTGCCTTACAGCCTGTAATTACACTGTCTCACTAACCCTGCAAACCGCAACATAGCGGTTACCATTATCTCATCCTTTTTGTATTTATTTCTTAATGTATACGATGTAATGATGCCAATAAAACAAATTTCTATGTCGGTGACTGCACTACTGCGGGGTTAGCAAAATTGACTTTCTACAATCGATAACCTTAATAGAATACTAAAAAGGAATGGGAATAACACATCTCAACGATATTAGCGACAGTAGCCTAAAATAATGGTTAAGGATACGGACCGCGAAGCTCCAAACGTCGTGGGTTCGAATCTGCTAATCGCCGACTGTCGTGAACTACTCCTAGTACAAATATATAAAGATTGGGGTGGTTAAAGAGAGAATATGTTGTGCTAAAATCACGACTAGCATTATTTTTTTTAAAGTCATGTCAGTCAGTTACTTGTCGTTGATTTCTTTCGCTTAGAGTAGGGTTTTTAAAAGCGAAAACTTCTTTAGTATCGTTGTGATTTGAAACTCGATGAAAAAACGACACTAAAAAGAGACAAACGTATATATCTATAGGATTTACCCTGCGAGGGAACAAGATAGAATATTATATTAAATTAGTCGTGTTTAGGCCACCTGGCGTCTATTTTATTTATTTATTTAAAAACTTTATTGTTCTAACCAATAAAAAGGTTAGAAAGGGCGGACTTAATGCCAGTTAGCATTCTCTGCTAGTCAACCCATGGCGTGGTGAGAAATTAGTGGCAGGCGACTTAAGTAACTAAATATAATATAACACATATTAAAATAAGGCTTGTAAATTACACAAATGCTTATGAATACAAACAAATACATAATAATCGATAGATAACAATTATCCTTAATACATATATACATATACACACACATAAATGCATACATAAATACATATATACATACATACATAAAATGTCTGGATAAAGGTAGCAGTATTGACATTATGCTGACGACATTGTTTTTGAGAGATGTTCCCGGACCAATCTTTTGAAGGCTATCTTGTTTGGTGCTTTCCTAATGTCTTCAGGTAAGGAGTTCCAGAGTAGTGTAGCCTGAACAGTAAAAGAATTGCCGATAAAGCCAGTAAAATGGAGTGGAACTGAAATCTTCAGATTAGTTGAAAAGCGAAGTACCTTGTCGTGGTTGGAGGAAAGGTATTGAAATGTTTCATTAAGGTAGGAAGGAGAGGACAAATCATTTAAAATGGAGTAGAAAACAGACAATATTCTGGAAGTGCGCCTTTCTCGGATAGTTAACAATTTAAGGCGAATACGAAATTGAGAGATATGGTCATATTTTCGAAGGCCGAAAACAAACCTGATACAGTTATTAAGAAGGCGCTCAAGCTTATTGAGAAAATTTTGGTTCAAGTCTGAGTAACAAACATCTGCATAATCAATGACAGGCAAGATGAGTGTTTGAACAACCATATGCTTAGTTTTGTATGGAAGAAAGTTTTTTAGACGGTAGAGCGATCTTAAGGCAGCAGTGACTTTACGGCTGACCTCAGTGACTTGTTTTTACCAGTTCAACGTTTTATCCATGTATAGACCCAGGTTTTTTTACCCAGTCAGAGAACGGGATCAAATTATCATTATAAAATACGGGTGGCAAGCAACTGACGTCAATTTTTGCCAGCATTCTTGAGCTGCCAACAAGCATTGCTTGACATTTAGATGTATTGACAGAAAAGACCGGTCGTAAATGGCTTTCAAATTATGGTTTAGTTTAGCGATAGCATCATGTAGATTATCGATATCCGATTGCACATATATTTGGAGATCGTCTGCATATAGATGGTACGAACAATCAATGACGGAGGATATGTAGTTAATGAAAACTGAAAATAATATGGGAGATAGAATTCCGCCTTGCGGCACACCAGAATCAAGACTTAACCACTGGGAAGTCTCCTCCCTTACGTGGACTGATTGCTGGCGGTCGCGAAGATAAGAGGAAAACCATTCCAAGACCGAGGGAGCAAATTTAAGATGAGATAGATCATCATCATCATTACAGCCCTTCACAAGTCCACTTCTGAACATAGGCCTCCCCAGGAATGCCACAGCACGGTCCTGAGCTACCTGCATCCATCGCATGTCTTACCAGGTCGTCACTCCATCTAGTGGGGACGCCCTACACTTCGTCCGCCGGTACGAGGCCGCCACCGAGAACCTTTCCCATCGGTTGTCGGTTCTTCGAGCTATATGGCCGACCCATTGCCACTTCAGCTTACTAATCCGTTGGGCTATGTCGGTCACTCTGGTTCTACTGCGGATATCCTCATTTCTAAGTTTATCACGCAGTGAGACTCGAGCATAGCCCTCTCCATAGCTCGCTGAGCGACCTTGAGCTTCCTCATCCGGCCAGCAGTGAAGGACCACGTCTCAGTTCCGTAGGTCATCACTGGCAACACGCACTGGTTGTACAGCCTCGTTTTCAAGTTTTGAGGTATACCTGACGAGAAGATGTGCCGTAATTTCCTAACGCTGCCCAGCCGAGTTGAATCCGTCGATTGACCTCTCGGTCGAAGTTGGACTTACCTAGTCGGACTATTTGTCCCAGGTAAACATACTCGTCAACAACTCGAGCTTAATGCTCCCAACAACTACCGGCATAAGTGTGACATGGACATTAAACATGATCTTTGTTTTGTCCATGTTCATCTTAAGACCTATCCGTTGGGAGGCACTATAGAGGTCATTGAGCATAGTGCTTAGGTCCTCCAGCGATTCTGCCATAAGGACTACATCGTCGGCAAATCGAAGGTGAGTGATGTACTCGCCATTGATGTTAATACCGTATCCTTTCCAGTCCAGAAGCTTGAAAACGTCTTCCAATGCAGCGGTGAAGAGTTTCGGGGATATAACGTCACCCTGTCTTACACCTCTCTGCAGTTGGATAGGTTTCGTACTCTGGTTCTGTACTCGGATAGCCATCGTAGCCCTACTGTACAAGCACTTCAGC
The DNA here is from genome assembly GCA_029286625.1 of Parnassius orleans. Classification (NCBI taxonomy): domain Eukaryota; kingdom Metazoa; phylum Arthropoda; class Insecta; order Lepidoptera; family Papilionidae; genus Parnassius; species Parnassius orleans. The sequence goes on along the minus strand of JAGSMP010000215.1, from coordinate 516,275 downwards.
ACTTCGATATACCGACAGTCAATTTGGCACCGCTGAAGGGACTGCAGCACCGCCCAAATTTCGACGGAATCAAAGGCTTTCTCATAGTCCACATCGCCAGACATAGTGGCAAATTGTACCTCGGACTTCTGTGCAATTTGCCGAAGGGTATGTATGTGGTCTATGGTGCTAAAGCCTTTTCGGAAACCGGCTTGTTCGGGAGGCTGGAAGTCGTCGAATCTGCGTGCGAGACGATTCGTAATGACTCTCGAAAACAGCACGTAGACGCGGCTCAGAAGGGAAATCGGTCTGTAGTTCTTCAAGAGAGCGTTGTCGCCTTTCTTAAAAACAAGACCACCGCACTTCTGCTCCACGCCTCCGGTGTAATGCCACCATGTAGGACGGAATTAAAGAGCTTCTGAAGGACTTCAAGTACCGGTTTTCCACCCGCTTTCAGAAGCTCCGCTGTAATTCCATCCTCGCCTGGGGCCTTGCCGTTTTAACGTGCTGGAGAGCCATTCTAATCTCGCTCAGACTGACGTCCGGATATCATCGGAATAGTGTCGGATAAGACTTGCTCTTGGATCGTTACTCACACCTGCGTGTGGCTCCAACGATGATGTGTACAGCTGTCTATAGAACCACTCAATCTCACTCAAAATCTCAGGTGTCCGGAAACGACGCTGCCACACTCGGTCTTCAGCTTCGACAGTTGGCTTTTTCTGGCAGACAGATCTCTAGCAAAGACTTTGGAGCCCTGGTTCCGCTCGATCACTTCTTCAATACGAGCAGTATTAAAGTTGCGTAAGTCCCGCCGCAGGCATTTGGAGATCGGTCTGTTCAGTTGCCTGTATTCTGTCAAATCTACTGAAGACTGCAGTTTCATTTTCCATCCAACAGCCATGAGATTAAGAGTGTGATCGGAGAGATTTTGTGTTCTTCTGCGGCGGGTCTTGCAAAACTTAACTCCGACCGCATGGACAGTTTCCACGAGCTTGTCATTCATATCGTCCACTGCATTGCAATCTTCTAGGCACTGAAAACGGTTTCGTAGCTCGAGCTGAAAGGTTTCGGGACTTTTCTTTCGGGAGGTTTCGAGCACGAGGGGACGGAGCGTTGACTTCATTAGACGTGACCTCCAACTTAACGTTTAGGTTCAGTGTGCCTCACCATTCGGTGATCGCTGCCGGTTTTCAACCTCGCGATCACTGAGACATCACTGAACAGTTGTCGCCTGGTCGTCATAATGAAGTCAATCTAATTTTTGTCAAACCGTAGGGCTCGACCAGGTCCACTTCCTGTGGGGCCGCTTCTGGAAGAAAGAGGTCATCATAAAGAGTCCTCTTTTCCATGAAGTCGGCCAGCTGCTGGCCCTTGGGTTCCGTTGCCCTATTCGAATTTCCCTACTTTCAGCTCACCGTACTCTCTTGTGCCTAGTTTTGCGTTGAAGTCTCCCATTAACCCCGTGTAGTGGGTTTTGGAGGAATGCATGACTCTAGAGATATCCTCATACATTTCCTCCACCTCCTCATCGGGGTGTGCCGAGGTTGGTGCGTAAACCTGTATGACCTTCAGCAAATACCGTTTGGTGATTCTGAGTATAAGGTACGCAACCCTCGTCGACACACTCCCAATCTTTACAACGTTGTTAACGAGAGACTTGTGGACGATAAATCCGACACCTCCTTGGGACAGATGGTCGCCCTCCCGGTGATAGAACAAGTTGGACCTCGGATAATCCTATAATATTCCAGCGCAACTTGTCTATCTCTTCTTCCAGCTCCAGGATCTTCTCGTCAGTCCTCAAGGTGCGTGCGTTATAAGTTGCCAGGTCGAGTCGTCGTAGGTGGCAACCGAACCTTCACCGGAGATTCTTAGCACCCCCTGCCCCGCCGTTATCATGGACGCCATCGTAGCCAGGAATAGCGGGGCCGCCGGGAACTGTGGGCCGTCTCTTCGTTACTATCATGGGGGGTATATTGCCATAGTTGCCACGCTTGGCGAGCGGGTTGGCAACCGCAGTTTTTTTATTGTTGTTTTGCTGTAATCAGAAAGATGCTGCTGCCCATCCTCTGCCTCAGTTTCCCTCTGTCGCCACTTACGACACCCACGGGAAGATATGGGGTAGTGAGTATTCTTACCCGCCACTACACGGGGATAGGATACATAGGAGTATATCGTGGTCAACTGTGTTAAAAGCGTTGGAAAAGTCTACTAACACCATCACTGTTACTTTTTTGGTATCCATTCCGTGTTTTATATCCTCAGTAACTTTTAGCAAAGCAGTGGCATTTTGTGTACCACCTACAGAGTCAATCAATATTTGTTCTATAAAATGACTTTACGTATAAAATGAAGTAGATGACGCTATTGCAAGGCAATTTTATTCGAAAAGAAAATTTTCTTTTGATTTATTACTAATTTAGGCCCTTTATGTTTAAAATAAGGATTGTAACATTTATTTGCTACTAGTGATCCGCCAGGGCTTCGTACAGGTGATTTTTGCATCTCGACAACAGCGGGTCCTACCGGGTCCATTTGTGAATCTAAATCTTCCAGGGACCCACTCAAACAGATACAAAAAAAATCATCAAAATGTGTTGAGTCGTTTTTGAGTTTTAGAGAGACTAATAGACAGCAATTCATTTTTATAAATAAGATAAAATTACACTTATATTATATATTTTATGCCGCACTTGAGTTATAATTATTATATTAAATTCCGACTGCAGTTCCGAAGCATCCCGGCGCCTGCTTTTGGAGTGAGGCACCTCGAGTTAGGGGTGGGTGGCTCGATGTGGTTCAAAGGTTCCCTTAAGAAGGAGGTTACGAACCTCGGCTTGAACCACTATTGGAAAAAGGGAAACGAGTCGTAACTAAAAACGCCCCGTATCACGGGTATTGAACCTGTGTAGTGTGCCCTACTTTAAGTTTGGATGTGTGTGTGTTTGTGTTAGTGGCTAGGGAGGTAGGGATCAACTTATTTTGAGTACAGATCTCATCATCGGGACTAAGAAAACGTTCTTCGAACGTCTCCTGGGGGTGGTGGGCATACCTGCCTCTACCAGCAACGGATTAGGGAAAGCTGCAATATGGCTCTACAACGTATATAAAATTTTGTTTTCTGTTTGCGGCGGTTCGGTCAGAGGAGGCCAGCGTGCGGTGCGCGGCGGCGGGCGTGCTGGTGAACGTGTGCGGGTGCGGCGCGGGCGGCGCGGCGGGCGCGCGCGGCGGGCGCGGCGCTGCGCGGCGCGGCGGCGGCGCGCGACGCGGCGGCGGCGGCGCTGCTGGCGCGCGCGCTCTGGAACGCGCACGCGCACAGCCCGCTCGCGCCCGCGCACGCCCACCTCATCACCGCCGCGCTCGCCGCCTTCCTAGGTCAGTTTCAAGCACTTCTATGTATACTACTGTACTTATGTTAAACACTCACTGCCCGCGGTGCAATAAAATAGGGACTGTTGCGCTCTCTGTCGCACTTACGGGCCTTACAGCAGGCATGCACGCACCACTGTCGTGTCGATGTGTATAGTATGAAAAAGTAAAGAATGCAAAATAAAAAGAAAACTAGTCAATAATTACATTTATTATTGGTCAAAATACATACTTAGACTAAATAAAATTAATAAAATTTTAAAATAAGTATACAATAATTAATCTTTTTTAGAGTCAGAGTCACTGTTCCTATCGTCACCTACGCTAATGACAAAACGATCACATAAATGTGCTTTCTGCAAATGTTCTTCTTGGAGTGCTTCGGCGTGTAGAACACATTTTTGACAATTTTTTTGTCTTTTTGCGCCAGCGCACACTATTTCTTCATCCTTCCAGGAATCAATAAACGGTTATTGATAAGTGACACACCACATGCGTCACACACCACATATGTCCCTAGCGCACCGATGATTTATGACACGGTGGGTAGCGAGTGTTTAACATTAGTATAGACTGGCAATTCAGAACAAAAACTATGTTACAGCTAGGGTTGCCAGACGTCCTTTATTTTAAATGACGTCCTCTATTTCACACCCAAAAATTGATCTTGTCACCTGATTTGAAATCTTTAATAGAGGACAAGGCAATATTGCGCGTATTCGACAAAAAGGTAATGCTAATTGAGGTCAAAGAGTTTAAAAATCACGTTGACGTGACGCGTGTTGTTAAAAAGACAAAAATTTTGTTATTAATAAATGTCGCTACTGATATCATAGAACATTTTATGGAAAACAATATGATATCATCTATTTTTATTCTACGTCCTTTATTTAATCTTATCAAATCCTCTAAAACATAAAAAGAAAGCTGGCAGCCCCAGTCTCAACTGTGGATCCCGCAGGTGCGGGCCGGTAGCTGGCACAGTAAATATGCCATACAGTTGTTTTTTATTTACAACAGTTACTGTTTTTAAGCAATTACGGAAATTACATACTTATCTAAAATATACTTCAAATCACGTTGATAAAGAGAACACATAAACAATGACAGCGTTTTCTTAGCCACATTAAACAAAATCAGTAGCTTACAAAACAGAACTAGTCTTCTTGCCCTCTCGCAGTCAACTAAAAGAGTTACGGAGAATTGGCCGTAACTTAGTACGCAATGTATTAAGACCGCAAAGCCAATTTAATAGATAATGTAATAGAAGTCTTTGGTGAGTTTGGTTCTTTTTTGTTTATTTTTAATAAAAAGTATAAGCTATACAAATTGTAATAAAAACACTTAATCTTAACGTTCTAAGAACATACAGACATAGTTTATCTTAATTATAAACTATGCCTAGGTAAAAATAACCAGAAGTGTACAGAACTAAAACACAAAAAAGCTAAATAAACTAGCTAGAGTATCGTCGGTAGTAAATTATCGTGTATATTTTTTTTGTTTTTTTTTTTAATAATTTTTTTTTCAAAACCAAATTTTCCGCTTAAATTTTCAAGGACTAAGTGCTAAGTAAATATCCAATACCTACTTTATTAATTAACTTGTACTGCGAATGTAATCGGTTTACACAAGAAATAAACTTTAATAGAGCACACAGTCGACCTGTTGGTAAGTGGATGCTGTGGCTCATAGATATCTACATCTATCCTCGATTAAGAATCAAAATGCACTGCGTGGTCGTTGTGACTATGATGGAATGACTCGTTTCTTCTCATGTACGTCCCCTCTTTTTCACACTCACCATACGAAACACAGCAGCATAAAGCTGCATTGTTAGGCTGGTATTCTGTAAGAGCGTGATACTTTCCCGGTCGTGCCGATAACCGTGCTACCTACAACCAAATATAGCTGCAGCGTGGCTCTACCACGTGCGTGTTCTGAACAATTCTTTATCATCATCATCATTACAGCCTATCAACTAAACATGGGCAATCATCCACATAGATCACCTCATAAGGATCCCCTAATTTACCATATCAACGTGGCAAACGTTTATTTTTATTTTTTAGTTGTTCTTATTTCTTAATCAGACGCCGCTGCCCATCTTCTGGTCTGTTTCCCTCTGTTACCTCTTATGACGCCCCCGGGACGATATGGGTCTAGTGGAGAGCCGAGTTCTTCGCATACCGGTATGAGGCTGTCACTCGAGAACCTTTATTCCAATATAAATTTGTGTTTAAACAGGGTTAAATACATTAACTTATACCCAATTTTTTACATTAGCACACTTTTTAGCTCACTTTTTCTAGTCGTTATGTCAGTGCAAGCTGAACGAAGCAATCGAGAAACGCTTTCTCTTCAGACTTGTGCACTCGTCACGTCGGGACACTCTTTATACTTCTTTAAATTGACATCTTATTTTTGTAAGCCGATATAAATGAAACAAGCCCAAGCTTCACATTAGCGAAGCAAGACAAACAGATAAAAATCTGTTTATTTATATATTACCTATTTACGATTATATTATATGTATAGATAAGCTTCAGCTGCTTCAGACGCAGTCCAATAAGGCACATCTTTAATTCATTGTTCCATATTTTTAATAATAATTTAATTTCAGTTTTATTAGGTCCTTACATATGAAATTAGCGTTTTGTCATACTGACCAATTTGATCTGAAATATCTCCTCTTTGGTTAAGAATTCAAATTCAAATTTATAAATTCATTTAGCTGGTACATTTGAGTTTTGAAAACAGTCATTCATTTGTTTTCCTCATTATTTTATTCTTTGGGGTCGCTTATTACCGCACAATGGAAAACATGAAATATCGGTATATATACGAGTACGGGTTCTACTGTGGCACCAGTGCTGCAGAAACAGCTCGAAGGATTAATGATGTGTACGGCTCTGGTGTCGCAAAAGAAAGCACGGTACGTTTTGGTTTCTACATTTTCGTTCTGGAAATTTCGACCTTCAGAACCAACCCGTGGACGGCCGGAGACCAAAGTGGAAAATGAAGAATTAAAGGCTATTGTGGAAACAGATCCATCACAAAGCACTTCAGAGGTAGCTGCAGGCTTCGAGGTAAGTGATAAAACTGTATTAATCCACTTGAAGCCAATCGGAAAGTAAAAACTTGAACGATGGGTACCTCATGAATTGAGTGAATCGAACTTGCAAACACGCGTCGACTGCTGTGTTACTTTGCTCAACCGACACAATAATGAAGGGATTTTAAATCGAATCATTACTTGTGATGAAAAGTGGATACTGTACGATAATCGGAAGCGCTCGTCGCAATGGCTGAACCCTGGAGACCCAGCCAAATCCTGTCCTAAACGAAAATTGACTCAGAAAAAGTTACTTGTGAGTGTTTGGTGGACTAGCGCCGGTGTCGTTCACTACAGCTTTCTAAAATCTGGCCAAACGATTACGGCAGATATCTATTGTCAGCAACTGCAAACCATGAAGGAAGAAATAGCTGCTAAACAACCGAGATTGGTCAATCTCTCTAGGCCACTGCTGCTTCACGACAACGCAAGACCACACACTGCACAACAAACAACCACTAAGTTAGATGAGCTACAATTGGAATGTCTGCGACATCCACCGTACTCCCGGACCTTGCTCCAACAGACTACCATTTTCTCCGAATTTGAACAACTTCTTACAAGGAAAAAATTCAACTCCGATGCGACAGTCCAAACCGCCTTCAAAGATTTTATTGATTCTCGCCCCCATGGTTTTTTTAGTAAAGGGATCAATGAACTACCTACGAGATGGCAAAAGTGCATAGATAACAATGGTGCACACTTTGATTAATTAAATATATTTTACAAAAAAATTGACTTTATATTCCTCCCGTACAAAACGCCAATTTCATATGTAAGGACCTAATATAACGAAAGTTTTAGTTTATCGTAAAAAGGGTTTTTCGACAAGGAAATGGTGAAGTTCCAATTTGCGTAATTGTACCTAATCTGTGTTCTCAACTGTGTTATGCAAAAAATGTACTGTAAATGTTAAAATTGCGAAAGTCTTAATGTACTTAGGTACTCTGTGGTGAATATTTGGTTTTGCAATGAGTCAGTCGCTGGTTATTATCAATGTAATAATATTGAGTGGTATTCCATGAATGGCGTGTTAACCGCATGCTTTATTAGTTATTAAAATGCAATTAGCTTTCGCAACTTTCCTAAGTCGTTGTTGTAAAATGTTTTAAGACCATACTAGGGTTGTAAACGGAAACTCTACTGCAGTGATCTGTTATCAAACATTCGTTGGAATGCATCTCGAAGACACATTGCTTTTGAAATAATTATGATAAGATGACAAATGAGCACACATTCCACCTGATGGTAAGTGGATGTTGTAGCTTATAGACATCTACATCTATACTCGAATTAAAAAGAAATTGTAGATGTTTTATCACCCCTAAGGTATAAGATAGAATGCGTCGCTACCAGTAAAAAGGGTCTCCGGTTCTCTACTTTAACATTACGAAACACAGCAGCATTAAGCTGCTATTTTACAGTGGTATTCGATGAGAGCCTGGTCCTGTAGACCCATACCCCCGTGGTGCTGCAACCATAATATAGGTGCTGCAATTATTATGTATGTATGTTATACAATTATACTCCAGGGATAAAGAAGAATGTAACGACACCTCATTTTCAATGTGAATACTCGTAAAATACATACATCCATCTATACATCCGTACCTACATCCATCATGATCGTCTTCATCATTACAGCTCTTTACAATTCCACTACTGAACGTAGGCCTTCGCCAAGGAATGCCAAGGAATAATCCCTCCAATCATCCTTCTTGTAAGGTACATAGATTTGTGCTCCCCAAGACGTCGTACAGCGAATAGGTGTCTAGATTTAGCAAGACGAGTCCATTGATGATTCAGGGATAGAACTCGCTATTATTGCATTATACTGTCGCAAGAAAGAAGACTGACTCTGTTCAAGACCTTATTGCATGATAACTGACAGTGTGACATGGCTTCATGCAACCTTAGATAACACCTTTAAATAGGCGTTAAATGGCCCTGAGCCACCTGCATCCATCGATATCCTGCACCTAACCAGATCGTCACTCCATCTAGTGGGGCTCGCCCTAAATTTCGCTTATTGGTGTGGTGTTGCCAATTGAGAACGGCTGAACCGATCTAAATAATTATTTTTTTTTCAAAAATTGATTACTCTTCATAGGTGGCGCCAAATAAATTTCATTATATATTATCATATTAAAGACAAAATTCCACCCCTAAAGGTAGAAAAATAGGGGTGAAGATTTTAATTTAGCAATTCAAACGACAAAGAAGTTGTTACCTTTAACTTGTGACACTCCTTAGATCACACAAAACGGTAAAATAATTAAAAAGTAAAAACCGACTTCAAAAACTTAAAATATAAAATAATTTCTACAAGAAGTTCACATATTAATCAGTATGGCGTACCTACATTTCTTTTTGAACGTTAGTGAATGTTAATATAATATTTAAAAATTCTACTTTACATGACCTAATATTCAAACATTGGTTAAGTATTGTTGTGTTAAGGTTTTGATAATTAACTAGCTGTTCCCCGCGACTTCGCCCGCGTGCATTTTATTACGATTGGATTTTATGGGTTTTAATTTTTTTCCCCTGATTTCCCCGACCCTGATTCCTTTTCTAAAATAAAAGTAGCCTAAGTTACTCCTTATAACATTAGCTATCTGCCAGTGAAAGTTACGTCAAAATCGGTCCAGCCGTTTCGGAGATTAGCCGGAACAAATAGACAGACAGACAAAAACAAATTAAATTATGTTTTTGTTATAAGTACTGTACATACTTTCATATGCATTTAGTTAAAAGCTGTTATTTTGACATTACAAACAGACACTTCAATTTTATTTATTTGTATAGATAAATTATTGTGTTCGTAAGCATAAAATTTATTACGTTATAATAGTTATCTTTACCTTCAGATCGAAGATATATTTGGAAAACTGACACTTCATAATATGTTTTCCAATATATTATTAATTCCTTATCTGTATTGTAGGAGTCAGATATTTTACGAAAAATTTATTGTATTAGTGCATACATATAGTAAGATAATAATCGTTATTTTGATGACAAAGTAACAGACTCCGTGGCGCAACGGTAGCGCGTCTGACTCCAGATCAGAAGGTTGCGTGTTCAAATCACGTCGGGGTCATCAATCCTTTTTTAGCTTATTTACGTAGCATATTTATTGTTCTATGTACATATCTGTTTTAGTATTTTTTGTGAACGTCTATTCTTAGAGACTTTTTGTTATTTTTCTTTTATAGAAAGAAACGATAATTTTCCAAACAATTTTTAATGGTGTTTTTCTTTCTAATTTTTTTTTGTTATAAGTTCATTTAAATAATTTTTAAAACACTTCGCGGTAAATATATAAGAATTAAATAAATAAAAACCATTTTGTTTTTTTAGCAATAAACGTAACAATGAAATAAACCAAGATATTATAATTAATAAAATTGTTTAAATAAGTATTTATGTCTATCTTTTTTTGCCAGACGATGACTCAGTTTTCACGGCGTGCGAGGCGTCGCGTGCTGGTGAACGGCGCGCGAGTGATCCGGAAATATCCAAACGCCATTACGTGAGTAATGTAGAGATGTAGGTAGAGTACAAATACTATAAAAAACTAAGTTTCAGCCTTTAAATGACTCACTGCTGGTCGCACTGATCCGCTCATTTCTGAGAGGGTATTGAGTACTTGTATGGAGCCGGATTTCTTCATTGCGTGTTGGCGAACTTTACATGTTTTTGAAATTTTTATTCTTCTACTATGCAGGTTCCCTCACAATGTTTTCCATCGCCGTCTAGCACCTGTCGTGCCTCTGGAATCAAATTCAGGTTGCTCGCGTATGCAATTTAGGACGAGCACTTAGCCCCTGAGCGACTTTTACAAATACAATTATATAAAAATAATTTGATTATGGAATTCAAAAATAATAAAAATGAGACACTTTTTGCATAGCCTCAATCTTGCTCTGTACCGGACCTAGACCAATCGGTTCTTTTTATCGGACTGTAAAAAATGCCTATTTCACGAATATTTTTACGTCCAACAGATGGCGCTGTTTTTCGAAAAATATATAACAACACGCGTACTCGAATGCAACGTTGTGTAAAAATTTGAAAATTCAAACTTTCGGAGATTATTTAAAGATTTTGAATAAACGAACATTTAAATTTTACATAGGTATAGATTACAAGTAAAATTTTTTCTTTATTTTTAACCGACTTCAAAAAGGAGGAGATTCTCAATTCGAGTGTATGTTTTTTTTTGTATGTTACGCGATATCTTCGCAGATTGTGAATCAATTTTGATTGTTCTTTTTTTGTTAAATAGTTTATACTTCAATGGTCCCAAATAAATTTGAAGAAAAATTCCACCCCAAAGGTAGCAAATAAATAACTTCTGTTTAGCAATTTGAAGTCGGTTTTCACTTTTTGTTAAAAGTTATAATTATTATGTCCGCAAGAGAGATAGTAGGGACGATTTGACATTATTACCACGCTTGTAAGATGAATTGCGATTGAAGTTTCGCAGTGCAATAGACGTTAGCCCGTAAAAGTCCACAGTTCGACATCGCCCTTTGCCGTTCTAGGGAGGATTCGCCTTAACCGTCACTTGACAGATCAAGAAATTTGAATTTAAACACCAATTAAACGTTTTGACATATTATCATGGTGAGTGTAGAGAACCGGACACCCTTTTCACTGGAAACGAGGCATTCCATCTCAGTCCTCAGGGGTGACAACGCATCTGCATTTTGATTCTTAATTGAGGATAAATGTAGGTGTCTGTCCACTTACCATCAGGTGGACTGTGTGTTCGTTTGTCACCCTTATTCTATAAAAAAAATCATAATTAACTTAATTTCCCTTTAAGGTAAAATTCGACATAGAGAACAACAATGGGACGGATTTCAGTGAAACCTATCGAACTGCTGGCGCCAAACCTGCAATTGCTAAATCTATAAGTATAAGTGAAGATATGCACCACGGGTCTGGTGACGAAGATTGGGAACGCACGGGACATTCGGGCGAGGATCTGGGTTTCGAGGAAGGGGATACCTTGGGCGAGGACGAATGTGGCTGCGAACCATGCCGGCGTCTGGCGGCGTGGGACGAGCTGGTGGGAGTGGCGATACCACTACTGGAGAAACTACGACCGCCTAAAGCAGACGCTTCTGTTGGAACCGATTGATTCTTGTAAAATAAATTGTGTTTATTTAAAATTATTGCTTTTTCGTCTATTTGTTTGTTCTTGTCTAAAGAGTGTGGAAGGTGGGGATGTTATTCCTCCTTCCTCATCGGTTTCACTCACGACTTGATTCTAATACTATTCAGTGCGATTGCGTAAGTCTGGTGGAAAGCGTTTGCCAGTTGGGGATCACTCCAAAACTGTGTTATGGTTTTTTATTACGATAATATTTTGTACCAGCGAGCTAAGGAGAGGGCTATGCTCGGGGTTTCTCTGCGTGATAAACTTAGAAATGAGGATATCCGCACTAGAACCAGAGTGACCGGCATAGCCCAACGGATTAGAGCTCGAAGAACCGACAACCGATGGGGAAAACAGGTTCTCGAGTGGCAGTCACGTAACGGTAGGCGAAGTGTAGGGCGACCCCCCACTAGATGGAGTGACGACCTGGTAAGACATGCAGGAAGTCGATGGATGCAGGTGGCTCAGGACCGTGCTTTGTGGCATTCCTTGGGGGAGGCCTTTGTTCAACAGTGGACTTGTGAAGGGCTGTAATGATGATGATAATGATGAATATTTTGTATCTTAAAATAAGATATTTATTTAAAAAGACATCGGCTTACCTTCGAAACGGTACATATTGACACAATTCAATGATACCAAACTACAAACGTCAATACGATTCCCACCAGAACTAATCCAGCCAATCGTACTCTAGCTATAAGATGGAGAATAGGGATGCAATTTATATATTTATTTACCAATAAACTTAATTGAGCGAGATTCGGTCTCTGCTCACTATCCACTTCCCTCTTAGAGTATAAATAAGCAAGCTAAATTGCTTATAAGATTTCCCCTTTGGTGTTTAACGGTTGTTTAAAAAAATCGAAATCCATTTTAATGATAACTTAACCAGGGCTTAAATATGAAAAAAAAATATCGTTTAGTTTCTTTTAGAGAATGAGAGGCAAAAAGATTAAAAGTTAAAAATTACGGCCTATATACGTCTCACTGCTATGCCTGTGCCCAGGTCTGTACCTCATCTCATTTCTGAGAGAGTTTTAAGAGGGCAAAAGTTTACCAAAATACAAATGTATACAACACAGGCATATATTTTTAAAACTATGGAATCGGACTCAGTGGGCCTCGAAACGCGGACTGTTGTATGTATTTTCAATCTGTATTTTTACTTTTAAATATATGTAGTAGATACCGTGTAGTGGCGGTGTAAGGATATCCTCTACCCCCATATTGTCTTGTGGTTGTCGTAAGAGGCGACAGAGGGAAACAACCCAGGAGAAGGACAGTAGCGTCTTCCCAATAACAACTGTAAACTGAACAACTATAAAAAAAAACTGTGGTTACCAACCCGCTTGTCAAGCGTGGCAACTATGCCAAATATCCCCCATATGAGGCAATCTATAGGGGAGGCCTTTCTTCAGTAGTGGACTTTTAATAGGCTGTAACGATGACGGTAAATATTTATGTAGATGTCATTACAACGACTTTCAACGGCTCGATAGCGCAGTGGCTAAGCGTTTTGATGAACCGCTGTGGGGCCACGAGTTAGAACCCTGCACGGGACAAATGTTTTCTTGCAAATAGATGTTCTGTGTCTGGATATTTATCTACATGCCATTTATAGATTTATAATGCCTGTACGATATAGGAGAAAATCCTAGTATGGGGATTAACGGGCTTACGTTTAAAAATATTAATTAATAATAATGTCGTCAGTCTCAACGGAGACTTACCATCTACGCAAGACAGGATTATAGTGCCCAAGTTTATGCTCAAGCACAAGTGCATCCTATTCCCTCAATCTCAGTCCGATGAGACGGTAATTCGACACGACTGGAGAGAGATCAGTGGCAGGATCAACGGCATTACGTGCTTTCCGAGACACGAGGATGAAACACCGCCAACTTCCTGACTCCGGGCTTATTGAGATTCTCTTGACTAACTGATTTTGACCCGACTTGGGACCTCATGATCACCAATCGCATTAAAACCACTAGACCAACGAGGCAGTACAAAAAATATTAATTACTAGCGATCCGCCCTGTCGCACGGTTGATTTCTGGATCTCGACAACAACGCCACCTACTGGATCAAATTGTGAATCTAAACCATTCTCTAATCAACTTAATATCACACAAAATTTCATCAAAATCGGTGCAGCCGTTTAGGAGGAGTTCAGTAACATACACATGGACAGAAAAATTATATAATATAAATATTCAATTATACATATAAATATTCCTCTTGAATCATTTTGTCTATTAATGAAAACCGCATCAAAATCCGTTGCGTAATTTAAAAGATCTAAGCGTACAGACGGCGGGAAGTCACTTTGTTTTATACTATGTAGAGAAGGCGATGTGCAGACTGCAGATAGTAGATATCATGATATAATTACCTACTTGATAACAATATAAAAAGTAATAATTTGGTCGTTGTGGCTGCTGTTTAGTGGCGGCGTAACAATATCCAATACCTCATGTCATCGTTTGGGTATGGTAAGAGACGACAGAGGAAAATTCAAAACAGGTTCAAATTAAAACAGAGGAAAATTCAAAATGGGCAGCAGCTTTTTCCTGATTACAACCGAAAATAATAAAAAATGCGGTTTCCAACCCGCCTGCCAAGCGTGGCAACTATGGCAAAATTCCCTCTATAACAATCTATAGGGAAGGCCTATGTTCAGCAGTAGACTTTTATTAGGACTGCAATTAATGAATGAATACGGGTGTTTGTCTCAGAGACAAGAGGACATTCGCAACGCTCTCAAAACCAAATTGTGTTCTTTGTTACAAAATATAATATGTTCCAGCTTGAGTTCTACTTTCGAACTTTGGTGGTAGTTTTGTATCTACTACATAAAAACCAGTTTTGATTATTGTAGAAATGTGATTATATCATTAACTAGCTGTTCCCCGCGACTTCGCCCGGGTTTAATTAAGGGTTTTAATTATGTTGCGCGGAACCCTATTTCTTTTTCTAAAATATAAGTAGCCTAAGTTACTTCTTATAATATCAGCTATCTGCCAGTAAAAGTCCCGTCGAAATCGGTCCAGCCGTTTTGGAGATTAGCCGGAACAAACAGACAGACAGACAGACAAACAGACAAAAATTTTAAAAATTATGTTTTTGTTATAAGTACCGTATATACTTTCATATGCATTTAGTAAAAAGCTGTTATTTTGACATTACAAACAGACACTTCAATTTTATTTATTTGTATAGATTACGGTTGTGTTCATGTGATTTTGAACTTTAATGCACCGTTTTTAAAAGGTAATTGATGTGAATCAATTTACGATAATAATTATTAACAAAGTTCCGCAAATGGGACAGGTAACTTGTTCGACAGGTCTGAATGGCATTGAAAGTGGGTGACGAAATGCAATTGTATAAACACAAATTTTTACTAACGTAATTTAATTTTCGTATTAATATCGCCCTTGTAGGATATTCTGATTGGTTTATAAAATGATATTAATTATTTTCATGCTAGTTCGTATCATTAGCTCTTACGTTATGCTCTGGTTAAAAGGATTAAGTTGCCTGTATACTTGTATGCTACGAGTATAAATGAAGCATTTTATCTAAGGGAGAGATAATGTATCTAAGTATTTCAAATTTACATGTAGTTAACACACACTTAGCGAGTGCATTTCGCGAAATTTGCGAACGGTATATAAATTATGTTACATGGAAATATGAATAGATTCATAAGTGAATAGCTTAATCAATTAACAATAGCATCGTTATATATGATATGAATAGATTTTCTATTCTGTTCTGTTGTCCGTTCTTGATATCCGTATTACCGGAATCCTCAATAGCTGGCTATTGTGGTTGGCTGGATAATTCGAAGTCTAAGCTTAGAATATACCATTTTACTATATATTATTTTACATTGTTATGTTTATGCACCTTAACAAAACACAAAGAGCGGACTTAGTGCCTTCAGGCATTGTCTTCCAGTCAACCCATTAAAAATAATTCTTTCAAACGTAATGTGTAAACGACGCATGGCGTCATAATAACTGTATTTGAACTACTATGAATAAAACTTAAGTTTGGTATGACCTTTTATTTAGCTCTCGTTTCCAGTTGTACCTTCAAGTTTGCGACCTTCGTTAAATTAACGTTTAAAAAAATTCCGTGATTCGTGCCCGATTTAAAGTAAAAAATACAACAGTCTCTTATGAACTAACTACTTGTTAATACACGATTAACCTCATATCTTTCGTTAACATCATAACTTTTTAAGTTTTAAAATAATTCTCATTCGTCGTGTAAGTGAAGTTGGGTGAATTCAATCAATTTGACAACAGAAGTCTTTAAGGATAATTAAAGTTAAGGTAAGGAGCATTAATAATCATTTAAATACTTTGACGGACAAATGTGGGTACTGGCCGGTTTATTAGAGAAACAAAAAATTTTTTTTTTCACTGGCCACATAGTATACGGGAGCGTAATTCGAAAACGAACGGTGTTCATCGTTTTTTTACACAACACCAGCGTAAAATAACAGCTTGATGCTACCGTGTTTCGTATGTTAAGTGTAGAGAACGTGATACCCTTTTTACTGGAATCGAGGCATTTTTTACAGAAACGAGCGTAGCAGCATCTTCATGATAAGAGCTGAATAAAAATAAAAAGCTGCGGTTACCAACGTGCTCGGTAAGCGTGGCAACTATGTCAAACCCCCTCTAGGAGGCAATCTAAGGGGGAGGCCTATGTTCAGCAGTAGATTTTTGATAGGCTGTATTGGTAATGATGGTATGGTAGTAGTTTTTACTGGATAGTATCACTCCTTTTCTGCCTAGATGTCCGGTTGGATAAGTACTATGTATAACCCTCTTGTCCGTTTCTGCGGCCAAGCAACATCACGTGCACTGTTGTGTCTTTGTCTGAAGGGTATAGAGAGCCAGTATAGTTATAGGCAGTATAGTGGATGCCATACACGATCCAGTTTACCGTCAAGTTTGCAGCGCGCTTGAAGCGGCGTCCGGTAAACTTGACAGTGTATGGCTATCAGTGTGCATGACAAGTCTACCTGAAGCAAAAATTGTATTTCGATTCTGCCGACTTGATCACGATTGCAGCGTCATGTAAACTTGAACGTATGTATGAGCGGTCAAGTATGCATGACGTTAGTCGGAGCAATAAGCGAGAGGCGCCATGGTTTCAACTGGTGCGGCATCATGCAATTTGAGCGAACTTGAGCGTGAGTGGTCTATATGGATACACTGTAAACTGGACTCCGCTTCAAACGCGCTGCAAACTTGACGGTAAACTGGATCGTGTATGGCATCCATAGTGTGAGGCATTCCAGCGTAGTCCTCAGAGGTGACAACGCATCTGTAGCCTTCTTTGTTTAGAGTTGGTTGCGGGTGTCCATGGACTGCAGTTGCCATTTACCATCACGTGGACAATTCGTCTGTCACTTATAAATTATTTAAAGATATCGTACCGAGATAGTGTAAAGATATAGTGTGTGTAGTGATGGTTGTGGTTCACTTATAAACGCTAAATAGTTTATATTCAAAGTTGAATTTTAGCCTTGGAGATAATTTCAGTAAACAAATTTTGAGATATAAAAAAAATCAATCTGTAAATGAATGATTGATTATTCACACTTATTACCAGAAAGACGATTCAAAAATTTAATTGAAGATTTTATTTAAAAAAGAAAACTACACACTCATGTATCGTGGAAGCATTTTACATAAGTAAATTAAAGACAAATATCCAGGCTCGGAAAATTCTTATTTTGTAGACAATACAAATATTTGTTTCCATGCGGAAATCGAACCCGCGACACAGCGATACTTATCCGTTCAGAATATTAAGCAGTAGGTATGAATTGAACCATGAAAAGCGGATTTAAAAAAAATTGCAAATAGAGATCCGTAGTAGAGTCACTACGGATTTCTGATCTGGTGGTATGAGTGCTCGCCGCAAATTTCACAGTACGCGAGCCACCCGGGTTCGTTTCCCGCCGGCAACAATGAAATTGTTAATTGCAATTTTATGTGATGATTTACAAAGTGCTCGGTGGTGAAGGAAAACGTCGTTAGGTAACCAGCATGCCTGATGAATAAAATAAAATATGTCAAGGACAATTGAAGTCCGCCAACACTCACTGGAGGAACACAGTGGAGAAATCGCAGCGATACGATACAGACTGTAACTTTCACTTTTATTGCGAATTATTGTTATTTTAAGTTAATTAATAATTCTTCATATGTATTTTACGACTGACGTGCGCTCAACGGTGTTTCGTTGTAATAATACACTAATTACCAAAGGAAGCATATGTGAGGAAGCTGCCACAGTCTACTGCCCACTTGATAGTTTACTGAACGGAAGTGAAGCCGCAAACAGCTCTTTGATTTGGCAATTCGAGTGCCGCAATACGTTTGCCGCTTTGTTGGTATACCGATGGACCATAGCGTCGTCGGTTACTACGCCTCTATGTACAGGCTGTTTAAAAACTGTTAATATTTAGAAGTTAAAAAAAATCATTGCTAGCATACACACGTCCCAACGTTATATAATCAAAGCACTGACATGTATTTTTTACAGGTATCCCTTCATTCTTAAGAGAATTATGATTATGAAGAGTCCACTGCACTGTCTCAATGGTGAAATGTCTCTTCGGAATACTGTTTTATTTATTAGATATGCAGATTCCCTCACGGTGTTTGATTTAACCGTCATGCATGTGGTTTATTAGAATCACCACCTAAAATTCCGTTGAACTATCAAATTGGTACCAGCGGGCCTTAATATTTTTAAAGGGAGCGCCCAGTCACTGAAGAATCAGAGCTCCATATCATTATTAATACTTAAATGTAAAACCTAATTAATTTGAATGAGCGAAGAGGTTTGTGTCCAAATGAAAAGTTCCAAGGGCTTGTGATGGTTAAGATTCAATTCAAGTAATTCACAATACAGGTTTTATTCTCGTTACAATGAGTACATTTTCAGCAGTGAACTTTTATGGTCAAACGGTTATAAAAACACATTATGAGCCTTACATTAAAAAAATATTAGGTTGTAAATCCAATTTTATGATTCACCATCAATTGAAGAATTTAAAAATTATATGGCTATTATCAATATACTGGTAAAAGTTGCTGACCTGGAAACAGTTTATTTACAACTGCAGCTTTATTCTACTTTGTCAGCCTTTAGATTCCAATCTATCTATGTATATTTATATCCATACAAATAAATGAAATTGAAGTGTCTGTTTGTAATGTTAAAATAACAGCTTTTTACTAAATGTATATGAAAGTATATATGGTACTAATAACAAAAAAACAATTTTTAAAATTTTTGTCTGTCTGTGTGTTTGTTCCGGCTAATCTCCGAAACGGGTGGACCGATTTTGACGGGATTTCACTGGCTGATAGCTGATGTTATAAGGAGTAACTTAGGATAGTTTTATTTTAGAAAAATAATTAGGATTCCGCGCAAAAAAATTAAAACCCATGAAATGTTGTTTCACCAAGACAGCTAGTGCTAAATATAAGGACTTGAAAGAAAAACCCGCAAAATGACACATTTCTTGAAAGATTTGCCCATTGCCCATTTAAATCTGAAATTAAATGCAATAAAATTTATCTACAGATACAATATCACTATAACTATTAATACATCCTAACACAAGTTCACGGCGATCACAGATTCTATTCATCGTCACTTCATCTACTGGAAGGCGCTGAATTCTGCCCTTTCCATCGGTTTTTATAGGATAAGGGTGACAAGCGAGCACAGTCCACCTGATGGTAAGTGGTTGCTGTGGCCCATAGACATCTACATCAATCCTCGTTTACGAATAAAATGCAGATGCGTTGTCAGTCGTGAGGACTAAGATGGAATGCCTCTTTTCAGTAAAAGGGTCTCCGGTTCTCTACATTCACCATACGAAATACAGGAGCATTAAACTGCTATTTTACGCTGGTATTCTGTGAGTGCGTGGTCCTTCCCCGGTCTGCTGCAACTAAACAATTAATATAGCTGCAGCATGGCTCTACCACGTAACTGTGTCACTTCTCCGTGCTATATGGCCGGCCCATTACGGCGTCAGCATTGAGTTATATGTACTAGTTGGGCTATGTCAGTTTTAATCTTTTTTCGTTAGTTCGGAAAGTTAAATGAGGCAGTAACTTCGGAAAACATCAAAAAAGTGACGGATCTTGTGTTGAATGATCGTAAAATTAAATTGAGTGAGATAGCTCACATCATAAGCATCTCAAAGGATTGCGTTGGACACATCATTCATGAATATTTACACATGCGAAAGTTGTGCGCGCGATGGGTGCCGAATTTTCTAACAATTGACCAGAAAGCAAAACGTGTTCGTCTTTCAAAGCAAAATTTGGAGCTATTTCGCAAGAATAAAAAGGTATTTTTGAGACGATTTGTGACAATGGATGAAACATGGATTCATCACTACACGCCTGAGTCCAATCAGCAGTCAGCGGAATGGTTATTGCCGGGTGAAAGCCGTAGGATGCGCGCGAAGACGCAGTAATCAGCTAGCAAGTTTCTAGCCAGTATTTTTGGGATGCACATGGTATAATCTTCATTAACTATCTTCAACATGGAAAAACAATCAACAAACAATATTACTGTGCATTATTGGATGGATTGGATAACGAAATCAAGTCTAAACGCCCTCATTAAGCAAGAAAAAAAATCTTGTTTCACCAAGACAACGCTCCATTTCATTCTGCTCGCGATACGACCGATAAATTGAAGGAATTACGTTACTAAATAGTTGAACACCCACCGTATTCGCCTGAGTTAGCCCCCAGCGACTATTTCCTGCTTCCCCGGTTGAAAAATTGGCTCACTGGGAAGAGGTTTTATTCAAATGAGGAGCTCGAGTATGAAACAAATGCCTATTTTGAGGGACTTGACGCGGACCACTATAAGAAAGGCATCGAAATGTTGGAAGATCGTTACACTAAGTGCATTACTCTAGATGGAGATTATGTCGAAGAATAAAATCGTTTTTGGTCTGAAATATCGTTATTTTATTGCCAGGCCAAATATTATAATTCAGCCCATGCTTTTCACGCTAATATCGCAAAGTTGAATATGTCGCAGGAAGATAGTTAAAGACGTGATATAGTTATATCCCTAGGGATATAAATATATCGCGTCTTTAATTATATATATATATATATATATATATAACAAAGGAAATAATAAAAACTAATTTTGACACAAAATATAATAACTGGCCAAGTGAGAGTCGGACTCGCGCATAAAGGGTTCCGTACCATCATAATACACGTTTACAGTAGGGGAGCCCCTTTTAATATTTAATTTATTTAAATTTTTATTTGTTGATATAGCGGCAACAGAAATACACGTTCTGTGAAAATTTCAACTCTCTACCTACAACAGATCATGAGATACAGCCCGCTGATAGACGGACGGACAGCGGAGGCTTAGTAATAGGGTCTCGTGTTTAACCCTTTGGTTACGGAACCCTAAAAAGTACAAAAGTGAAACAATGAATAATCAATAAAGGATAATAATGTAAGGGTGCTGTAAACTGAGAGGAGGTCTGTGCCCAGCACGGGGACGTATAAAAGTGTAACTTTACTTTTCACTTTACTTCGCTTTAAGCAGATTCTGACACGGCAATAATTTGCGACTGTAACAACACAATTTTTATTATAGTAAGTAATAAAATAAAATAAATAATCTAATATATGCCACACAGTTGAGAAACTAATGCTTTTACAGATAACTGGCATATCAGATCTAAGAAACGACCTTCAATTTTTCGAATCGTTTAGTATTGTTATATAATTGAAATTACCAATATTAATTATAAGCATTAACTATTACTTAATATTCCTATTAAGTGGGTGATAATGAGTAGTATTATTATGCGATAAATAAACTAGTTCTGACTGTAACTTACTTACTTGTGAATCTTATCACCATATTTTTACCAATATTTTTTTTACTTACCAATATACTAATATTTTCAATGTGAAAATTTGTATGCAATTAAAACTCGGCAGAAAAGTAAATAATGAGATGGAACAGGACATATAACGCTTAGTAATAAACTGGACAAAGATCGTTTCTATTTCACACACCTTCTTTACCGAGGTGAGTTCCACAGTAGCTAAGCCGGGAGCGATTGCTAGTGTTTGCCAAATTGGTACATTTATGAAATGGTACTTTCAAAAATTTGAAATTTTTCTCCAAATTTATATAGGATTACCCTTGAAGTATAACCTATTTAATAAAAAAATCATCAAAATTGGTTTCTAATCTGCGAAGATATCACGTAACATACATACAAAAAAAAAAACATACACTCGAATTGAGAACCACCTCCTTTTTGAAGTCGATTAAAATAATTATTTATAAACATGTAACTCTTAGGCCTCTAGTTTCATATTAACTTAATATGTAAAAAAATTGAGAATAAGCGAAATTAAATTAAATGTTACACAATTGCTGCGAATAAAAATTATTTCCATTTTTATTACAATTTTATTTTATAAACAGCCTGTATATAATTTTAAACACACGATGGCGTTAATAGATATATTCCTTTTGCGCGCAATACGCCAATACAGAATATTTTTGATAGGGCTTATAGATGTTGCGAGTATTTTATGCGATGAGTACATTTTTTATGTTGCAATATTTTTATGGTTAAAAAGCTATTAATTAATGTCATTCCTCATTAGCAAACATTAAAGAAAAAGAAACCGTTAGCCAAGTTAGAAGTACTTTATTTTATTGGCATCTTCGTCAGTGATGTGTAATGTGTATTACAGTAACAACATGGAGAAGCAACGCTTTTTATCAGCAATAGTGGCATTTTCTCTTCTGGTAAATGCTCTATGTGCTCCTACACCTATACACCGATTGAGAAGAGACATCGACGATTTTGAGAATTCGGTAAGTGGTATAATTAAAAAAATTAATGTTTCGAGTTGATAAAAAAAATCAGCAGTGAATAATATTATAAATGGTTAACAAGTTAAGTTTTGTGTAATTCCAATCAACATCGTGACAAGTTCGATGTTATTACTTATTAGGCTATCTTTAACACTTATTATAGGTATTCATTTCATAATTTGTGACATATTTGTTACTAGCTGCCTAAGTCCTGAATTCAACGTAATAGTCCTATTATTGCAGTTGTAATCTATAATTGTAATGATTTTGAAAGACCAAAATTCTCGCAAATAATCTAATACGCAAAAGAGATGATTGTTGGAGTAAATTTGCAAGTCTAAATTTGCCCGTTTTTGCCTCCGCGAAACGCCATTCTCTCGTAAATAATTAAAAATTAAAAATTTTGTACATCCGACTTCAATATAAATTATTAAGAATAACTCAAAAACTATAGGTCAGAGCTTGATCAAATAGCTACACCAGCTTTCAAATAAAAAAAGAATCATCGAAATCGGTTCACCCAGAAAAAGTTATGAGGTAACACACATAAAAAAAGCATACAGTCGAATTGAGTACCTCCTCCTTTTTGAAGTCGGTAGAAAAAGACGTGTAATGAAGTAGTGAGCGCGCTTTGGCAAAGGTAATGTAACTAGATAAAGAGGAGAGGCAAACATCAACTGGGTACTTACATCCTGAGACAGGGCTGAATGGCCTACCGTGGAAAAGACCTATGCCCAACAGTAAACTACCTCAGAATGATGAAGATGATAAGCAAATTCAAATTTAATCTCACAAATATAGAAAAACTTTCAGTTGCGTTTTAAAGTGAATTTAAATTAAGTTTTAGAGTGTATTTCAGTCATAGGGCTAGTGCATATTCACAAACACATACACACACACAAACACACACACACACACACACACACACACACACACACACACACACACACACACACACACACACACACACACACACACACACACACATCACTTAAATCTTTTTTATATGTACTGTGTAAAGTTTGACTAAAATTTTAGTTTTATTGTTGAACTGCTTTAAAACTGTCAGCTTAATAATAATTGTAAACTTAAGGAAGAGACTTAAAATTGTATTGGTTTAAGAAGTAAAATTTATTATTATTATTATGGGGTATTTATATAGTTTGCTTTATATAACTGCCGAGGGTTAGGGGAAAGGGAAAGACACCGGCGGACGATGCGGGCGGTATCGAAGAGCACCGCCTTCTGCATTTGAACTTGGAGCGGTCCGTCACGGAGTTCCAGTCGCCTCAGATGACCCGAGAGGCTGACCGGGATTAACCCGTTTGCAGAAACGGCTACAGGTATAATTTCGGTCGGCAGTCCAACCCACATGTCGGTCACCTCGTGAGCCAGGTCCAGATATTCGTTTATCTGTTTCGGCTTTCACGAGGATATTTTATTATTTATTTCTCGTCATACGGAATGGTAATGTCGACCAAAAATATTCTTGACTGTGCCCGGTCCATCAGCACAATATCAGGCTTATTCGCAAGAATAGTCCTGTCTGTGATGAATACCCGGTCCCAGTAGAGCCTGTCCCAGTAGAGTCATTTTCGATTACGGAGGCTGCACACTTCGCGATTATGCATGGTGAGCGCGTTTAAAAGCCACGCCCACCATGTTTCCGCGGCAAGTACAGCCTCATAATCGACGATCTCGGATGATGCATCCTGTGACGTCATAGTAGTGCAGACTTTTATCCAGGGCGTTAAGTTCAGTTTGAGTCCATCTAAGTATGCCAAAGGTGAACAGGCATGACCCAAACGTTATATGCGTGTGTCTTATTCACACCGGATAAAAGGCTGTTAAGCACTTTGGTCAAGCGTGCATAAAACACATCACAAACTGACTGTTTCATACCTGCCTCATCGATACCGATGTTCTGTGACATACCCAAGTATCGGTATGTTTCAGCCTCGGAAAGGGTCCTTATGTTGATAAGTCTATGCCCTCAGAGTTAGCAACCCTTCCCCTTTCAACATGGAGGACCGCACACTTATCCATCCCCAGCTCCACTCTAATAGAATTTCTAAAATCATAAGTGATGTTTAGCAATTCCATAAGATGGGAACTTATTATTATTATTATTAAATAAAATATATTTTCTTTTAAAATATATTTTTTGAAAGTTGGAGAGAGGGAAAGAGGGAGGGCTTTATGGGCCCTCACATTCCCGAACTTTCAAAAAATCCCTCCCGGTAACAGGTTCGCAACAACTTATGCCACTGGTGCCGCCTCAATGTGTGTTGTGTTGGCACACTTCACAGCATATCTTCGAAACCTTTGTTTCTCCTACATACAATCTGCATGTTGCACCCAATCCATTAGCGCCGAGCACTTTTATCAACTCTTAAAATAGAAATTAGCAATTTAATTTGTTCCTGGAATTGAACTCACTTTGCGCGCCTGATCTGTGATGGCTCATTTTTACTTTAATTAATTAATTAATGTTTTCTTTTAGAACAATCTCGAAGAAAATTCTGAAAACATAACTACATCGACGGCTACTAAAGACACAATTATTAAAGAGAATCAAAGTTCTTTTGATGATGACGACGACGACGATGATGATTTTGATGACTTTGGTGAACCAGCATCTAGATCAAATGGTGGTGGTGGTAGCAACATATTCAGTCTTTTGAACTTATTGCCTGCCCTGTTCCCTGGTTCAAGTTCCTCCAGTGTAAGTTAAAATATTTGATTTATTTTATTAGTCTATCCTCTAAAAGGTTTTTTACTATAACTCCTGGACTTTAATTCTAATTTAAAAAAAATATTGTTTGTGTAATCTATTTACTTTTGCACATTCTTTTATTTCTAAGAAAAACAAATTTTGCACATGTACTTATTTATGTTTACTTATTATTTTTATTACTATTATACCTATATTTCGATTAACGGATTAACTAAAACTAACGGTAATTCACAAACTTTTACAACTTTCTTTATTAATGCACGTTTGGACAATATAGTGTGTGATGAATTGCGTGATGGACCGCAGTATCAGGTTTTAAATCTTTAAAGTAAGTAAAGTTTATGTTGTTTTTTCTAACACTTATATAAAATTAGAATTGACTGCTTAATTTGTCACATAACTATTAAAATATTTTTATTACAGGTAGCACATAATTTATTAAATAAAAATAATTCACGAAACCAATTGTTTGCACTACCACTACGTCGACAGTTTGTGGATGACGATGAAAATAAAATAGGCTACATATCTGTTTTAAATCCACCATCACAAATACAACAAAACGACGATATAAATGCCTCTAAAAATTCTGACAGTAAGTCTCGTGAATCGGAAGATGACAAGGCTCAAGAAGAAAGCGTTGAAAACAATCAGGACTCAGCTTCTAACTTAACTTCGGACGGAGATAACGGCGACAATTCAGATTATGATTTCGACGAGCCTCCTGGAGGCGGTGATGGTGAAGGAGGGGGGATTTTAGGTCTCTTAGCAGGTCTAAGTGGCGGAGTAAGTTGTTTATTATTATTTGCATACGACACAAATCAAACGTAACAGTTGCATCAATGCATCAAATGTTATTTTGGTTTTAGGAGGATGGGCAGTCAGACTTAGGTTCTCTTTTGGCGACAGTCAGTGGAATAATAGTAAATCTGAGTGTAAGTATTAGTGAGTTGGTAATGTAATGTACGCTAAAAGCCGAAGTAGGTGTCCGCGCTAGGCTAGCTTTA
Organism: Parnassius orleans; assembly: GCA_029286625.1. NCBI lineage: Eukaryota > Metazoa > Arthropoda > Insecta > Lepidoptera > Papilionidae > Parnassius > Parnassius orleans. The sequence continues at coordinate 489,954 of JAGSMP010000215.1, read as the reverse complement.
CCCAGGCCAAATGCGGTTGGTTAAACTTAGGTGTATTCGATTTGTTCATCGTGTTTACGGGTATTGTCTAATATAAATGCCTCCGCAGCTTTGGGGTCACCTTGCAACCGCACCCTGACATACTCACGCTAATATTACTTGATATGTATGTGCTACCCAGTTTTCGTACTACCCAATCGGCCATAGCTAGTTTAAGCCATTAATAAATCGAATACTAGGTATATTCATAGCTTTACAAACCACAATCGTCTGCTAAGACAGTGTAACCACATTTCGGCTTTTAGCCGTGACATATACCTTTAAAAACTGCCTTGAAAATTAAATTAATTTGATTTGATTTTACAGGGCGATGGTATTGATTTAAATAGTCTTATTGCATCTGGAATTGGACTGTTTGCTGGATTGTTGGTATGTAAAATGTATCGAATAGTTGACATAATACAGACAGTTAAGAGTCATGTGTCTAAGGTTTATTTAAAATGTTCTTTCACAGTCAGAAGGCGAAGAAAATCCAGGGTCGGTTATTGCTAGTTACCTTTTAACTTCATTGGATACAATAACGGGCGGAGGAGCGGTATGTTCTGTTACAAAGTTCGTTATCTCTGTGTTTATGAGATATATCAAAACAAATGTTTTATTACAGAAAAATAATGGCGCTTTCTTCGGAAATTTTCTTTCAAAACTAGTAAAAGGCACAAGTGCTGTAAGTAGCTAACCCATTATTTATTGTCTGTGTAATGTTTTATTATTTAGTTACATAACTGTCATTTTAAAGTAATCGTAACACTTTCACCAAATCGATCAAAAATCAAGAGAAAATAAAATCTCCCATAAAGACAATCTATGTTTAGCAGTGGCTTTTTGGTTTTGATATGCTGTACAAAAGAAGAAATTCTCAGTATGATTATACAGAAGTTACGCAGTGTCTCTTACATTAGTTACGACAGTGCTATAAATATCAGAAGTCGATCTTCTCCCTCTCCTACATCAGCCTCTAAAGCCTTCTGCTAGAGATGGGACTGTCCTGTTGTAGGGAAGATTTACCTTAATTGTCCGGCTTGGCAACCAGATTGAGTATTGATTGAGTACCAGACGATACGCACCTTTGACGATGACGATGCTCCCGTCGCTGGTCTGAATATTTAACGTAAGACGTAAATCCATCGGTCGGAAACCATTAGATCGTTTTGGCATTTTCAATAGTTGCCTTTTATGATACCTACGAGGTGAAATATATTGCTCCGCCCCCACACAGATCTTCTCGGTTTTTATTATCGTTATTTATAACGACTTATATTTTAAATGTAACTCAATATTTGATGCCATAGTGTTATTTTGCAGGGCGGTGACCCGGATGCAAGCACTGAAGAAAATGGAGAAAAGGATTCGGCAGGATTTTTCGCTAGTTTACTTATGTCTTTGTTGGGTGATATGTCTAAATCAAGTTCAGGTGGCAGTTCTCACCCATGGTGACGATTAACACATACACTGCCGTCAGTCATCCTTTAAATGCAGTACTCCGTGCAAAGTGACTGACACGGCAGCATAAGGGTTAAAATTTTTGTACATAAATGAAATATATGGACTCGCGGTTAATGTTTATGCAAATTTCTTTTTCTCGATAAAAATACAATTTTGATGTTTTTAAGTGACAAGTGAGAACGTTTAGAAATAAGGAAATAAAATTCATCAACTCGTATGCATAATAATGATTAATTTTGTTAGTTTTTATAATACTCGTAGTAGATATTTTATATATCACCTTTAATTACACAGAAACAGCTGGTTATAGAAAGAGTAATAAGTATACCTACATAGGATAATATATCCGGACGTGAATCTACTATTTTTGAGTTTAAATAAAAAAAATTGATACGTTCCTTCAGCGTTGCCCATTATAGTTAATTATGGCATTTAGTTAAGTAATGGCCAAATACTGAAACGCTACTCAATTTTAAAATGTCGTCAAGTCAGTCAAAGTGGCTGTGACACCACGACTCAAAGTTTGACTTAAAGTGATAGAGACAGCACGAGACTTAACGTTAAAAATCTTAAAATTGAGCAGCGTCTCAGTATTTGTAGCTACATAATTAATATTTGATTAATATTTCGTAATTCGTATAGTTTGCTTGAAAAAAAAAACCCTACGATAGAAAAGATACAAAAACTTTTAAACATAGTACATAAACTTTTACAAAAACTTAAAAAAAAACATAAACTTTGTACATTAACTTTTTACTTTTTATGCTTAAAAATTTGGAGCTGGATCGAAGTTAATATGACTAAGTAACATACGTAACTTCTATTGAACCTTGTTCAATTTTACGAAAATATATCATGTCCCTACAAGTTTATAATATCGTATGTACATATCACATAAATGGATTTCCATACATAACTTATAGAATTATTAAAATATTCGACTATACTTGCGTTTTATTTATATGTTATAAATTGAATTACATTTTAAGTATAACCTTTTCTTTAAATCTAAATATTTATTTGTCGTTTTACTTTTTTCGTAGGTACTAAATAGTTTTTTGTTTTTTAATTGGTCAGGAGAGTTGGTCAATGATCTTGCTGCACACATAATGCTGCAACATATCACCTGTGTATAGTTATCGGCATTTTGAATGGGTTTTGCACTTAACAGATCCTCGACTATCAGTTAGCCGGGTGGACTTGCAAGTGGGATTGTCACTTAGGAGAAAACTCGTGCACATTCCATATCACGCTCCCTTTTAGATTATCTTATATATGATATAAGATAATCTATCTTAATATAGATCTTATATCATATATAAGATAATCTAAAAGTGTATCACATATAAGGTAATCTAAAAGTGGAGATGTATATTTTATAAAAGAGTCCTTCCGAAACGCCTAAAGATTGTTACCTAAGGACTCAACTGGTGTTCATTACTGAATATTACTTTTCGTTATTTCCTAATTGTATTTTTTTTATTTCAGCCTGGTTACAGAGAGTCAGAAGAACATGTATCACCGTTTCAGACTCTTAAGTTAGACATATCTCGTGCTTTACTACAATTCGGTATAAGCTTACTTGGGTTAGCTTCTTCTTCGTCTTTTCATTCGTCTTCTGGATAGTGTAATCTAGTCAGTATATTATAGTGCCATAGTATCCTAATTTTTTAATATAAATATATGAAAAACAAATGTATTTTTATTTCGTTCCCATTGCGTTCCAGCTGTGTGTTGGCAGCGTAAGGGAATTGATTTTCATTATTCCATTCCAATACACCATTTCCATTATGTTCTGTAGTTGTCGTAAGAGGCGACTATGGGAAATGTCAGAAAGATCTTATGGCTTCCGATAGATGTCGTGTGCACCAGATCAATCATATGTAAAATACCCGAACCAACAATGGGAAGCAAAGTCAAAGGGGAGACGTTTGGTACGGCTATCACCTACGGGTAGCCACGGGTAGCTACGAGTAGCGTAGCGATTATGGCAAATTCTACCAACTGCGGGAGAGGTGAGGAGGAAACACGTAAAATTGCACTGTTGTTTTCTTAACATATTGCATGACCCTCTTATAATTGAGAGGAGGTGCGTACCCAGCACTACAAGCTTTTTAGGATGTAATTTTACTTGCTCTCTACGCTATACTACTTTTCACTGTCTCACAAAATACCAGCGTAAAATAGCAGCTTAATGCTGCTGTGTTTCGTATGGTGAGTGTAGAGAACCGGATACCTTTGATACTAGAAACGAGGCATTTCATCTTAGTCCTTAGGGGTGACAACTCATCTGTATTTGGATTGTTAATCGAGAATAAATGTAGATGTCTATGGGCCACAGCATCCACTCATCATCAGGTTGACTGTGTGCTCGTTTGTTACCATTATTCTATAAAAAAAAAAAAAACTCTTCTTTTTAAAGAGAAACATAAAATTGTATTGTTATGTTCTTGAGATATACTCCGTCAGTGTCGCCGGCACATGCAATATTTTAATTGTTGAAGGGCAATTATGTTAACATCGTCAGTAGAGAATGACTTAACCCTTCACTCAAGAACGATTTCTAAATGTTCTTCGCAGTTGTAATGGGTTTCTTTTTTATAGTATCAGGGTAACAAATGAGCATATAGTCCACCAGATGAAGTGGATGCTGTGGCCCATAGATATCTACATCTATACTCGATTGAGAATCAAGATGCGTTGTCACCCCTAAGAACTAAAATGGAATGCCTCGTTACCAGTAAAAGGGGTCTCCGGTTCTCCATATTCACTATACGAAACGCAGCAGCATTAAGCTGTTATTTCATGCTGGTATTCTGTGAGTGCGTGGTCCCTGGTCGAGCCGTGCTGCAACCATAATATAGCTGCACCAATTATCTACCTCGTATAAATGTCAAGTTATAAAATTGGTATATTATTGTGTGGGTCAATTGACCCTATTACATTTAAATTGAACTTACATAGATGTATTGAAAGGCAGTTGTAGATAAATGTTGAAAGGATTTAATAAAATTGTGGGGAGTCTTACATTTTAGTACTGACTCCCAACAATTTTGCTATTCAATACTTCCAACTCAATTGCTTTCTTCAAGTAATATTTAGAACGGGGTCTAAAAAAGTAAGTAAAAAAAGTATTAAAAGTGTTATATGGATAATCTATTATTTGAAAAATCTTTACTTACGATCTTACAACGGAACAGAAATATTTTGTTTTACAAAGATATAGTTTGATTTCATTTTTCAAAGGAATATGTGAAGAACATAAAACAATACGACAGTGTAATTGCAATGCTAATAAATTTCGTTTAACTGTTGCTTTCTTCTAACAACTTTTCAACGATTAGTGTTTTCTCGACAATTATTGCAGAAGTTAGTTCTAAGGGATTATCTCTTCTTGAGGAATCATCCTCATTGATTATATATTCTTCTTTGTGAGAATAGTTATTTAATTCCTTATCTTGGTTCGAATTTGTAATTTTCTTTATATTTTTAGTACTTCTTACATCGCGGGTAACTTTTGAATAATCAGCATTTGCAGTGTCACTATTCTTGACCATTGTAAATAACTGAAAGTTGTTTTTCTCCAAAACTTCTGGCTTATCTTGTAAGATTTCAAAGAAACGTTCTATAAGTATAGGAAAGTTTTTAAATGTATTACTGTAGTAACTCCATAAGTTTGGTGTTCTATCGCCAACTTCTGAAAAAAATAAAATAAAATGTAATTGCAGGATTTTTTTTTATAGGAAAGGGTGACAAACGAGCACACAGTCCACCTGATGGTAAGTGGTTGCTGTGACCTGTGACCCATAGACATCTACATCCATCCTCAATAAAGAATCAAAATGCAGATGCGTTGTCACCCGTGAGGACTAAGATGGAATGCCTCTTTTCCAGTAGAAAGGGTCTCCGGTTCTCTACACTCACCATACGAAACACAGCAGTGTTAAACTGCTATTTTACGCTGGTATTCTGTGAGAGCGTGGTCCTTCCCCGGTTTTTTTATATTTATATATTTAATTAGCAGTATAGTTGTAGCAAACCCATTCGTGCTACAACTATACTACTAATATAGCTGCAGCATGGCTCTACCACGTAAATTACATAATAAACTACATTTTTTATTAAATACAGTTGATTGGTTCTATGTAGTAAAGCTGCTTTTGTGCCTAGACGTCCGTCTAGGTAGATACCACCTAATTCTGCCGCCAAATAGCTAATTCTGCCGCCAAATAGCAGTGCTTGCATTGCTGTGTTCTGGTCAGAAGGGTACAGAGAGCCAGTATAATTTAGTCCAGGAGGAATCGGTGCATGAGTACCGAAAACTATTCCACCTCAATTTTTTTATGCGATTCTCGTCCAATTGTCCTACTGATCATATAAATGCATGTTGCCATGGGGCAACTCGGTGCCATATTGATTAAACCGATTTTTTCTTCAATTGCAAGGAATTGTTATTTTCAAACGGATAATCATTTTATATCTATCATTATATATTTTCGGAGTTATGAATTTTTATAAATGTTTGAAAAATCCCAAATTCTGATACTTTTGACCAATTAAAAATACATAAAGGAAAAGAATAAAATATTAAAAATATTTTTTCTAATATTTCTTGCTAAAATACAAGTTAAAAAGGTTCTTTGACTTTTACGAGAATAAAATGTCAAGAAGAATAAAATATTAAAAATATTTTTCTTATATTTCTTGATAAAATACAAGTAAAAAGGTCCTATGACTTTTACGAGAATAAAATATTAAGAAGAATAAAATATTAAAAATATTTTTCTTATATTTATTGATAAAATACAAGTAAAAAGGTCCTATGACTTTTACGAAAGACTTTTTCACTATGACTTTTCACTGGCAGTTAGCTGATGTTATAAGGAGTAACTTAGGCTACTTATATTTTAGAAAAATAATTAGGGTTCCGCGTAGTAAAATTAAAACCCTATATTACACGCGGGCGAAGTCGCGGGGAACAGCTAGTCTGCAATAAGATTATAATTTTGATGTTTTTGTGTGGCAAGTGAGAACGTCTAGAATTATAGAAATAAAATTTATCAGTGTACCTTTACACCATTAACATAATCATAACGATCCATTTTTGCTAGTTTTTTATAGTTGTAACATTTAAGTAGCTAATGTCTTAAACTATATTACAACACTGGCAATAGAAGATCTTTCATAAATCGCCTTTATCAGAAACAGCCGGTAATAGAAAGAGTAATAATTCACATAGGATTTATGGCCTGCTCTATTGTGAATCTACTATTTTTGGATTTGAACGAAATTCTCGAAATATTATTTCAGCATTTCCTTTTATAATCATATCATTAATGTAATCTCTAAAGCTATCTATTGATTATTTGATTAGCATTTCGTAAATTGCTTAGTTTTCTCGAAGAAAAGAAACATGACAAGAAAGATTATTTTTTGTACGCAAACTTTTAACTTTTGAACATGCTGTAGGGTATTGTTAAGCGGAGATTAAATTTTTGGGGCTCGATCGAAGCTGACATAAGTCAAGTGACCTACGTACGAGTAGCACTTATTCAACCTTGCTCAATTTGAGGAAAGGATATTATATTTTTACGATTTCATAATATTATAGTGTAACTTGTCGACTTTCATATTTAATTTTTAAAATTTTACAGAATTATTAAAATACTCGAGAATGAATGCGTTTTATTTATTTAAAATTTCTCTCTATATTTTATAAAACGATTCTTTCGAAAAGCCTAAAGATTGTTACCTAAGAGCTCATTACTAGAGTTTATTACTGAATATTATTTTTCGTAATTTTCTAAGTATAATTTTTTATTTCAGCCTGGTCACAGAGAGTCAGAAGAACAAGCATCACCGTTTTGGACTATTACGTTAGACATAATTCGTGCTTTACTACAATTCGGAACAAGCTTTCTTGGGTTAGCTTCTTCTACGTTTCTTCATTTGTCTTCTGGATAATGTAATCTAGTCAATATTATAATGCCATAGTATCTCTATTTTATTAAATATAAATATATAAAAAACGAGTGTATTTTTATTTCGTGTAAAAAGTACACAGTGGTTAAGCCTTTGGTGGAAACGCTGCAGGGCCGCGGATTCAAATCCCGCACAGTACAAGGTATTTGTATGGCCTACAAATAATTGTTCTGGGTCTGGATATGTTCCCTTGTGCAATTTATGTTTGTAAATCACATTCACGATACAGGAGAATATTGTACTATAGGGGTAATGTTTTTTACAAAGGAAGAAAGAAAAGAAGCTGCTGTAACGGGGCCGATTTTCGGAAGTTCAAAACATATCTCCACGTTCTGAGGTGCCGTTGTGTGAGTCCGTTTGTAGGTTAGTGAACTTATTACGTCACGTTACAAAATTTTAATTATATAGTAAAAGTTGTAGTCAGGTCAAACCGAATCGCACCCACACCAAAGGTTTTAAAGGAAGTAATAACATACGTACAACAACTACGGTTTCCAACCCGCTCGCCGAGCATGGCAGCTATGGCAATATAACCCCTATGCTGTGAGTTACAAAGAGACGACTAGAAGGCAACTGTTCAGGCTAGACGGCAACTGTTCAAGCTAGACGGCAACTGTTTAGTGATGTCTCAATGATCGCGCGGGTGAAAACTGGCAGTGACCACCGAGGTTCTATGGGTAGCTGTACACGTCATTGTTGGAGCCACACGCAAGTTTTGAGTAACAATCCAAGAGCAAGTCTTATACGAATCTATTTCGATCATATCCCGGACTTCAGTCCGAGCGAGATTGGAATGGCTCTCCAGCACCTTAAAAACGGCAAGTCCCCGTGCGGGATGGAGTTCAGCGGAACTTCTGAAAGCGGGTGGAAAACCAGTACTTAAAATCCTTGAGGAGCTCTTTAATTCTGTCCTCCATGGTGGCACTACTCCGGTGGCGTGGAGCAGAAGTGCAATGAGGTATACCTCAAAACTTGAAAACAACTTGAAACTTGAGTGATGACTTATGGATCTGAAATGTGGTCCTTCACTGCAGGCCGTATGAGGAAGCTCAAGGTCGCTCAGCAAGCTATGGAGAGGGCTATGTTGGGGTTTCTCTGCGTGATAAACGTAGAAATGAGGATATCCGCAGTAGAGCCAGAGTAACCGACATAGTTCAACAGCTTAGTAAGCTGAAGTAGCAATGGCCGTCCATTTAGCTCGAAAAGCGACAACCGATGGGGAAGAAAGGTTCTCGAGTGGCAGCCTCGTACTGGTAGGCGAAGTGTTGGGCGGCCCCCCACTAGATGGAGTGACGACCTGGTAAGACATGCAGGAATGCTTTGTGACATTTCTTTGGGGAGGCCTACGTTCAGCAGTGGACTTGTGAAGGACTGTAATGATGATGATGATGATGATAACATACAATCTGAGAGTTTAGGTGGAAACTTGATTGTCTGAGGATTGCTGCTTCCGTATTATTGTTTAAATAATGGTTTAAAGTTGATTTAATACGTAAAAGTTGGTGGGACTTTGTGTATTAAATGTCTGCGCTTATGAACTATTATTGGACACGATGAAACAAGTAAGTGAGAGCACAACAGGTGATGTAAACCTCAAGTTATTGTCCACTTGATGTCCACGTTGATGACGATATGGCTGGCTCCAGCTGTCGTCAAATTCTCACTAAAACTTCGAACAAGTTTTTAAACAAATTATTTTAAAGGATAATTTCATAATACTTGACACTGGCAAAAGTACAGCCGTACGAGCCTATTAACAAAGAAAGAAAGAACTTACCTTCCGAATTAATGATTACCAATTTAAATAATAGAATAAAAATGACTTTCATCTTCCCTTTCAACACAGTTGCACCAGTCTGGTTAGGTAAATGGTAAATGACAAACGTATGAACCAGTTTGTCCCACTTAATTTACCGCGAAGGTTACTTAAGTATCTTTATCATGTTAGTGAAAGATAACACAAAAAACATAAAGCCTTTAAAAATTAACAAATGAATTTGTGACACACTTATTCTAATGGCTACTATTTAACTCTTAGACTACTTTTTAGTGGCGGCTTCGCTCGCATGGAAATCTTCATTGTATTGATTGGGAAATCTGAAGAAGATTTTGCCACGTCGAAAGTATGTTTCTAATATCTAAGGCTTTTAATTTCGCTTATTAGAGAAAAATATTTATGTCTTAATTCGTCGCCAGTGTCGTCAGTGCATAGTTTACATCTTAGTCAACTAGTCATATCATCATAAAAAATCTTTAGTTAGAGTAGTTGATAGGAAAGGCATTTTCTATCAACTACATTCCATCATTCGATAAATTATCTACTGTGAGGAGTGTGTTGACCTACTGACTTTAGTCTATGTTAGCTATGCAAACAATTGTAGGTGAAATTTACACACAGTTTTAATTTCCGAGCCAAAACAAATAATGTATAAAATAATAAAAAAATATGTATAAAAGGTCAGTTGTGTCCACAGTGCGATGGTCTGATGAAAAATAAATCGTCAAGCGCGGCCGTTACAAATTTCAAGTAACAAAATAAGCTATCAGAGGTTATTAAGTATTGACCTCTGATAGCTTGTTTATGTTTTATTATTTTCTAGTCATCATCCAAAATATTTTACAGGTTACTTTCTAAAATTAGATAAAAACACATTTCTTTGATAGAATTATAACAGGTCTATGAAATTGCTGATCTGCAGTACTGGCCATTTCAAATCAAAACAATTTTGTTTGGCTAAGATTTCTAATTTCAAATTAATTTTATTTAAAAATATGGAATGCTTTTTTCAAAATTAGTCATTTGTTTATTGATTAAGGTTTATTTTATTTTATTTAAACTTTATTGAACCTTACATTAAGTACAGGAACAAAGGCGAACTTAATGCTAAAAGCATTCTCTGCCAGTCAAACTTAGGGCAGTGATAGAACTACGAAGGCGGTTACAAAGAAATATACATACACACATACATACATACATCAATATATACAAATATATAAATTTATATATTATAAGAAAATATAATATAATATAATACAAGATACATAGAGATACGTAATATACTGATGAAACTAATATACAGAGATTACAACTATAATGATAATGGAACTTAGCATTTGTAAAGCAATTTTAGAAAATGATTTCGAACATTCTTCTTAAATGTTTGTTTGTAGGTAGGTTGTCTTAATTTTTCAGGCAGGTCATTCCATAGGCGCGCGGCTTGGACAGCAAACGATGAAGATATAAAACTCGAACGGTGAAGGGGTATAAATAGAAAAACTGTGTTAAGTATCCTAATATGTCTTCGCTGACGAATTGGAAGCCATTTAAGCTGAGTACGGAATGAGGATACATGATCAAACTTGCGAAGACGAAAAATAAAACGGATACAGTTATTGACGAGACGATCCAGCTTATCAAGGAAAACCTCATTGAGATCAGGAAAACATACATCAGCATAGTCAATAATAGGAAAAATAAGAGATTGCACCAGAGTTATCTTTACCTTGACCGGAAGAAAGTTTCTGTGACGGTTCAAAGGTTATGTTTTCATCGCATTTGATTCTTTTTCATCATCATGGATACGTTAAAAATTCGAGTAATTATGGAATATGAGTACTGTCGTGGCAACAACGCGGTACAAACGGCCTCAGATGAAATAAACAAGCGGCATAAGCGGCACGCAACATCAACGACATCGGAGCGAATATTATAAACGAACGCACCACCTGTTATTGGTTTGTCCGCTTCTGTTCTGAAAATTTCGACCTGAAAAATGAACCCCGTGGTCGTCTTAAAACTTTGGTCTACAATTACGAATTAAAGCCGATTGTTGAGGCTGATGATACTCATGGTGGTCTACGGCTGCAGCAGATTTCGACGTTATCATTAAAAGAATATTGGTCCATTTGCGTGGAATTAACAATGTAATAAAGTTTGACAAATGGGTGCCCCACGAACTCAATGATCGCCGGCGCAAAGTACGGGTCGACACTGCTCAACAGGCACACAAACGAAGGAATTTTGAAAGGCATTGTTTGACAATCGTAAGCGCTCAGCAAGTTGGTTAGATCCTGGTTCAGCACCTAAACAATGCCCTCAACGAAAACTTACCCCTAGAAAAGTGATGGTCACTGTTTGGTGGTCTAGCGCCGGTGTGATTCACTGATTCATCACAACTTCTTACCAAACGGGATGAGCATTCTGCAGATGTATACTGTGAAGGACTGCACACAATGATGGAGAAGCTCGTACATCTCCAACCAGCCTTGGTCAATCGCTCGTCCCCGCTGCTCCTGCACGACAACGCGTGACCTCATACTGCACAACAGATGGTCACCAAGCTGAGGCGTATCTAGGGTGGGGCAAGTAGGACATGTGCCCCGGGCGCCTTTCAAAGGGGGGTGCGAAATTGACAATTTTTAAATTTAAACTTATAATAAATCACGATAAACCAATTCATATCAAACAGTCCCATCCGCGATTCCTGCACTTCGCAAATGAGCGAGAGGAAATGAGTAGTAGTGCGCGCAGGCGGTACATTTGGATCAGAGTGGCGTTTAGCGCTAAGTTTGCGCTAGCTTGGCTAAAACAAACGAATGTACTTATTATGTATCATTTATTATTAAATTAAATGAGCAGTTAGATTTAACACTTTTGGTTACATGGATATTTAGTAAAATTCACAATAATAAAAATAAAGTATGATTTTTACGGAAAAGTTCAATGACCTAACACGTTTAGCGCCTTGTATGAAGATTAAATTTCCACTTTAATTCAAAGAAATGTAAAAATAGGAGCCTTGGTTGGTTTATGGTTAAACGTCTATTCGCGTAAGTGTTGTTCATGCACATGCAACAAAAACACATGCTAAATCAATATTTTTGGAACAAAGTTCCTTATCGGACAGTACAAATTTAGCGGATAGGCGGGAAAAATGTAAGATTTTTCCGTCACGGCCTCTTCTGACGTAGTATAGACGGCCTTGGCGGCTATAAGGAAGCGAGATGGATTTTAACATACATCTCCCTCGCACTTTTTCTTATCTTGCCATGAAAGAAATATTATTTTATTTTAAATGACGCTTCATTTTAATAGACGCTAGTAATTCATTTATTTGTATTTTTTGTATTTGTTAATCAAATATAATACGTTTATCAATAATAATGTACTACGAAAGGAACTTCGTTTCAACCGAATGTTCCACGACACTCACGCATGTTTTTTCCACATAAGTAGTAGTTACTACCTTACCGTTACTTATAGCCTGTTAATGTCCACTGTCGCTGTCGCTGCAAAAGTCGTACACACAACATAAACATAAGAATAGTCTGGCGATAGTGTAAATTACGATTATCGTTCACTCAGTTTGGTCGGTGTAGATTCAGCCAAATAATATATAAAATAATTAAAAAATATGTATAAAAGGTCAGTTGTGTCCACAGTGCGATGGTCTGATGAAAATAAATCGTCAAGCGTGGCCGTTACAAATTTCAAGTAACAAAAATAAGCTATCAGAGGTTATTAAGTATTGACCTCTGATAGCTTGTTTTTGTTTTATTATTTTCTAGTCATCATCCAAAATATTTTAAAGGTTACTTTCTAAAATTAGATAAAGACACATTTCTTTGATAGAATTATAACAGGTCTATGAAATTGCTGTTCTGCAGTACTGGCCATTTCAAATCAAAATAATTTTTGTTTGGCTAAGATTTCTAATTTCAAATTAATTTTATTAAAAAATATGGAATTCTTTTTTTCAAAATTAGTCATTTGTTTATTGATTAAGGTTTATTTTATTTTATTTTATTTAAACTTTATTGAACCTTAGACATTAAGTACAGGAACAAAAGGCGGACTTAATGCTAAAAGCATTCTCTGCCAGTCAACCTTAGGGCAGTGATATAACTACGAAGGCGGTTACAAAGAAATATACATACACACATACATACATACATCAATATATACAAATATATAAATTTATATATTATAAGAAAATATAATATAATACAAGAAACATAGAGATACGTAATATACTGATGAAACTAATATACAGAGATTACAACTATAATGATGACGGAACTTAGCAGTTGTAAAGCAATTTTAGAAAATGATTTCGAACATTCATTCTTCTTAAATGTTTGTTTGCAGGTAGGTTGTCTTAATTTTTCAGGCAGGTCATTCCATAGGCGCGCAGCTTGGACAGCAAACGATGAAGATATGAAACTCGAACGGTGAAGGGTATAAATAGAAAAAACTGTGTTAAGTATCCTAATATGTCTTCGCTAACGAATTGGAAGCCATTTAAGCTGAGTGCGGAATGAGGATACATGATCAAACTTGAGAAGACGAAAAATAAAACGGATACAGTTATTGACGAGACGATCCAGCTTATCAAGGAAAACCTCATTGAGATCAGGAAAACATACATCAGCATAGTCAATAATAGGAAAAATAAGAGATTGCACCAGAGTTATCTTTACCTTGACCGGAAGAAAGTTTCTGTGACGGTTCAAAGGTTATGTTTTCATCGCATTTGATTCTTTTTCATCATCATGGATACGTTAAAAATTCGAGTAATTATGGAATATGAGTACTGTCGTGGCAACAACGCGGTACAAACGGCCTCAGATGAAATAAACAAGCGGCATAAGCGGCACGCAACATCAACGACATCGGAGCGAATATTATAAACGAACGCACCACCTGTTATTGGTTTGTCCGCTTCTGTTCTGAAAATTTCGACCTGAAAATGAACCCGTGGTCGTCCTAAAACTTTGGTCTACCATTACGAATTAAAGCCGATTGTTGAGGCTGATGATACTCATGGTGGTCTACGGCTGCAGCAGATTTCAACGTTATCATTAAAAGAATATTGGTCCATTTGCGTGGAATTAACAATGTAATAAAGTTTGACAAATGGGTGCCCCACGAACTCAATGATCGCCGGCGCAAAGTACGGGTCGACACTGCTCAACAGGCACACAAACGAAGGAATTTTGAAAGGCATTGTTTGACAATCGTAAGCGCTCAGCAAGTTGGTTAGATCCTGGTTCAGCACCTAAACAATGCCCTCAACGAAAACTTACCCCTAGAAAAGTGATGGTCACTGTTTGGTGGTCTAGCGCCGGTGTGATTCACTGATTCATCACAACTTCTTACCAAACGGGATGAGCATTCTGCAGATGTATACTGTGAAGGACTGCACACAATGATGGAGAAGCTCGTACATCTCCAACCAGCCTTGGTCAATCGCTCGTCCCCGCTGCTCCTGCACGACAACGCGTGACCTCATACTGCACAACAGATGGTCACCAAGCTGAGGCGTATCTAGGATGGGGCAAGTAGGACATGTGCCCCGGGCGCCTTTCAAAGGGGGGTGCGAAATTGACAATTTTTAAATTTAAACTTATAATAAATCACAATAAACCAATTCATATCAAACAGTCCCATCCGCGATTCCCGCACTTCGCAAATAAGCGAGAGGAAATGAGTAGGTAGTGCACGCAGGCGGTACACTTGGATCAGAGTGGCGTTTAGCGCTAAGTTTGCGCTAACTTGGCTAAAACAAACGAATGTACTTATTATGTATCATTTATTTTTAAATTAAATGAGTAGTTAGATTTAACACTTTTGGTTACATGGATTTTTAGTTAAATTCACAATAATAAAAATAAAGTATGATTTTTACGGAAAAGTTCAATGACCTAACACACGTTTAGCGCCTTGTATGAAGATTAAATTTCCACTTTAGAAATGTAAAAAATAGAAGCCTTGGTTAGTTTATGGTTAAGCGTCTATTCACGTAAGTGTTGTTCATGCACATGCAACAAAAACACATGATAAATCAATATTTTTGGAACGAAGTTCCTTATCGGACGGTACAAATTTAGCGGATAGGCGAGAAAAATGTAAGATTTTTCCGTCACGGCCTCTTCTGACGTAGTATAGACGGCCTTGGCGGCTATAAGGAAGCGAGATGGATTTTAACATACATCTCCCTCGCACTTTTTCTTATCTTGCCATGAAAGAAATATTATTTTATTTTAAATGACGCTTCATTTTAATAGACGCTAGTAATTCATTTATTTGTATTTTTTGTATTTGTTAATCAAATATAATACGTTTATCAATAATAATGTACTACGAAAGGAACTTCGTTTCAACCGAATGTTCCACGACACTCACGCATGTTTTTTCCACATAAGTAGTAGTTACTACCTTACCGTTACTTATAGCCTGTTAATGTCCACTGTCGCTGTCGCTGCAAAAGTCGTACACACAACATAAACATAAGAATAGTCTGGCGATAGTGTAAATTACGATTATCGTTCACTCAGTTTGGTCGGTGTAGATTCAGCCAAGCAGTACACTATAATGGTCACGTTTTTGGGTTACCTCTTGGGCCAACCAAAATGAATTCAATACAAATAAACCCCTCTTAGATCTTCGAACCATTGTCTGATCCAAATATCCTGAAGATATGTTGACCCTTCTCCAAGATATGAGAGACAATAGCGATCTAACCATTGAAACGAAAAGTGGGGCCAGACTTCTTCATAATATAGCAACTTGAATTTATTGTGCAGTACGGGGATGAAAGCATATTTCCGAATCTGCGCATTTTCATTCAAATTATGCTCACAGTTGTAGAATGATATATCTATCAGTGATAAAGTAAAAAATGACTTTCAATAAGAATTACATGCATGTGATCTAAGTATATTGAATAAAAAAATATTCTATTCTATTGTAATCATCGCAAGTTGTGAGCGATCTTTCAGTTAAAATTAATACTTTCGTAATTGAAATCTACATTGGGTCAAATAAGGTTAAGCAACCTTGCGTTGCTCAGAGTAGAGCGAGAAGAAATGGAAAAAACTGATTTCAAAAACACATCGATATGTTTGCGTCGCAGAAGGCGAGGAAGGTGCAATTTTAGGTCTAACGGATTTAACGCAACTGTTACACCTGTAACTGTTTTACGGATTTACTTTCGGTATAAAATAGAAAATAAATATGTCCTGTAAGGATTATGACTGTTTTATATATTTAGTGTATCTGGTTTTATATTTAAATAATTTACGAAGGGGCGCAACTTTGATGAGTGCCCTAGGCGCCATTTTCGATTGGTACGCTCCTGTCTTCAAGTTACAAGAGTTGGGGTTGGAAGCTCTCCGTCATCTGCCGTACTCAGCAGGTCTTGCGTCTACAGACTTCTACTTTTTCCAGAGTTTGGATAACTTTTTGGCGAGAAAATAATTTAATACCCGAGAGGCAGTACAAAATGCCTTTAAAGAATTTGGTGCCTCCCGTCCAGCTGATTTCTTCAAGAAGTGCATCAATGAACTGCGTGATTACTTTGATTAATAGAAATAAAAAATATAGAAAAAAGATACGTTAACTTATTTCACAAAAAACGGTAATTTCATAGGTAAAGACCTAATATGACTTCTGAAACTGAATTTATAAAACAAAAAGTTATTTATTTAGGTAACCGAATTTACAAAAACTTTCAAGTCTATGCCTTGGAAAATCATAAAATCAACAAAGAATAATTAAAGATAATCCACAATACGAGTACTACCGCGCTCAGAGCCGCATAATCTATCATTAACGTGTTACCTGACTACAGCAAAGTCCAAAGGAGATTTATGATTTAGCAGTATGTACTTATTTTTGTATGCATCTATATATGTACGTATGTTTGTATGTATGTATATATGTTCATATGTTCCCACAGATCCATAGAGCAACACGGGCTACTGGCGGCTCGGAGGGGAATAGCCATACGTACAATTAAACTAATTACAGGCGCACTGCTCACTAGAATATAGTCTGTTCGCTTAGATACGGTCGCATTTGTGTCGTGCCGCATCTTGTCAAAGGCGCCGCCGCGACATCAAAGACCGCCGCGTGCGGCGCACACCTGCAGAACAATTTGGCATTTTAAAAGGAAACATCTTAGTGAAAGCACAGAATAAATAATAGTACTACGTAGTGAAAGGCTGTTTTTTTTTGTTGACACTGCTACGTATACAGAAAATGTATTTTCGTCCTTGGAAGGACAGTGTAGTGCCTCAAGATGAAATTTTGAGTGTACCAATAACAAAAATACTATTTTAGTATGGATTCCATAGATTTAGTATATACTTACGTTAGATTGGCAATGTAAAAGAGAAAGGGCATAGCATATGCTTACGTTAGAACGAGATAGAATGGCTAGACCATACACGTACACGCTATAGGCCTATATCGGGCTGACGTCAATCGTTAACGAAACATATCCCGCTTATTTTCGCGATATCTTTGATTTTCAAGTATTAATAAGTGTTTAAAAGGTGTGATTAAATATGATGACGTGTGCAGTACCTGAATGCAGTTAATCGAGAAAAGAAAATCTACAAAATTATATATTTCACACGTAAGTACAATTAAACTATTTAACACTTTAAATGCAATATTTTAGAACTGGTACAAATATTTTATACACAAATGTATATGGAAAAATATCGCATTTTATTACGATAATGCTCTAAATGCGTAATAATTATATTAAAAATAATAACAAATACGTGAATTCCCGCTATTTCTGATGTAATTTTTGTAGAGATTGACACTATCAATATCATCTTATCGATAATATGTTTCTAACAGTCAAAGGCATATCTTTGGATGCAGCCTCTTGTAACTTCGTAATTTTTTTAATTTTCTATTTTTAATTTTTAGGGTTTCGTAGCCAAATGGCATTATAGTAAATACTTTAATGAGATAATTTAAACTCTTATAATGATTCAGATTTCCAAAAAATATTGAGGTTAAACAAAAGGGTTAAAAATTATAAATAGAGAAGAATGGGTTGCCAAAAAATATTCAACTATATGTAGGAAGCACTTTGAACAAAAATGGCTTTTTTTCATAGAAGTGTACAAAGAGTAAAGCTGCGTTCTGGTTCAATACCCACATTATTTATGCCCGTGCGTAGTTCCTTATTATGTATTTTACTGTACATATGTTTATTTCGTTTACGCATGTTCAAATGTGTATGACTTGTTGTCGTCATCCTTATGATGTATATTTTTTTATAAAACGAAAGTAACAAAGGAACTTGCAGTATCACTTGATGGTAAACGGCTACTGCAGTAGTACATGGTCCCCTACAGTCAGCTTCAAACAAAGAAAGCTACTAATGTGTTTTCACCCCTGAGGACTAAGATAAAATGCCTTACAGCTTATAATTATACAGGCTCTATACACGACAGGTTAGAACGCAGCAGTGTAAACACTGCTGTTTATTTCTGTTTAGCCCTCTCAAGACGTGTATGAGATAGGTATTCATTCTGAACGAGTTTTCCGAAAACATATGAAAGGAAAAATTGTAAACGAAAATATGTTTCGAAAATTAGTAAACGAATGCCTAGTGTCCTGCAAAAATTTTTTTAACATACTTGACAACATAATATGTATGATTCGCCAGCAATATCAAACCATAAACACTAAATTATTAAATTAATAATCGAAACTTATTTGATTATTAGATTGAAGTATGAAGCAAAATTGCAAAATACCTCTAAGGAGAGCTTACGACATTTTTACAATAAATTAATTATTTTGGTGGAAAATACAAATCACAAACTTTTGTTTGTAGTTTTAATTTTATGCCCTCAAACAAAAATATTCAGTTTATGATACGGTCACAGCGCTCTGTATCGATAATTGAAGTTGATGCATGGCGCAGCACTATTCGTTTCGCACACATGCACATTTCACTCACACCGGTACATTTCGTTTATTAAATATTTATTAAAAAGAAAAATAATAAGTGCGCCTCCGGGTGTATAATTTGTAATTACATTATTGCTATTGGGCTATAACGATTCGACAAAAAATGAGATTGACTTCATTATGACAGTCTCATTGATCGCGAGGGTGAAAACAGGCAGCGATCACCGAATGGTGAGAGACACACTGAACCTAAACGTTAAGTTGGAGAGGTCTCGTCTAATGAAGTCAACGCTCCGTCCCCCTCGTGCTCTAATCCAAAGTCCCGAAACCTTTCAGCTCGAGCTACAAAACCGTGTTCAGTGCCTAGAAGATTGCGATGCAGTGGACGATATAAATGACAAGCTCGTGGTAAGTTCTCCAAGACCCGCTGCAGAAGAACACAAAAATTCTCCGATCACACTCTTAATCTCATGGCTGTTAGACGGGAAATGAAGCTGCAGTCTTCAGCAGATTTGACAGCATACAGGCAACTGAACAGATAGATCTCCAAATGCATGCGGCGGGACTTATGTACGCAACTTCAATACAGCTCGTATTGAAGAAGCGATCGAGCGGAACCAGGGCTCCAAAGTCTTTGCTAGAGATCTGTCTGCCAGGAAGAGCCAACTGTCGAAGCTTAAGACCGAGTGTGGCAGCGTTGTTTCCGGGACACCTGAGATTTTGAGTGAGATTGAGAGGTTCTATGGGCAGCTGTACACATCATCGTTGGAGCCACACGCAAGTGTGAGTAACGATCCAAGAGCATGTCTTAGCCGACACTATTCTGATGATATCCCTCTCCAGCGCCTTAATAACGGCAAGACCCCAGGCGAGGATGGAACTACAACGGAGCTTCTGAAAGCGGGTGGAAACCCGGGACTTGAAGTCCTTCAGAAGCTCTTTAATTCCGTCCTCCATCGTGGCACTACACCGGAGGCGTGGAGCAGAAGTGCGGTGGTCTTATTCTTCAAGAAAGGCGACAACGCTCCCTTGAAGAACTACAGACCGATTTCCCTTCTGAGCCGCGTCTACGTGCTGTTTTCGAGAGTCATTACGAATCGTCTCACATGCAGACTCGACGACTTCCAGCCTCCCGAACAAGCCGGTTTCCGAAAAGGCTTTAGCACCATAGACCACATACATACCCTTCGGCAAATTGTTCAGAAGTCCGAGGAGTACAATTTGCCACTATGTCTGGCGTATGTGAACTATGAGAAAGCCTTTGATTCCGTCGAAATTTGGGCGGTGCTGCAGTCCCTTCAGCGGTGCCATGTTGACTGTCGGTATATGGAAGTGCTTAAGTGTTGATATAGTAGGGCTACGACGGCTATCCGAGTACAGAACCAGAGAACGAAACTTATCCAACTGCAGAGAGGTGTAAGACAGGGTGACGTTATATCCCCGAAACTCTTCACCGCTGCATTGGAAGAAGTTTTCAAGCTACTGGACTGGAAATAATACGGTCTTAACATCAACGGCGAGTACAACACTCACCTTCGATTTGCTGACGATATAGTCCTTATGGCAGAATCGCTGTAGGACCTAAGCACTATACTCAATGACCTCAATAGTGCCTCCCAACGGATAGGTTTTAAGATGAACATGGACATAACAAAGATCATGTATAACGTCCATGTCACACCTATGCCGGCAGTTGTTGGGAGCACTAAGCTCGAAGTTGTTGACGAATATGTTTATCTGGGACAAATAGTCCGACTAGGTAATAAGGATAGAGAAATGAGGATATCCGCAGTAGAACCAGATTGACCGACATAGCGCAACGGATTAGTAAGCTGAAGTGGCAATGGGCCGGCCATATAGTTCAAAGAACCGACAACCGATGGAGAAAAAAGGTTCTCGAGTGGCGGCCTCGTACCGGTGGGCGAAGTGTAGGGCGTCGCCCCACTAGATGGAGGGACGACCTGGTTAGACATGCAGGAAATCGATGGATCAGGTGGCTCAGGACCGTGCTTTGTGGCATTTCTTGGGTGAGGCCTACGTTCAGCAGTGGACTCGTGAAGGACTGTAATGATGATGATGATGATGATAACAAACAATCTGGGAGTTTAGGTGGTAACTTGATTCTCTGAGGATTGCTGCTTCCGTATTATTGTTTAAATAATGGTTTAAAGTTGATTTAATACGTAAAAATTGGTGGGATTTTGTGTATTAAATGTCTGCGCTTATGAACTATTATTGGACACGATGAAACAAGTAAGTGAGAGCACAGCAGGTGATGTAAACCTCAAGTTATTGTCCACTTGATGTCCACGTTGATGACAATATCTGAGATATATCATATCTCAGGCCCGTATTAATAAACGTTACTCAGCTCAAGTACACGCACTTGAGTATAATCTTGAGGTTATGATCTTATTAATAAACATATGTCAAGATGCGGTTTAGGTTTACGATATCAGCTGAGTGCCAGCCACACTGATTAATAAACGAAACTCGACTCTCAAGTGTGTATACTTGAGTGCAAGTCACAGAACAGTATTCCTAAGTACAGCATTTTGAGATACTGTTTTTATGTGTTTATTAATTAGCAACGATATTGAGATGCTGATTTCGTAATGAGGGCGTATCAAATGATTACGCACTTGAGTTCGTCGTTGAGTAACTTTTATTAATACGGGCCTCAGATATCATCAACTGTCAAGCTGCTGGCTCAAGCTGTCGTCAAATTCTCACTAAAACTTCGAACAAGTTTTTAAACAATTTATTTTAAAGGATAATTTCATAATACTTGACACTGGCAAAAGTACAGCCGTACGAGCCTATTAACAAAGAAAGAAAGAACGTACCTTCCGAATTAATGATTACCAATTTAAATAATAGAATAAAAATGACTTTCATCTTCCCTTTCAACAAAAACTTAACGTGAAAACTTAACTCAGCCCGAATACGTGATCTGAAACATATACAATTCGAGTCAATATAGTAATAATACCTACGAATAACGGTCAATAAATTCAAAATGTTTATAGACTTACCACAATATTGTCATAAGTTTTTTTTCCTATTATAGGAAACCTGCAAAAAGTGATCAGATGATTTTGTGCTTTTTATTTGCACAACACTTAACTTACTTTCAATGATGATCACACATCGTGCATAAAATTTTGAAATAATGAATTCATTTATAGTCAATATCTTATACAGAGTTAACATTTCACAAAAAATCTTTACTGTATATTCACGACGATATTATGACTGTGTATTCGCCTACAAACGAAAATGAAGTATTCTGAGCCCATAATAACTGAATTTAAGCAAAAATTAATAATAAATATTGAAATCTAAACCTATGAAATAAATTTGAATAAATTTCAGAAAATATTTTCAATATGAAAGATATTCACCAGATACCCCTGACACCCTTCAGGCCTTACGGACAAAACATCCTCCAGCTCCAGTAAACCCATATTTTCTCCACCGACCAACAGCAGGGCAAGCATACCTTCAAATTCATAACAAAGATGTTACAGGTGCCATTTTATCTTTTAAACCAGGTTCGGCTGCAGGTTTGGATGGAATCTCACCCCAACATCTAAAAGACTTAACATCGCACTCTGTGGGTGATGCAGGCGAGCAACTTGTAAATTCGATCACTAAATTAATGAACTTTATGTATTCCGGTAATATCAATCCAGAAATTGTTCCCATTCTTTTCGGCGCGAACCTCATTGCCCTCACCAAAAAGGACGGAGGGGTGAGACCAATTGCTGTTGGATCAACACTACGACGCCTGACCTCCAAAATTGCTGTTCGACATATTTTACCAAAATTAAATTCAGAATTTGAACCCGTACAGTTAGGCTTCGGTGTAAAAGGAGGGTGTGAGGCAGCCGTCCATGCTCTACGCTCTTTCCTAACTTACGAACATCCTGACGTGTTGCTCAAAGTTGATGTCAAAAATGCATTCAATTCGGTAAATAGGGATACCCTGCTGACGGAAATAAAACAACATATACCGGAAATATACAATTATTTTCTTCTCAGTTACGCTGACCCAACAAAATTGTTATATCGTTCTAATGAACTGTCCTCGGAAGTAGGTTGTCAACAGGGTGATCCCCTTGGGCCTGCAATTTTTAGTTTGGCTATAAATCCGATAATCAAAAATTTAAATTCTAAATTCAACGTTTGGTATTTGGACGACGGAACGCTAGGAGGTGATGTGGATACTGTGTTTTCGGACCTTTTTTTAATCAAAAATAAATTTGAAGCCATTGGTTTGGAGCTTAATTTTAGCAAATGCGAACTTTTTATAAATAACTGCAACTTAAATTTGAATGACGTAAAACAAAAAATTAATATTTTGGCTCCAAATATTAAAATAGTTAACAGTAATTCCCTTTACCTTTTAGGTTCTCCAATTTTTAATGAATCTATTTCTGAATATATTAATAATTCAATTACTAAATTTCAAAATTCTGCTGACCGTCTCCTTGAAATTAGTCCACATTATGCACTTTGCATCTTAAAATCTGTCTTTTCGTCCCAAAATTTACGTATGTGCTCCGTTGCTGCTCCTTTTGGAATCACCCAGATCTCTTGACACAAGTAGACAACTTAAACAAAATTAGTTTAGAATCGATTCTTAATATGCACCTGAACGAGCAATCTTGGACCCAAGCATCCCTACCCATCCGTTATGGTGGTTTAGGTATTCGCAAAATTTCCAGTGTCTCTTTACCAGCCTTCCTATCTTCTGTCCATAGTTCAGCAAATCTCATAAGTAAAATTTTAAGGGCATCCCCTTCAAACTTTGAGATTGCTGGCCTGGAAGAAGCTAGAAACGCTTTCTTAATTGCATGCCCAGGTCAAAATTTTCCAGTTTCTCCAAATTCACAGAGGAGCTGGGACGACATAAACTGCAAACTGACTTATGACAATCTTTTGAGCTGTAGTACAGGTTCGGCGCGTGCTAGGCTTTTGGCCGTGGGTACGCATGAGGCCGGCTACTGGCTTCACGCGTACCCTTCGTCAAATACAGGAACATTTCTTGAGCCTGACACGCTCCGAATCGCAACCTGTCTACGGCTTGGGGTTCCGGTCTGCGTTCCTCATAAATGTCCGTGTGGCAGTGACGTCGACAAGCTAGGACATCACGGACTGTCATGCCAAAAAAGTGCAGGCCGCTTCTCAAGACATGCAGCACTTAACGATATCATACGCCAGTCCCTTGCCACCGTCAACGTGCCAAGTCTACTTGAGCCGTTTGGTATTGCAAGAGACGATGGCAAGAGACCGGACGGTATGAGTTTGATTCCATGGAAGATGGGCCGGGTGCTGGTATGGGATGCAACCTGTTCAGACACACTTGCCCCTTCCCATCTACATGGAACCAACAACAGAGCTGGTGCGGCTTGTGAAGCGGCTGAAAAAGCTAAAGCATGCAAATACAGGGGTCTAGGCTCCGAATATGTTTTTGTCCCATTCGGTGTCGAGACCCTTGGTCCGTGGGGTCCCAGTGCATTTTAAGGAAATAGAAAAAAGGTTAGTCGACGTCACAGGAGACCGAAGAGCTGGCAGCTACCTCGGACAAAGAATTAGTCTAGCTATTCAAAGGGGGAACGCTGCCAGTATCTTCGGAACCTTGCCTAAAGGGACTCTTTTTAATAATATATTTTAGTTATTACAATTTTTTTTAAGGTTTTTAGTTTTAGGCTCATTATTCTAGTATATATTTTATTTTATAAATTGTGTAATGTAAATATTAAATGATCTTTTAATAATAATTATATTTTGAAGTGGCCAGTACTTTTTTAGTTGGTCAATGTTATTAAAAATATCCCTATATACCGTGTTGTTGTGTTTAAGTTAAACGCGATAAAATATGTAGTAATTTCATTTTTTGTTTTGATAATCAAATACGATCGATCGAATAGACGACATTGAAACTCAGTGGGCAGTAATAAAACCGTTAATTTTAACTCTATCACATAAGGTACCTAGTTACCTAGTTAATATTAATAAACATTTAGTTTTGTCGTATCCTGGTTAGATGTTTGTCTGTTGTTACCAGGGTGATGCAACTTTGTATGAAAGCTGAAAAATCTGCACACAATCATGATTTTGTCAATGTGCATGTTGGGCTTGTTAAAATAAAGCGAGAAAATAATATCGCTGTTTCTTTCCTTCATGTTGTTTAAGATTGCCATTTAAAAAATTAGATACAAAAATTCATATTATATCGGAAGAAACTAAAAATGTTAATTCTGTGTTAAGCTTTTTTGGTTTGCTCTTTAAAGTATAATTACATACATATTACTCTGAGATTTGCATAATTAATTTACCTATTAATTGATTAAAATTAAATTATTAAATATTAGCAGAATTCTATCAAAAGAAGCCATGAATTAATAGAAGAAAAAAAAATGACATTTGTCTGTCAACGTCTTTCATATTGAAAATATTTTCTGAAATTTATTCAAATTTATTTCATAGGTTTACATTTTAATATTTATTATTGATTTTTGCTTAAATTTAGTTATTATGGGCTCAGAATACTTCATTTTCGTTTGTAGGCGAATACACAGTCATAATATCGTCGTGAATATACAGTAAAGATTTTTTGTGAGATGTTAACTTTGTATAAGATATTGACTATAAATGAATTCATTATTTCAAAATTTTATGCACGATGTGTGATCATCATCGAAAGTAAGTTAATTGTGCAAATAAAAAGCACAAAATCATCTGATCACTTTCTGCAGGTTTCTTATAATAGGAAAAGATAAACTTATGACAATATTGTGGTAAGTCTATAAACATTTTGAATTTATTGACCGTTATTTGTAGGTATTATTACTATATTGACTCGAATTGTATCTGTTTCAGATCACGTATTTCGGCTGATTTAAGTTTTCACCATGAGAATTTTGCTGGTTTAAATTTACGTTAATGTTCTGTGAAGAATAACTCTGACAATAACATGTGTTATATATCAGTAACAAGCGTGGAAATATTATGTGCAAAAGCAATAAAAACATCAATAATAATGTATAGTTTATAAAACCATGTCTTCCAGAAAATAAAACTACATAGCTATACATATTTATAGTTTTATTTTATCCCACATACTCCTCTAAAGTAAATTCGAGTAATTTTGGTGCAACCTCTCAAATGTATGGAATTTACCCCATAGGTTTGTGAGGCTTGAGCCAAAATTACTCGAATATGCCTTAAATAAAAGTTCAAAGTTACACAATACAAAGGTTTGAAATTCCCGCTAAAAGTTTTATATGGCGCCCACCGAGGCGCTTTTCGTGTACATTCATAAACACGTGTTTCCTTTTTAGTATGAAGTTGGCGTTCTTCTCTTGGTAGAGAGTAATTGTGTTCTGTGGTTGTTACTTAATACAATTGATTAGTAACATAATATTTTAATTATATGAAAGACGTTGACAAACAAATGTCATTTTTTTCTTCTATTAATTCATGGCTTCTTTTGATAGAATTCTGATAATATTTAATAATTTAATGTTAATCAATTAATAGGTAAATTAATTGTGCAAATCTCAGAGTAATATGTATGTAATTATACTTTAAAGAGCAAACCAAAAAAAGTTTAACACAGAATTAACATTTTTAGTTTCTTCCGAAATAATATGAATTTTTGTATCTAATTTTTAAAATGACAATCTAAAACAACATGAAGGAAAGAAACAGCGATATTTTTTCTCGCTTTATTTTTACAAGCCCAACCATGATTGTGTGCAGATTTTTCAGCTTTCATACAAAGTTGCATCACCCTGGTTCGGCGTCAATCGCCTTCGTGAGTGGACACTGTGTCTGTTGTTTGCAGCGGCTCAAATCGATCGCTGTACAAATACACAATATTCGAAAAACCTAATTTTACATATTTGATTATAAAAATAATCAGAGATTTTTATTACAATATTTTAAAGTCACAGAATAAATAATAGCAGTACGTACTAAAAGTAAGTAGGATGTAATATTTATACTTAAATACGTCTTGGACTTTATGGAGTGACCTGAATGATGATATGATGATCATATGAGTATTATGAGTCGTGTACTTTTGGATTTTCCAAACTTTTTTTAAATTGAAGTTTGACATAAAATTATCGGAAAATTGGAAGTATAATAAGGTTATTAGTGAAAACTTGTGTGAATTTAAACTACTTTAAAAAATTCCGTATAATCATGTTATACGTAATTTTTTTAATGCGCTTGAGGCATGCCCAATTGGATTTACCAATATTTTATTTACTTGTGTTAATCTTATCGACACCGGGTTTGCTTCACGGAACGTACACAGAGGGCACTGCTACGATAGTGTAATAACCGTAACAAGACCGCGGTCTGCCTAATCTTTTATTATTATTCTTCTTCTTCTCTGCTCCCTCAAGATATTATCGATCATTCATTCATTAGTTACAGCCTTTCAAACAAAGGCGTAGCGTGGACTAATATAGATCTGGGCGAAGTCATATTAGCAAGGCCCCTTTTATTTCGTTCCCGAAATCAATCCAATAGATCTATCCTACCAAAAATGCTTTACATACCTACTCATAGATTAGTTCCTGACAAGTCTCTTATTCCGTCAATCTAACGGTCTTTGAAGCTAGTTACAACGGCCTCGCAATGGCACTTAAGAGGGTCTTCTTGCGAGGCCCCAAACAAACACGCTTTTAAATTTGTGACGTTCTTTTTCGAGCGTAAAAGTGATCAAATTAATTAGTTTTCAATGGTAAAGTCTGGGGGCATCACATTTTAAGGGGCTTCGCGAGGCCCCTTTAAGTGCGAGGCCGTGGGCGAGGGCCCACTTCGCCCACGCCTAGCTACGCGACTGCTTTCAAAAGTCTACTGCTGAACATAATTCTTTTCCATAGATTGCCTCATAGGGGGAATAGTTATCAAAGTTCCCTCTCTAATGGGTTGGCAACCGTAATTTTTTATTACTTTGAGTTGTTATCAGGGAGATACTGGTGCCTATGACCAGTTTTATTTCCTTCTATCGCCTTTTACGTTAACCACGGGATAGAATGGGGTCTTAGAGCTTCTGAGTAATAATATATATTCTTTGGTAGGATGTAATGAATTCTCTTACACGGTATTATCAATCCCGCCTTCACTTCATTATTTCGAAATATTTTCACCCAAGGAGATATAGCTTTATCGACGGTCTTATTTTCCGCTAAGCAAGTGGTAAATCAGCATATAAAATTGGGATTACAAATGGAATACAACTGGCTTATGTACCGTGTGACTGTCAAGCCTTAGTATTCATACCTAATTATAGTCTTTGCGTTAACCTCCCCCACCCCAGCCTACGAATTTTGAGTATATATATAAAAAAATACTGACAGACGTAGTTCTAATAGCACATCTCAAAAATATTAATTATTTAAACTGCACCCATGTAGTTTAGAAATAAAAAATAGTTAAAGATCGCTCACCTTATAACGTCGATATTTCTTCAAATAATTAGAATTGGGTACTTTTTGCTATATAAAAAAACTGCACCTTGATTGAATATAATTGCACCATCGTTAAAAATGCATAAAATGCAATATTTAGTGCAAAAAGTCAATAAAACCAAATTTGTTAAGTGTCGAACGCCCAACCCCCAACCCCAGCCTACGAATTTTGAGTATATATATAAAAAAAAATACTGACAGACGTAGTTCAAATAGCACATCTCAAAAATATTAATTATTTAAACTGCACCCATGTAGTTTAGAAATAAAAAATAGTTAAAGAGCTTAAAGAGTTTTAAAAGCCAACTTATTATTTTTACATTTCTTCAGCTGCTTTAATATGGATTTAAGTTTCGTCAAAGGTAAATAAAGACCTGAAAAAAAGAAATATAGCTTTATAGAATAAATAAATAAAATAAAAATACATTTATTTCTCAATAAACTTTTAATAAATTAGTGGTGAAACAACCCCAGAGAGTAATTTAATATAGTCGTGTTGGGGTGTTTCGCTCTTACCCTAGTCCTTAACATTTATCGAGATATTCAAATTTAATAATAAACATAATATTAATATGAAACAATAATAATAATATCCCATTATTAGGAAAAGTTGACTAAAATATTTTGCGTTCCAGAATTCACCAATTCCATGAATTTGCTTTTATGTAAATTTTTTTTTCATCAATTTGTCCAATAGTTGGCGATAATTATTTTATTTACTTATTTGTGTTTGGCACCCTCCCGGCATTTTAATTATATATTTTGTATTATCTTACATTAACTTTTGGCACTTAATATTGCATTTTATGCATTTTTAACGGTGCAGTTATATTCAAGCAGAGTGCAGTTTTTTCATATTGCATAGTACCCAAATCTAATTATTTACTTATATCGACATTATAAAGTGAGCGATTTTACCTTTTTTTTATTTATAAACTAAATGGGTGCATTTCAAATAATTAATATTTTTGACATGTGCTATTAGAAATAAGTATGTCACTTTTTTTATATATATAAATACTCCAAATTCGTAGGTTGGGGTAGGGGGGGTGCAAACGACATTTAACAAATTTGGTTTTATTAACTTTTTGCACTTAATATTGCATTTTATGCATTTTTAACGATGGTGCAATTATATTCAAGCAAGGTGCAGTTTTTTTATATAGCAAAAAGTACATAATTCTAATTATTTGAAGTAATATCGACGTTATAAGGTGAGTGATCTTTAACTATTTTTTATTTCTAAACTACATGGGTGCAGTTTAAATAATAAATATTTTTGAGATGTGCTATTAGAACTACGTCTGTCAGTATTTTTTTTTATATATATACTCAAATAGACTGGGGTTGCGTTATAGCATGGTGCGGGTGACAGCGGACGCCTATAAATGCCTATAAAGTTTTGTATTTTTTTAGATAAACTGTCATCGACTGTCATACAGATATTGTTGTACTTCATGGATGGGCACCACCCACTTACGACCATAGACTTAGAAAGTATATTCTAAGTCTATGCTTACGACATTGATGTGCCACGCTAAACTATGCCATGCCTTCCCCTATGGCGCCAACCCGGCCTGTATCGCCACGATACGAACGCTTTCCGCCCTAGCTCCGGGGACTTTCCACAGGGTAACTATGCCATGCCATAACGAACAACCACAGACTATCAAAAATTGGTTTTGAAATAAATCGAATATATAAAAATCACGTAAATTTATATGTATTAGAATTGGAACTAATCGTTCAACAAATTCTGATTTACGAAAACAAAACTCACATGGACGAATACGAGTATGCAGTGTCTCCGATGCTTGGACGATAAATTATTCGTTGGTCAGCTCAGGCAAAAAAAAATTATAAACAAATTACGCATTGTGTCAAAAAAACTTTATCATAACTCATGGCGGCCAAAATGGCTACAAAAACCTATTTTTTATTTTTATTTCATTAGATTTATAAACCAAATTCTCGATTATTTTTACCTTCCGTCCCGATATTTGGCCCATTGGACCTGGCAAAACTAATACAGCAAAAGGCGCTAGCATTAGTACCTTGAAAAGCTGCCGGTGCAGTCTACGCCGTACTGAAAATTACAGATGCTGGCAGCTATTTTATTTATTTAAATGTCAATATGAATGTTGCTATCAACATGAAATAGAAGATGATTTTTATTTTCAAATTCTCTCTGTCTGTTTTTAATATCAAAATAACAGCCTTTTACTAAATACATATGAAAATATATACGGTATTTATAACAAAAAGACAAAAACAATTTTTAAAATGTTTGTCTTACTGTCTGCTTGTTCCGGCTTATAGCTGGCACTAACAGATAGCTGATGTTATAAGGAGTAACACAGGCTAATTTTATTTTAGAAATAAAAATTAGGATTCCGCGCAAAAAAATTAAAACCCATGAAATACAATCGTAATAAATACCAAGCGGGCGAGGTGCGGGAACAGCTATTATGTAACTATTATGTCATAATTTGTATTAAAATTTAACTTAACTTT
This sequence comes from Parnassius orleans, assembly GCA_029286625.1. Classification (NCBI taxonomy): domain Eukaryota; kingdom Metazoa; phylum Arthropoda; class Insecta; order Lepidoptera; family Papilionidae; genus Parnassius; species Parnassius orleans. The sequence continues at coordinate 458,760 of JAGSMP010000215.1, read as the reverse complement.
AAATGCATTGTAGTTCATAAAGAAATATATGCTTCGGTTTTAATTTTTATATCGATAGCTAATCGATAATTTTTGCTTTGCTTTGTGTATCGTTAATTGCCTTTTTTTTAAATCGTTTTAACCATTGACTTAGAATATACTGGCGTACAGTATATTCTAAGTCTATGGTTTTAACAATGTTCTATCTCTAGACACGCCAAAAGTGTAAGCTGTCACCCGCACCATGCTATAACGCAAATACTGTAACTATTAGTATAATTAAAGTCTGCGACACGAATATTTGCAATGTAATATAATCATCATCACTTGATTTAGAAAACAATTTACTTGACCGCTCGAATGATAATAAGTCTAATCTTGTTTTCTTTATATTTTTAGACTTATATTAAAGTAATAAATAAACAAAAACTAGTACATATCGACGTCGATTGTTGCTAACATCAGCAACGAAATCACTATCATGTCTTGTGAAATAACGTCACACATTTTGCGACTACAATAAAAATGTCATTTTTCTAGTAAATCAGAAAATACAAGTGTACTTACCCTCATATTTGGCATAGTATAAAGAGACCAAAGATGGCCACTTGTCATTAAAAGTATATTTTTTTTGCCTCTTTTGAAAATTAAATTAGACAAAGTGAGACAAGTGTTTTGACTCAATTTATGTAGAGTTGTAGATTCTCTCTGTGCATTTATAATATGTATGTAATTATAGAGTAATTACAGTAGGCCTCTGTCACTCTTGATGAAGTTTAGAAGTTTAGAAGTAACATAGTGAAGAAACTTCCATCACTTTCATACCAAAATGATCCTAACTTTTTGTATGGAACTGTGTTTAAACTTATTTGCAATCAATTTGATAATATTTTTACTTCTAAAACGTTCTCCTTGAACAGTCGGAAGGCTTTCAATGAATGGGCGACAGTAGGAGTCCATAAGAGCAGAAAAAGGTTATATGAACTTTACCATGAAAGGTCATATAACCCTAGCGTCGAATTTAGGGAATATGTAAAAAAATATTCAAAAATATTTAAAGGAGTGTGCTCCAAAGCCAAGTCTTTGCATTTGAGCAACAAAATTAAGACGGCTTCTAATAAAATTAAAATGACGTGGAGTATAATTAATAGTGAAACTGGTAAGGTCAACTCTCGCAATTCAAACTACCGGTTAAATTTTAACAACAAATTAACGGAATCAGATCAGGATGTTGCAATGGTTTTTGAGAAATATTTTACGGATATTCCGATCTTAACCACTAAATCACTGAATTCTTCTCCTGCCGTCGCCGAATCATTACTTAAACAAAATGTAAATGCGTGTACAAAGAATTTTACATTTCATAAAATATCATCAAAAGATATTGTAAAATATTTTAAAACTATTGATATTAAGAAAACTGCGGATCTGTGGGGGATTTCCGTTAAAGTTATTGCGTCTATAATCGATATAATCGCACCTCAACTAGCTATTATTTTTAATACTAGTATCGAATATGGTGTGTTTCCTGATTTGATGAAGCATAGTAAAGTAATACCTTTGTTTAAATCTGGTAGTACATTAGACCCCGCCAATTTTAGACCCATTTCTGTACTGCCAACACTAAGTAAAATTTTGAAAAATTATTCTTGATCAAATGTTAATTTTTTTAATGTTAATAATTTACTTCATAAAATCAATTTGGTTTCACAAGGGGTCGCTCGACAACTGATGCTGGTGTTGAGCTGATTAAATATATTTTCAATGCATGGGAGAATTCACAGGATGCTTTGGGTATATTCTGTGACCTATCCAAAGCCTTCGATTGTGTTCGCCATGAAACATTAATCAGGAAACTACAACACTACGGTGTAAGAAGTAATGCTCTTAAATTAATTGTTTCATATTTAAGTAACAGAACGCAAAAAGTTGTCATTAATAGTATAAGCTCTTCCGGGTCGATAGTACAAATGGGCGTGCCTCAAGGCTCAATTCTCGGCCCCTTTCTGTTTCTTGTATATATTAATGACTTACCTTACATAGTAGGGGATAACCATAATATGGTATTATTTGCTGATGACACTTCATTAATTTTCAAATTAAAACGACAATTATTACAATATGACGAAGTAAATAATGCTATATCTAAATTAGTAAATTGGTTTAATGTTAATAACTTGCATTTAAATAGCACTAAAACGAAATGTATGAAGTTCATGACTCCAAATGTCAAACAATTAAATACTAATGTAATTTTAAATGGGGAGGAACTGAGTCTTGTCGATACCACCATTTTTCTTGGAATAACACTAGACGCGAAGCTTCAATGGAGCCCCCATATATCAAAGTTAGCGAGCAGACTTAGTTCTGCAGCATATGCTGTAAAAAAGATTAAAAATCTTACCAGTGTGGAAACAGCTAGACTTGTTTACTTTAGCTATTTCCATAGCATAATGTCGTATGGTATTTTGCTATGGGGACACGCAGCTGACACTGAAATTATATTTGTTTTACAGAAGAGGGCCATAAGAGCAATCTATGGTTTAAAACCTAAAGAGTCGCTTCGACAAAAATTTAAGGAAATTAATATATTAACTTTGGCCTCTCAATACATTTATGAAAATATAATGAACGTACACAAAAATAAAAGTAGTTATACAAAAATGAGTGATATTCATTCTGTAAATACTAGGAACAAACACAAGCTAGTAGTACCAGTTACTCGACTCCACCGAGTCAGTAATTCATTCTTGGGGTGATGTATACGCTTTTACAACAAAATCCCAGAAAATATACAAAATTTGACCTGCTCTAAATTCAAAAACTTTATTAAACATAGTTTGTATAAAAAGGGTTATTATAACATTAAGGAATTTATGGATGATAATAACCCCTGGGAATGAGGTGTTCGCTACCAAGCTATTTGTTTGGTGTGGTTAATTGTGTAACATACATGATTGTAAGCTGTTATTTTAAAAAAAAAGTCCCGCTGGGTTTCTTGCTGGTTCTTCCCAGGACAGAGGTTGTTTTTTGGAACCAGTAGTAATTAAACAAAAGAGTGACTTTCAATAAGTATTATTTATAATCTATATTGAATAAAAAAGTTTCTGTTTCTGATACCTGCGTGAAATAAATGCCTCTTGTATATATAGAAGTCAGTGAAATGCCTACAATCGCGTTGAACCTTAGGTGCAACCAGTACGCAGTAACGGCTAGCACGGTTTAGGCGAGCGACGTACTAGTGAAATTCAAAGATTTTAACACTGTTTATGTAGATAGATTATTTGTAAATACTTGTATAAGTTTTAATGCAATTTATATGTATATTTATAGTTTATTATTGAAAATACATTCATTAACAATTTGGAAAACATACCAATGAAAAAAACCCAGCAAATAATTAACAAAATTATTAACGAATATTAATTTTATCACTCCGTGTAAATATTTTCCTTCCCTTATACGTTAGATTTAGAGTTTTTTCCAGTCTTAAATTAAATAACCGTTAGTTTAGAGACGGTAAAAAATATATCTCATTATATTAAAGTAAAACAGTTGTATATTAAATAGAAAATCAAAAGGTACTATATACGTACTGTATTTTTTACTCTTTGTTGAAAGCCCTTGGTAACCACGAAATATCGTCCGTGACGTAGGAAGGGGAAAAGATGCAAAACTATACGGACACTCGCGCGCAGCGATAAGGTTTAATTAAGCTTGCGTGCATGATTTATCTAATTTATAATAATTATGTAGGCTATTAAAACGTCGGAAAGTAGTGAACATCAAAGAAGTGCAACTTCTGTAGGTAGTACTATTATTTATTCTGTGCTCTAAGGTATTAGTATTCTGTGGTGTCACGTCAGCTGTTGCTGTCATCTGTATGTAATGTCAGTGTCAGTGTCAGTGTCAGTGGTCGTGGCGAGCGTTGGTACTTGGTGTAAAATCAATTTAATTTTTTTATAAATGCCACTCATATTTATGTGGCACATATAGGAAAATTAATAAATAATACAAAATTTATCTAAAACTCGTAAAATTAAACTAAAAATGCCCAACATTGCGGGGTTGTCACTAGGTAAGTAAAATTTCATTTTTTGGTAATAAGGTTATTATGCTATTACCATATGTACGTAAAGAAATAAATAATTTTACGTACCTATTCTATATTCTCAAAAAAATATTTTTTTAGCCGAACTGTTTACCTCGGAAAAAAAGGGTAACGATGAGACAGGGGATGGAACACGAGAAAAACCTTTTAAAACTATTCTGCAAGCAATGCGGCATGCAGGCAAAGAACCTTTCCCGACAATTTATGTGGATGGGAAAGATGGTACTGAGTACGAACTTGCCGCTAAATCTCAACTAAAAAAAATTCAGAAAATCTGGACAAGAGAAAACTACAAGGCTGCAGACAAAGCCAAAGCAGAGGACGAAAGCAACGAAAAGAGGCAACAGAATTTGGATGAAGCGAAAAAGATTGTAATTAAAGAGGATCCATCACTTCCAAAGGCGAAACTTGTAAAGATTTGTGAAGGTGAATTAACTTTTATCACAATTTTAATTTAGTAAACTATTCTTGTTGTATGAGTTTTAGTAGTACCAGTCATTTTCATTAATATTTTATGTACATGTACATATAAAGCGAGGTGATGTAATACTGCATTGCAGTTACAACATTACCTATCACACACACTAAGTGATTTAACTTTATTTGATTATTGATTTGATGATTTAGCTTAGGGAAAAAAAAAACCAAATAAATATAAAAAGGTTTTACTTGAAATCTCATTAATTATCTGTACTTCTAAATGGAAAATCATATTTTAAAGTAATAACTTTTCTAATACATCTCTCATATTGATAGCAGAGACATATAATATTTTTCACCATCCTTTTCACTTAAGAAAAGGCTATGATAATGTATAATAATGAATCTTATCTCAGTTCTGTATTCCTTACCTCAAATGTCTTTTGTCCAGCTTTAGACATAGACACATACACCACCACTTACTGTTTGGTCACTTCTCAATATAATTCTATTTGTTCTAATTTTATTCTCATCCTTTCATTGTCTTTTATGTACTTCATTCATCCATTGATTGTTTCAATTAATTACCTCTAATTTTCTCACCTTAATTAAGTAATTACCTTAAATAAAAGTGGTGGAGAGATGGGGGGAGTGAAAAAAAAATTATCATGTACCTTCTCAAATTGATTATTTGAGAATTAATTAATTAATTTCTTATTGTGGTATTTTATAATAATTATGAGATTGCTTTGTGATAAAATAATTGGCCTATTTTAATAAATGTAAACTGATGGATGCCATACATGATCCAGTTTACCATCAAGTTTGCAGCGTGCTTGAAGCGGTGTCCAGTTTGCAGTAGAGATGGGTAACTCAGGAGAGATAGATACAAAGGATATGAATCAATCCGTTTCCATCAATCACTCTTTATATCCATCCGCATCCTAATGTATCAGTGTATCTTTACATCTTTACAACTCTTTCACTCACTGCGTCTTTTAACTTTTTCTATCTAACATCTGTGTCGCAAGCAGCATTGTGCACGCTGCTTTTTATTATACCTCGGCCGGGACGGCCGGCCACTCCAAAGCCAATTTAAGTAAGATTTCGGAAAGTCCATAGTACAGACGTCTCTTTCGCACCTCACTATTTAGGATGTTCTATCGCGCTTTCGCAAGACGGAGAGAGTGAGTTGTTTGATCACTATAAACTGTCATACATCGGCACAAAAAGTAAATTGATAACTCTATTACTGGTGCGTAGGGCTTAAAGTCGTTAAGCGGTATGTGAACATTTAAGTATTATACTGGTTTGAACTGTACCTACATGTACTTTGCCTATAAAATTTTTAGTAAACAATGCAAACTAATTTCGGTCATAAAACCATCGTTTTTAAGATAGTTTTATGCCCGAAATTAGTAGTCGTTTATATTGCATGGTTATGCTGCACCAGTTGACACCATGGCGTCTTTCGCTTATTGCTCCGACTAACGTCATGCATACTTGACTGCTCATACACACATTCAAGTTTACGTGATGCAGCTTCAAGGGTGCTGCATCATGTAAACTTGAATGCGTAAACTGGATTGTGTATGGCATCCATTACTTTAATTATTAATATATAAAGTTTTGTATTTGTGTGCAACAACTGTATTCCAGTCAAAAATCTTAAAGATGATTAAGTATACATCTGGTCCTTTTTTGTTATAATATATAGATTATGTATGTACTTCTTTCACATTGCAGTACAGATTAAAGATAAAGATACAATAAATGATAATGTAAACCAATAAAGGTACAATTTGAAAATTACTGCAAGTACTGATGGTACTATGCGAGTATGTATTGCTGCCACAAAATAGTCATATTTTCCATAACTTATCGTTTTAATTAAATTTAGTAATTTATATTTTATTCCATTATATAAATCAACATTAACAAAATAACAATAACCAAACGGGTGAGTATTAAAAGTGTGGTGAGCTAGTCCATACTGAATAATTTTGTGTATACAGTTAGATTGTGTGTGAATATAGACAGAGCTTTAATGTGAGGAAGGTAGCAAGTCTACGGATAAATGGTATTTTATCATTGCGGCCTATACCCATCATAGTTCATTCTGACAATTGTGTTATTTTTATCAACGTTATCACAGCCATACAAAAGTCCACTGCTGTACATAGCCCCCAAGGAACACCACAAAGCACAGTCTAGAGCCACCTGCATTTGTTATTTTATTAGTTAATAATACACTAATGTAGTAGGGTCGTTTGTTTTTAAGTAATAACTTACGTGTTGTTTAAATATATTGGTATGTTTAGCTGGTGAACATCGAGGTGAACGTATATGCATCAGGGGATGGGTTCACCGATTGAGACGGCAAGGAAAAGCCCTTGCGTTCATTACACTGCGTGATGGTACCGGATTCCTGCAGTGTGTTCTACATGGAGCTCTTTGTCAAACCTACAACGCACTAGTACTGTCTACAGAATCTTCTGTTATATTGTATGGAAAACTTGAAGTTGTACCAGAAGGGAAGACTGTAAGTAGTTACAATATTATTAAGAAAAACTACTGCTCACAGTGATATTGTACAATATGGGCATTGGTATACTCTCATATCAAAAATCCCAAAGGTCTCATGTTTATGTGGTAAAAAAAACATACATCTTGTTTGCAAATGTATTACTTGCCTAGCGTGTCATAAAAGGTGACTAATATAATATGAGGTTTGAGATTGGGTAGACAATGGGCTAGCTACCTATCACTTCTTTTACAAACTTCCATCTTACCTCATACCATTACTATTACAGCCTATTAAAATTCCCTGTTGAACATAGGCCTTCCCCATAGATTGCCTCATAGGGAGGATATTTGCCATAGTTGCCACACTTGACAGGCGGTTTGGCAACTGCAGTTTTTTATTTTTAGTTGTCGTTAGGAAGACTGCTGGTCATCTCCTGGTTTGTTTCCCTCTGTCGCCTCTAACGACACCCGCGGGTGATATGAGGTAGTGGGTATTCTTATACTGTTACTACATGGTTGACTACACGACAATCTGACCCCATATCTTTAGCTTAATAAGTTTCAATTAGCCCTCTGTTCTTTAGACTCTTCCTCCTCAGGGATTACAGGTGTGACTAAAAAAAAAGAAACAAAATTTAGAAAGTGCAAGTTGTTATATTGCAGAAGTAAAAGCTGATAGAGTTAAGCCTTTCCATTTCCTTTTCATCCTTTAAACAATCACAATATCAGAAAACTTGCACCCCAATAATTACTAATGTAAAGAATTTCTACAAAGTCGCATCTGATTTTTTTTTATGCAACTAAGACATACTAACACACTCCCTGATGCTGTGGCCCATAGATAACTACATATTGTTTTTATACAAGAGTGACAATAGAGCACACAATTAATCTAATGGTGAATGGTTGCTGTAACCCATAGACAGCTATGTTTATCTTTGACTAAGAGGATTCCCATAAGAACTGAGAAGAAGCATCTTTACCATTAAAAATGGTCTCCAGTTCTCGCCACTCACCATATGACACACAGCAAAAAACTAACTATGCTTCTATTTCATGCTGGTATTCTGTGTGTTCAAATTGCAAATGCGTCATCACTCATAATCCATGAGTACCAAGATGGAATGCCTCATTACCAGTAAGAAAGGTCTGGTTCTCAACATTCACTATAAAAAACATAGCATTGTTTTGCTATTTTATGTTGGTAATCTGGGAAATTATTAATTAATTTTGAAAGAAATTGTTTTGCAAAAGAGAGCCCTAAGAGCAATTTATAACCTAGGTCCGAAGGAATCCCTTAGAGAAAAAATTATTAATCAATCAATCATTTATTAATTCATAAACATGGGTATTACAGGATGTCACATACAAAATTATTATTAGGTACAGCCATGTTTCACCTTAAAGGTATATGAATATAGTTGAAGTAATTTTTACATTTCGTCATCAAAAAATATTCTTATGTCATAGTACACTTTTTCAGCAAGGAAGCTATTGAGCGCAGTTTTAAATCTTTTGACATCATTAATTAATCGGATATTTAATGGGATTTTATTATAGATTTTTGGTGCCATGCAATTTACACACATTCTTCGAAGAAGGGTTTTGCATCTATAATTAACTTTCAATGTGCTTTCACGATGACTTCCGGCAGTATTCATTTCAAAATAAATTGGGTTATTTCGAATAAAGTTTGCAACCTCATATATATATACATACACGGCAGAGTCAGAATTTTATATTTGCGAAAGTACGGTTCACATGAATCATCCTGGTTTAGACCGAACATGGATCGAACGCACTTTTTTTGCGCTTTGAAGATACTTTGTTTTTCCGTAGTGTTGGTTCAAAACATTATTCCATACCTTAAGGTTGATGCAACATATCCGTGATAGGCTGTTAGAGTGTTTTAATACCGGCAACCTTCCTTAGTTTATAAAGAGCATAAGAAAATTGGTTTAGTTTTTTAATTAGATTATCAATGTGAGGTTTCCATGTCAGCTTATTATCTATAGTCACACCCAAAAATTTTGTAGTGTCTACCTCTTTAATTGAATTCCCAGACTAGTTAATGTCAAAATTTAAAGGATAATTATTTCTTTGTTTAAAGTCTATTATGTGTGTTTTCCTCAAATTAATTGTCAGGTTATTTAATGTCAGCCATTTGAATAAAGATGTCAATATTTATATTATTCTTATTATCATAAGTAAATAAAACAGTACTATCGTCAGCAAAAATAGTCATATGATGGTTGATTATATAAGGAAAGTCATTTATATAGATAATAAAAAGGAGAGGGCCCAATACACTTCCCTGTGGTACTCCATAGTGTACTTGACTCTCTTTCGATCTGTAAATTTTGTCTTCACCGGTCTTAGAGTCAATTTTGGTTATATGCGTAATTTGTCTTCTATCACTTAAGTAACATTCGACTGGCTTTAGGGCGTTGCCTCTTATACCATACCTTTCTAGTTTATTAAGTAATGTTTTATGATTAATATTGTCAAATGCTTTGGTCATATCCATAAATTGTGCTAGTGTAGGCTTTCGGTTGTTAACGTTTTTTACGACCCTTTCTAAAAACTGGTATATAGCCATATTAATTGATTTATCTTTTCGAAAGCCTTATAGATGCTTCGAAAATAGATTATTGGTTTCAAAGTAATCGTATTTTTTTTAATATATAATGTAATCTATTAACTTTGAAAATATTGAAATAAGTGAAATGATAGCTTTTTAACAGCTTCTTGTTATCCTTTTTGAATATTGGAATAGTAATTGCCAATTTCAATATATCTGGAAATGTTCCCTGTTCTAAACATAAATTTATAATGTAGCACAAGATGTGGACTATTATATTCCTTACTGTTTTAATAATCTTAGTGGAAACATTATCAAAACTTACACTATTAGTATTTTTAATGAATTAATAGATTTAACAACATCTAAGGGAATGATTGGGGTCAAAAAAATTGAGTTACGTTGACTTAAAGACTTTAAAGAAATTATTATTTTTAAATAATAAAGTAGACCTGTGCTTTGCTACGGAGGCAGGGCAGACATGGCGAGCGCTCTGTCCCGGCGAAAATGTTCCACTGGAAGTTAACCAACAAAAACAGTGGGATATTCCGTTGGTACAGAAGGTGCAGAAAGATTTGTTTCATAATTTCCATAGTGACCAAGATAAGGCACGCCTTCTAGCTGTTTCGACTAAGGAATCTAGTCACTGGTTACACGCTTTACCATCAAATAATCTCGGCACATTACTTGATGGGGAAAGCTTGCGCATCGCCGTAGGAATCCGACTAGGAGCGGCGATTTGTCAACCCCATCAGTGCCCCTGTGGTAGCAGCATCGACAAATTTGGGCTCCGCGGACTTTCATATAAGAAAAGTGCTGGTAGGTTTTCTAGACACGGTTCTTTGAACGATCTGATCCGAAGGGCTCTTGTCTCTATAAATGTTCCCTCGGTTTTAGAGCCTTGTGGAATATTTAGAGACGATGGCAAGAGACCCGACGGTATGACATTGATCCCTTGGGAGAGAGGTAAAGCCCTAGTGTGGGATGCTACTTGCGTAGACACTTTGGCGGCCTCTCATCTCAAGGGTACCTCGTTTAGAGCCGGGGTGGCATCAGAGGTAGCGGAACTGAGTAAGTGGCGCAAATATGAGTCTCTGAGAGATAACTGCATATTTGTGCCATTTGCTGTAGAGACTATCGGTCCGTGGGGTCCACGTGCGGTGAAGTTCCTAAAGGAACTCCATCCGCGGCTGGTCTTTGCTGCTAGTGATAAGAGGGCTGACTCTTTTCTCGCTCAAAGGTTAAGTATAGCTATTCAGCGGAGAAACGCAGCCAGCGTTCTTGTTACGATACCACGGGGAGTAGGACTGTTTGATAATTAAATTACTAGTTTTTTTTTAATTATAGTTTTAATATTGTATATAATAAAATATTAAAGAAATAAATATATTAATTTTGGCCTCTCAATATACCGGGTGTACCGTGGCAGGTTTGCGATTAGTAAATGAAACAAATAAATATTAGATGTGAACAAAAATTATGTATTGCCTATCAAATCAATCTTCACACATGCGGGTTTTCAACCGCGGTGTACACATTAACGGAACCTCTCGACACAATTCCGAGCGACGCGTTGCAATATTGATTGCGGAATGGCATTCACTTCTCGCTCGATATTTCTTTTTAATTCTGATATGTTTGTTGGGTTGTTATCATAGATTTTTGCCTTCAGATACTCCCCACAGAAAAAAGTCCAAGGGGGTGAGATCCGGCGATCTGAGTGGCCACACGATATCACCATAACGACTAATCAGTTTTCTAGGGATCTGTTCGCGGAGGAAGCTCATGGTGGCTCTCGCCGTGTGAGCTGTGGCGCCATCTTGTTAGAACCACGTGTATGAACTATACGATCATTTGTACGATCACGTGTATGAACTATATTAATCGAAGTTTCGACAAAAAATATTCGCTTATCATGCGCCGGTAAGCATCACCATCAACGGTTACTGTTGCTCCACGGGAATTTTCAAAGAATAAAGGCTCAATAATTATTCCATTCGTTGATAAAGCTGCCCAAACGGTGACTTTCGGGCTGTGCAGGGCTAGATGGTGCTTTAATCGCGGGTTTTGTCCTCTTTGTGCCCAATACTGGCAATTTGTTTGTTGACAAACCCATTTAAATGCAAATGTGCTTCGCCACTGAACCAAATTGTGTTTACAGATTGAAATCGGCTTAGCATGTTTTCACAGACTCCTTCGCGCTATGAAGTCATCTCGTTTAAGAGTCTGCACCAATTGGACCTTATATGGATGACGTTTCATGTCCTTGCTTAAAATTCGCTGCACGGTCGTTTTTGTTAGCGCCAAAGACGATGCTCTCTTGCGTACGAACTGGCGGGGATTTTGCAGTACGCTGCTTTCAACACGTTGAATGTTTTCTTTGGTCCTTGACGTCCGGCTAGGGCCTGGCATAGGGTTGTTTACGGTTGAACCAGTTGCTCGGAACTTCTGCACCCACGTTCTAATTAAATTTACACTTGGTCAGTCACTTAAACGTCGAATATCGAAACTTGTACAAAATCGTCGACGGGCAATGGTACAGGAGTCGTTACTTTTAACGCTTACTACTGCGAACGCGCGTTGCTCACTGGTCCACTGCGACATCGTGATTAAACAAACCGCACGAATGCAGCGTCGAATGCCACCCCTCCCCCGCTCCCTCACGCAACGGTTTAAAAAATATTTAAATTTCAAATTGTAAATCTGCCACGGTCCACCCGTATTTAGGAGAATTTAATGTATGTACACAAAAATTAAAATAGTTTTATTAAAAATAGTTATGTACATTCTGTAAATACTAGGAACAAGCACAAGTTAGTTACTCGACTCCAAAGAGTCAGTAATTCCTTCATGGGGCAATGTATACGCTTTTACAACAAAGTTCCAGAAAATATGCAAACCTTATCTATCAAAAGGTTTAAATTATTTCTTAAGCAAAAATTGTCTAGTAAGGGTTATTATACTACTAAAGAGTACATGACTGATAACCCCTGAGAATGAGGTGATCGCTACCATGCTGTTTCTAAATGTTTTCATAACAATTGTATAAAATATTATATTGTAAATTGTGCTTTTTTTTTTAAAAAAAAGCCCCACTGGGTTTCTTGCCGGTTATTCCCAGGACAGAGGTTTTTTTTTGCGAACCAGTGGTAAAAATAAAAAATGACCTTCAATAAGTATTATGTACTGTAATCTATATTGAATAAAAATGATTCTATTCTATTCTATTCTATTCTATTCTACAGCCCAACCAGATGAGAAAACTATACAAATACCCCAATAATAATAATAATCATTTATTTCGGACAATGATCCATATGGGTTAGTAAAGTAATTTATAAACTATGTTAGTAACAACATTTACTAATTATAATTTAATTAATTCATATATCTCTGCCCACTTCCCACTGCACCAGACCCGCAGCAGTGCATACGTATCCAGTGCTGCAGGAACGGGCAGTCTAGTTTCTCCACAATAAATCTTAGGATGATTATATGTAATATTCAACTAATACTAATATTTTATTTTTATTTATAGGCTCCTGGTGGTCATGAGCTAACAGCAGACTTTTGGGAACTGATTGGCCTTGCACCACCTGGCGGTGCAGACTCCATATTGAATGAGGAAGCTCTACCGGATGTGCAGTTGGATAACAGGTCACCAGTCTTTTTATTTCAAAATATTACTTTACATGGATTATAGGCTTCAATAAAAACAAAAAAAAAACATGTGTGTAGTTCACACGAGGTAGAAGTAAAACCTTCAGAAAACTAAACTTCGAAAGAACGAGATGAATGCAGAGTGTCAGGAGTAGGATAATTGTAGGGTTTATTCAGTGGCGAAGCTAGGGCTCCAAACTAGGGCAAGCCCAAGACATGGTTTTGTTGTTTTTAGCAGTTTTATAAAACTCTTTTTCGATTTTACATTTTCCTCGCCGATAAGCACTTTAACACACTTCAATTCATCACAAGGAACACTATTATCCTCCATTTTCACTTAAAATCTTTAAAAAAGTATAAATTTTCAACTCGCAATATTTATTCCCTCAAGTAAACACACAGAGTAAACATTGAAATGTGAAGTTGCAAACATATCGCCCGCTCGCCCCCGCGCTTGACTAACTTTACACTAAAGGCCGGGCTTTATCGCACCATACAAATTGCTATATAAACAATCGTAGTTATATTTCATTATAGAACATTTTGCCCGGTAAAGCCCACGCGTGCGAGAGAGACGACTAATTGTCATGACATCAGTATCGCGCAGTTTTGCCGCGTTTTGGTGTTACATAATAAGGCTACGAGGTCATGACCTGTGTAGAACAGAGAAGCGCGCGGGAAATTTGAAACAGTTTGAAACAGTTTACGAGTTATTTTATTAGTTGATATTATTGATTGAGCAATTTGATAGGGCAAGCCCGGCTTTTTGGCTTCTATGGAGGTTTCGCTACCGGGTTTATTTATTATAATATTTTTACAAAGCGTAAAAATTATTTTACATTTTATTCTTACATAATATAAGTATTACATTTCATAATGTACAAACTCCAAGTTTTTAATTTCATCATCGTAAGTACTTAAAATTTTTCGAATCAACAAATTTTACCCTTAATCCTTACTGCTCGATCACGTGCATAATATCAATACATAATAGGAAACGCTGTACACTGGATTCTATTTCACTTGGAGCTCTCCCACGATTAAAGAAGACTTGTCAGACGACTACGCTTGGTAGTTGGGTTGGCGATGGCAGTACCAGTTATCTCTTACTTTATTCCCCCATTATTTTGTCGTCCGATCTCTAGAACGATTCTCTTACAATTGATCTTTTTTTCCAAATGCGCAACTATCAACTATGGACTCATAATAAAAAGTTGTTTGTGTTCTTTATAACTTTTAGAGACTTTTAAGCTCACTCCGCCTTCCTTTTTACATTCACATCCAAATTATCGTTTTCCAAATGGTCTATTTATTATTGAACGACAGCGTTGACACTGGTATTTTGTTGCATACGAAATGGTTACACCACCGTCTAGACTGAGATATTTCAAACGTTTCTTTTAATTGAATCTTACGACAACAATAATGAAATGGAAGATTATTTTTGGTCGCTACCAAAATATTTCATCTTCATTACAGCCCTTCACAAGTCCACTGCTCAACATAGTCCTCCCCCAAGAAATGCCACAAAGCACGGTACCGAGCCACCTGCATCCATTGACTTCCCGCATGTCTTACCAGGTCGTCACTCCATCTAGTGGGGGGGACGCCCTACACTTCGCCTACCAGTACGAGGCTGCCACTTGAGAAGCTTTCTTTCCCATCGGTTGTCGGTACTTCGAGTTATATGACCGGCCCATTGCCACTTCAGCTTACTAATCCGTTGGGCTATGTCGGTTACTCTGGTTCTACTACTGATATCCTCTTGTTTTAAGTCTATCACGCAGAGAAACCCTGAACACAGACCAAAATATTTAACAGTAATGAAATTCAACAGGCATATAATGATCCGTGGCGAGAACACATCGAAGGTCCTTCGTGCACGTGCTGCTGTGACGAGAGCCTTCCGCGAACATTTCGCATCGCGTCGTTACACAGAAGTGACCCCACCCACAATGGTCCAAACACAATGCGAAGGAGGTAGTACGCTCTTCAAGTTCAGCTACTTTGGGTGAGATATTTCTTTGTTCTCATGGATAGTTTAAGACCTCATCTAGGATAAATCCACATGGTGACATGGTAACATTCAGTTACCATTGATAGTCCAGTCCTTCAGACCGGAACAAAGCTGTGCATGCACAGTTTAGTTTAAGTTTAAGAAAGTTTGAGTTCAAAGTTGTGAGGCATTCCGTCTTAGTCCTCTGAGGTGACAACGCATCTGCAGCCTTCTTTGTTTGAAATTGGTTGCCGGTGTCCATGGGCTTTAATAACTTACCTTTAGGAAGGCTGGTAGTTCGTTCGGCTCTTCAGTTAAATTTAAAAAAAACTTAACACATTGGTCATAAGCTTTGATGATCCTAGAACTATGAGAGGACATGATTAACATGAGTTGTATGAGTGGTAGAGCTATGCTGCAGCGTATCATTACTACTTTTAAATGTTTTTTTGATAAGGGTGACAAGCGAGCACAGTCCACCTGATGGTAAGTGGTTGCTGTGCCCCATAGACATCTACATCTATCCTCAATTACGAATCAAAGTGCAGATGCGTTGTCACCCGTGAGGACTAAGATAGAATGCCCCGTTTCCAGTAAAAAGGGTCTCCGGTTCACTACATTCACCATACGAAACACAGCAGCGTTAAGCTGCTATTTTACGCTGGTATTTTGTGAGAGCGTGATACTTCTCCGGTCGAGCCGACCCATTCGTGCTACAACTATGCTACTAACATAGCTGCAGCATGTCTCTACCACGTAAAAAAGTAACAAGGCTTTTATATTTTAGTCCTCACTGGTGACAACGGGTTTGCATTGTGATTCTTAATCGAAAATTAATTAATTATTAGTCAAGCACTGGCTTATAATAGTAAAAAAAGGTGTCTATGGGCCACATTCCATTACATTGCAGCCTATCAAAAGTCCACTGCAATATAGGCCTCCCCCATAGACTGCCTCTTAGAGGGATATTTGTCATAGTTTGCCACGCTTGGCAAGTTGGTCGGCAACTGCAGTTTTTTATATCAGTAAGATGCTGCTGCCCATCTCCTTTTTCAGCTTCCCTGTTATGGATGATATGGGTTAATGGATATTCTTACACCGCCACTACACGGTATATTGAGTTATATTCAATGTAAATGCTTAATTTATTAACAGTGAAGAGGCGTATCTGACACAGAGCTCCCAACTATACCTGGAGACATGTTTACCAGCTCTCGGCGACGTGTATTGTATCGCGCAGTCATATCGAGCTGAGCAATCTCGCACCCGTCGCCATCTTGCTGAGTAAGTATATTTTTTTTATAGTTACAAAGCAAAAAGTGCAAGTGAACGCAAGTAAGACGAAAGTTATGGTTTTTGAAAGAGAAGAAAGTAAAACGATATGTGAAATAAGAATAGAAGGGAAGTTGGTCGAGCAAGTAGATGAGTTTGTGTTTTGGGATGTGTATTTAGCAGGGATGGTAGATATGATAAGGATATAGAACGACGAGTGAACGCAGGAAATAGAGTGAATGGGGCTCTACACTCTATTGTGGGAAGTCAGAATGTGTCCAAAAAGGCACGTATGGCAATTCACAATGCTGTGTTAGTCCCTACTTTAATGTATGGTAGTGAAAGTTGGGTGTGGCAGAAGAAGCACGAGAGTAGAATAAGTGCTGTAGAAATGCGGTCATTAAGGAGTATGTTAGGGGTGAATCTGAATGACAGGGTGAGAAATTGTGTGATAAGAGAAGAGTGTGGTTTGCAAGATGATGTTGTGACCAGGATTAAGAAAGGAATGCTTCGGTGGTTTGGTCATGTAGAAAGAATGAATGAGGAAAGAATGACAAAGCAAATTTATGTTACAGAGGTGAACGGCAGCGTCGGGAAGGGACGCCCTAGGCGAAAGTTTATTGATCAAATTGGCGATATATTGAAAATGGGCCAAATTAAGAATACCTTTAACCGACGAGCATGTATGCGTAGGTATATGGATGTGGAGGAGGCGAGAGAGGTGTGTCAGGATCGTGCCAAATGGACTTTCCCACGGCAGTGGCTTCCGAATTCAGTATGGTTGGCAGGCGGATGTCACAATTTTTCTGCTTCGGTCTGGATATTTTGCTTCTGACATATACGGAATGGTTATAACGCCATCTATCGGAGGTTTTACGACATTCTGGCTTTTCCCATACGAGCACATATTTGACATACGAAGTTTTAATTAAAAACATACCATGCTAAACATATCATATGTTTAACATACCTTGATTAGTTAAGCTTTCTTCATTCATTTATTCATCCATTCATTCATTTACTCATTCACGTATTCATTCATTACAGTTTGTCAAAAGCCCACTAATATAGGCCTCCTCCGGGTTGATAACCCCAGTTTTCTAACATTATTATTGCTTTTTTTATTACAAAGATGCTGCGGCCCATCTGCTGCTTCAGTTTCCCTGTGTCGCCTCGTACGACGCCTACGGGATGTTATTGGAGTACTGGATTCTCTTACTACAATATACGGCATTTATGTTTTGCGTAACGGATTATTCAAGCCAATTATTATAGAATTATAATATGATAAGGATTAGGGCATATGGAAATAAAATTCTTTCTGCAATACCACCACCAATATGAATAAATCCAATCAATTTAAATGTATTTTTTTTTATAAATACATCCCTGTATACTACGACACTGGAGTAATAAAAAAATAATGGCATATAATTAAATTGCCTATAGGTACAGCCATGTGGAAGCAGAGTGTCCGTTCATAACCTTTGAAGAATTGTTGGATAGACTGGAGGACTTAGTGGTGGATGTTGTGGACAGAGTGTTGGCATCGCCTGAAGGACACTTGGTCTATGAGCTCAACCCCAAATTTAAGGTGAGATGATGAAAAGTTATAAATGAAATATATAGAATTAAAAAATATATCTTAAAAGATATATTCTAAATAATGCCAAAAAAAATACATAGATAATGTATTAAAATCTATGTATTTTTGTGGCGTTAGCTACAAGGCCTTCTGCTAAAAGAATATATCATAAGCTGTTTGTTTAATACATCAAACAATCTATGTTTTAAACATAATATAAAATGTATGTTAACAAATTTCTTTATAATATTTTATTGCGTCACAGATATTTTGAAGACAGTTTAAGCCAGCAGACAGTCGGATCTCAGTGCGAATAAGCGGACAAAATAACTGTAGGGTTAATCACCATCAAATTTTTTTTCATAGCTTTTACTAATAGTTCACATGTCCAAACATTTAATTCACTAAATCGCAATATATCTTTAGATAAATTACTTAATTGGCGGATCGCCCGCGCGTTCTGGAGGTAGGCGGGGGCGGGAATCGGCGCACTTAACTAACCCAAGATAGATCCCGCGATAATGTTCGGTGGACGCAATATGAAACAATAAAAATTTATGTACCTTTATCTCGCTATGTAATTTTTTTAGTTTAAGCAACTGTGGGCTGAAATATAAAATGGATTGAAACATAATATTTATTTAATTTATAATATTTAATTTATTTATTGTTTATAATTATAAGGAGGGGAAAGCCCTCTTCAAAACTATTTTCGTTTATAAACTCAATGAGTTCGAAAACATTGTGGTCTTTTAATTCAGGGGAGGAACACAATGAAATCAATTGGTTTTTCAATGTTTGTTTATCAAAATGGTTTGCGTAATTTTAGAGATACACAGATCAGGCGTTGGTTTCAGCGTGGATATGAGCTGTTTTTTCTCAACAAAGTTTAAAGATTTTACCTTTTCCTCGCCGATTAGCACTTTAACACACTTCAATTCATCACAAGGAACACTATTATCCTCCATTTTCACTAAAAATCTTTAAAAAAGCATACATTTTCAACTCGCTATATTCATTCACTCAAGTAAACACACAGAGTAAACATGGAAATGTGAAGTGAACTTGCAAACGAATCGCCCGCGGGCCCCCACGCTCGACTAACTTCACACCGAAAGCCCAGCTTAACGCTCCATACTAATTGCTATATAAACAATCGTAGTTATATTTCATTATAGAACATTTTTCCACAGGTTAGAAAGGGAGCGATCGTCTTCTCGAAAGCCCGGTAAAAAGCCCACGCGTGCGATAGAGACGACTAATCGCTGAACTCAACTCCTTTTTTATGACAGCAGTATCGCGCAGTTTTGCCGCGACCGGAGCCCATCCATATTACTTTGCTTTCATTAATTTTGACAGTCCATTGCGTGTTCGCTTTGAGACAGAGAGAACACGAATCAATGTATTTCATAACCTGTGTAGAACAGAGTTATTTTATTAGTTGATATTATTGATTGAGCAATTTGATAGGGCAAGCCCGGCTTCTCGGCTTCTATGGAGGCTTCGCTACCGTTCGATCTTGTTTTCTAGCTCTAAAGAAAGAATAAACGTTGTACGCCATTTATTTAGCTTGCCTGCTAATTTTCTTACCAAAAATCTGAACGCGATTCATCTTGGCATTGATCGTGGCACTTTAATCGCGTGTGCGTTTTGTTTCAAGCGTCCGTGACAGATATAATCAACTGTTCACTGCGAGATCCGCGAGTGAACCGCCAAACATGAAAAATGTTCCCTGCGGCCCGCCCCCGCCGGACTGCCCTTTAACGCCCGTACGTCACTCCCTCCCGCAAACTTCTTACTCCGCGGGCGGTCCGCCAATTAAGTAGTTTATCTATATGTTATGTATAAATTGATAAAATCCATAGATAATATTGATCTTTATCACAAACTTTAGTCTGCTTAGATTGTTTCATTTAGAATCATAATAACAAGTCCACTGCTGAACAAAGGCCTCCCCCAAGGAACGCCACAAAGCACGGGCCTGAGCCACCTGCATCCAGCGACTTCCTGATGTCTTATCAGGTCGTCACTCTATTCAGAGGGTGCCGCCCTACACTTCGCCTACCGCTACGAGGCTGCCACTCGAGAACCTTTCTTCCCCATCAGTTACCGGTTCTTCGAGCTATATCGCCGGTCCATTGCCACTTCAGCTTACTAGGATAGATGTAGATGTCTATGAGCCACAGTATCCACTTTCCATCAGGTGGACTGTATGCTTATCTGTCACCATTATTCTAAATTTAAAAAAAAACACTCAGATTTAGTTCGCCGCGCAGTTTCGATGTGAGTTGGCAGACATATATATCCTCGAATTTTTACCTCATCTAGAATGGCTCATTGCCATTGTGCTGTATATGAGCCGTGGGGCTCACTTGCAGAATTTTTTTTTCCCCGGCACCAATGTTATTGTTAATTGCAATTTTAAGTGCTAATTTCATTCACCGCCGAGTACTTAAAATTGCAATTTTAAGTACTCGGCGGTGAAGGAAAACTGCAAGTCTGAAAAATTGAGCTAATACGGATTGGGTCAGCGCGATTGACACTTTCTTGCCCTTAAACCCTCTGAACTGAGAAGAGGCCTTTTCCTAGGAGAGGAACATGTATAGGCTATAACATGATCAGATTAATAATATAAAATATACATAACTAACACAAGAAAAATTAAATAAAGAATATTTTGAGGACATGATGTGAAGTCTGCCAATATGCATAGAGGCATTGCCCTAAAACTCTTACTAATATGAGGAGAGGCCTTTGCCTTGGAGTGGGAATAGGCTGTAACTTTATGAATAGATTAATAATATAAAAAATACACACTTAAATGAGAATCTTATTTTTTCAGCGTCCCGAAAAACCTTTCAAGAGGATGGCATATACTGAAGCAATAGAGTACCTCCGCGCTAACAACATCACCAAAGAAGACGGTTCGTTCTACGAATTTGGAGAGGTAACATATGGAAATTATTAAAAATTCTAATTGAAGGTAATATTAATATTAATAATAATAATTTAAAGTAGCCATGTGGTGCCGCAGTAAAAGAATCCATTACACATATGATAACGTGATTGTCATAAGAGCAGACACAGGGAAACTGAAACAGAAGATATATTAATTTTATTTTATAGAATAAGGGTGACAAACGAGCACACAGTCCACCTGATGGTTAGTGGATGCTGTGGCCCATAGACATCTACATTTATCCTCAATTAAGAATCAAAATGCAGACGTTACCCCTGAAAACTCAGATGGAATGCATTGTTTCCAGTAAAAAGGGGTCTCCGGTTCTCTAAACTCACCATACGAAACAGCAGCATTAAGCTCCTATTTTACGCTGGTATTCTGTGAGAGCGTGGTCGATGCGTTATCACATTATAATATGAGGACTGAGATGGAATGCCTCTTTTCCAGTAAAAAGAGTCTCCAGTTCTCTACACTCACCATATGAAACACAGCAGTGTTAAGCTGCTATTTTACGCTGGTATTCTGTGAGAGCGTGGTCCTTCCCCGGTCGAGCCGACCCATTCGTGCTACAACTATACTACTAATATAGCTGTAGGTTGGTTCTACCATGTACGGGCAGCAGCATCTTCCTTATAAGAAAGTAACATTAATAAATAAATTGCAGTTGTCAACCCGCCTGCGCAAGCGTGGCAACTATGGCAAATATCCCACCTATGAGACAATCTATGGGAGAGGTGTATGTACAGCAGTGGACTTTTTATAGGCTGTGATGAATGATTAAATTAATGATCGGAATTGTAAGGCGAGCGCTTGTCTCTTCAAATTTCTTTCTCTCTTCGTCTCTTCAGCTTTCAACAAAAAAACCAATTATAATCAAATAACTTCTTTACACATTTAAAAATTTTATTTTTTTAGTAAATGTTGATTAAATAAAATTACTTCCAGGATATCCCAGAAATGCCAGAACGAAAGATGACAGACGCAATCGGAGTACCGATCCTACTCTGCAAGTTCCCGGCCGAGATCAAGTCCTTCTACATGGCACGTTGCGCTGATGACCGACGCTTGACCGAGTCTGTGGATGTATTGATGCCTGGTGTAGGGGAGATTGTCGGTGGATCCATGAGGATCTGGGACCATGAAGAGCTACTGGAAGGTATGTGTAGATAGACTGAAGGTCTCAATGAGGTATTAACGATGTATCTGGAGAACTTCAAAGTTTCAATCAAGGCGAGAACTTTCAAATGTAATGGAAAGCTGTCAACTGCGCACGGAATATGAATGTGCCACAAATGTACAAGCAAATATAAAGCAATTAATTTCACTTATTTATTTGTTCTTCGTTGTAGCCACCTTATAGTTTTATATCGGGCAAATTTATAATCTTGTGCAATTCTCCGCTAGTCAACCCTGGGACCTGCAACCAATTTCAAACAAAGAACACAAGTGCATTGTCACCTTTGAGGTTTACAGCAAATCCAGAAATGTTCACTTGATAGTAAATATATAGCCCATAGACACCTAAATCTATTCTCGATTAAGAATCAAAATGTTGGTACATTGTTACCCCTGAAGACTAAGATGGAATTCCTTGTTATCAGTTAAGTGTCTTCGGTTCTCTACACTTATTATACGAAACACTGCAGCTTAAGCTGCTATTTCACAACGGTATTCTGTGAAAGTGTGGCCCAAGAAATAGAGTATGGCTGATAAATAAGAATTCTTTATATGTAAATGTACAGTAATCATACATTATATACATACATACGTGGTAGAGCCATGCTGCAGCTATATTAGTAGTATAGTTGTAGCACGAATGGGTCGGCTCGACCGGGGAAGGACCACGCTCTCACAGAATACCAGCGTAAAATAGCAGCTTAACACTGCTGTGTTTCATATGGTGAGTGTAGAGAACTGGAGACTCTTTTTACTGGAAAAGAGGCATTCCATCTCAGTCCTCATATTATAATGTGATAACGCATCTGCATTTTGATTCTTTATTAAGGATAGATGTAGATGTCTATGGGTCGCAGCAACTTCTTACCATCAGGTGGACTGTGTGCTCGTTTGTCAACCAGAGAGTTAGGCAGAAACTCCGACTTACTTACATTAGGCATGATCATGATTCACCATTCTCGCTTCTTTCATACCCATATATCTACGCACACATGCTCATCAGTTAAGGATGCATTACACTATGTTTAAAAACTATTTTTGTAACCAGGTTACAAGCGTGAAGGTATCGACCCAACACCATACTACTGGTACACGGACCAGAGGAAATTCGGTTCCGTGCCTCACGGTGGTTACGGATTAGGTCTGGAGCGTTTCCTCTGCTGGTTGCTGGACCGATATCACATCAGGGAAGTCTGCCTGTACCCACGTTTCCTGGAACGCTGCACTCCTTAAAGGGCGCCTAAATAAGAGCTTCACTTTCTCGCATTTGTCGGAAACTCTGTTTCTCTATGTATATCATTTATAAATGTTATGTGAAATGAGATGTTTTGAAATGGGCTAGGTCTATGTACATTACTACCAAAAAAAAACCTGGAAAATACGTTTGTTTAAAATACATTTAAATTAGTATAAATAGTATGTACTTCAGTGGTTCTAATTGATTAACCCTTAGAGTACCGTGGACATGAATTCATGTCCAGATTTTTGTGACCGTTGAGTACCGTGGACATGAATTCATGTCCAAATTACGTGCTGCTATTTTTTTCTTTTTACACCTTGTCCTGACGTCACATCTTTTGCGCTTGATATTCACGCCGGAAGTTGTCCCTTAAGTGTTTCCACTTTGCTTGTATTTCTTTGCCTGAAAAGTAAAAATCATTAATGTGCCATAAAATTTGATTTCTTACAGATTTCAGCATCAGGCAACAGTTTTCATGACTTACATTACCAGTTTTACTTGAGTGTCTACCATACATTATATTATTAAACAAGTCTGCGACGCAATATGGAATTCTTTAAAACCTATGTATATGCCAGAAAAAAAACAAAGGAAGACTTTGAAAAAATATCAGAAGAGTTTTATCACCGTACTAATTTTCCCAATGTGATAGGGGCTGTCGATGGCAAACATATTGAAATAGCACAGCCCGATCAGAGCGGTTCATTGTACTATAATTATAAAAATTATTTTTCAATAATTTTAATGGCAATTTGTGATGCAAACTATTGTTTCACTTGCATTGAAGTAGGAGCATACGGCGGTTCTTCTGACTCAAACGTATTTAAAAATACAGCATTCAACAGGCAGTTAGAATCGGGCCGAATCGATTTACCAGAACCGAAAACGCTACCGAATGATCCGAGTGGGAAACCTATGCCGTTTGTTTTTATTGGCGACGAGGCTTTTGCCCTATCTGAACATGTTTTGCGACCATATCCGAGCCGCAACTTGACCGTGCAACAACGTGTTTATAATTATCGATTAACACGAGCACGAAGAATGATTGAATGCAGTTTTGGTATTCTATCAAACAAGTGGAGAATTTTAACACGAGCTATAGATCTTCAACCTGATCGCACTATATCAGTAGTTAAAGCATGTTGCGTTCTACACAATCTTGTAAGAACTAAAGATGGATTTCAATTTGATGATACTTTATTTGACACTACAATACAAGGTCTACAACCGACAGGTCTCAGAAGTAACCACACGGGTCTACAAATACGTGATTATTTTACTAAATATTTCACATCGCCACAAGGTTCTATTCCATGGCAATACCAAGTTATCAATAGACAGAACGGTGACTAAATATAAATAACTATATACCTACCTATCTATTTGAATTTTTAAATAAATAAAGGTACATTATTTACTTACATCGACTATTTTTTCATCATTGTTGAGGGTTTCCAGTCCTCTGAGAGTTTTTGGTTATGTCCTCCCAGGCATTATTCTTTATAATTTTATTTGAGTATTCTGGCAATGTCTTTGCATATAGAAATGGCCGAGCCTCCACCTCTATTATAAGCACTTCAGGATCTACAACCCACGACATCGTATCAATTTCAAATTACGTAAACGTCCGACTGCTAAGCGAGAGCGCGGTACACTGAATGCAGCGCCGGCGCTTTTTAGCGCTCGTGTGAATAATAATAAGAAGTTTCATATGATCTATTTCTTTTAACGCTCAACGCCCAGCGTTGAAAATACAACACTGCTCGATAAAAAGCGCCGCGTTTAAAAAGCGCTTATGTGTGAACATATACTTGGGAATGCATTTGTTCTATTTGAACGTTTAACGGACGTTAAAAGCTCTCGTGCGAATGAGGCCTTATTGTTTCTATTCATCTACAATCTTATCGGCTTTCAAGAACTGTAACTCAAACTTCTTAAACGTAAACAAACAAAGGTGACAAAAAAGGTTGACTCAAGTGCTGCGCGCCGTGATTATTTCAAGTGGCCCCGGTATATAGCCGTTTTTTTTTAGTGCGGCGGAAGCTAAAGGTTAATCAATTAATAATTTTAGTCATTTTTCAATAGCTTTTCTGACCGATTTGGCTAAAGAAACTGAACCATAGATTGAACTGAACTGTCAACTGTCAAGTGTCACAAACATAGACAAAGATCAAATGACATATTACCGAGTACAATCATTAGAATTATAGAAAGAAAAATCCGTGTGCAGTTCACACGCTATAGAAGTGTAACATTCAGAAAAGGAGACCTACTTCACTATTCTACTATTCTATTTCATTCTCTCGCAGCTAAATCCTAGAGACGAGTATGTTTGTCTCTTTTAATGTCGCTTTTTCTTTTCATCGAGTTTCAGATCACAACGATTTTAAAGTTTTCACAAAAAAAAAAACAATTTAAAGGAAAATAAGATACTTGTATTATCTCAATCTTCTTTTTGCACACGGACATTGTATTTATGTCTTCCAAACTATACTCCTTAATAAACACTCACGCCGACATTGGCGAACGATTAAGGCCGCCATATAAAAGAAGACCGCCATGTTGTTTGTCGGAGTGTATTGCTATGTAGTAGTGTGTAGTACTAGTGTAACTTCTCGTTTTAAACCAGTAATAGATGCCATATTTAAAAAAAAAGATAATTAAAAAAGTGTCCCTTGTGTGATTGCCTATTCTTATGTAGTGTACCAAGACCTGGCCCATTTTACAAAAAGCTTGCTGTATTTTAATTAAATGGAGTTCTAAATTATTAATTGTTTTATTTATTGGTATAAGATAAAATACTATGCTCAATCCCACAGACTAGCGTTAACATTCCAGGGACTTTAAATTTAAAAACAATGGGCTTTAGACCCGCAAACTATCTGCGTGGCGTGCGTGGACGTACTATGCACAGCACCTGGCAGTAAATATTACACCTTGATCTTTAGAAAGAGATAATCTGCTAACCACAGCTTCGTAGTGTCGTCTGTCACTTATACCTGTGTGACGTTTCGTCGTTGACTTTTTAGTCATTGTACAAGGTCGCTCCCAGGAATAAATATAGAAATGACTTGTTGAAACACTCAATTTAAATTTATTCTATGGCACTAATATAAATTAACTTACGTAAAAAAATCAATGGTATATGAAGTCCGCCAGTATGCATTATAGCAGCGCGGCGCTCATAAGGACATCCACGACTTATTCTGCCACCAGGGGCGGCGTCACTTTGGAATAAGGTGAAATATTTGACAGATCTCATAGCGAGGAAGTTGTTAGAAAAGTAAAAATTGTTGCTTCTTTCTGAAATATTAGTTATATTTTGTATTTATGTATTAGATTAGAAGTTCTCCTTAGTCCTAACTAGTGACATCTGGTGAGCGTAAGATTAAGCCCTCATTGCTGCATAACCTTCACAGAAATGAGAGGAGGGCTGTGCCCCGCAGTGGTACGTATCGCTGTGACTTTGCTCACCCAAATACAGATGTGAAGTTCATAATTCGAATTAGAGTAATATGAAATGTTAAGAAAAAAATTGAGATCAACATAACAACTAAACTTTAAATCATATGGTCTTTTTAATTTATTTTTAGAGCCAACGCGTATTGCTCAATCTAGTGCAACATGTATAGATAACATTTTTACAAATGTTAAGCCGTTGCATAAATGTATAATTCAAAAATTAAGTTCTGATCACTGTGGGCAATTAGTTTCGTTACCTTATGTTCACAAAAAGTAAGTAGATGAGAAAGTTGTGTTTGTTCCAGTAAATGCACGTCGCTTGGAGAAGTTTAGAAGTAACATAGTGAAAAAACTTCCATCACTTTCATACCAAAATAATCCAATTTTTTTGTATGGAACATTGTTTAAGCTTATTTGCAATGAATTTGATAATACTTTTACTTCTAAAACATTCTCCTTGAATAGTCGGAAGGCATTCAATGAATGGGCGACAGTAGGAGTCCATAAGAGCAGGCAAAGGTTAATATGATCTATACCATGAAAGGTCATATAATTCTAGCGTCGAATTTAGGGAATATGTAAAAAAATATTCAAAAATATTTAAAAGAGTGTGCTCCACAGCCAAGTCTTTGCATTTGAGCAACAAAATTAAGACGGCTTCTAATAAAATTAAAATTACATGGAGTATAATTAATAGCGAAAGTGGTAAGATCAACTCTCACAATTCAAACTACCAGTTAAGTTTTAACAACAAATTAACTGAATCAGATCAGGACGTTGCAATGGTTTTTGAAAAATATTTTACTGATATTCCGATCTTAACCACTAAGACACTGAATTCTTCTCCTGCCGTCGCCGAATCATTACTTAAAATGTAAATGCGTGTACAAAGAATTTTACATTTCATAAAGTATCATCAAAATATATTGTAAAATATTTTAAAACTATTGATATTAAGAAAACTGCAGATCTGTGGGGGATTTCCGTTAAAGTTATTGCGTCTATAATAGATACAATCGCGCCTCCACTAGCTATTATTTTTAATACTAGTATCGAATTTGGTGTGTTTCCTGATTTAATGAAGCATAGTAAAGTACTACGCGTTCATTTCGAGTTTGCCGTCGTCGACCGTTATGACGTCACAGCTGACGGTACCGTTTACAAAACTATTTCTGTAAGTGTTTAATTGTAAGAAGTTCGATTTTTAGCTTGTTGCTCCGTACAGAGAAATGGAAGGCAAGCAAGTTGATAAAATGCATATTATTGAATAATTTATTTAGTTAGTGAAGTAAAATAATTACACTGAATAAGAAACGTGTCCGGTAAAATAAAATATTTTTATTATAGTGTTAATAATTAATATTTCATTTAAATGGATATATTTTTAAATGAATTGTTTACAAAGGCGCGAACAAAAACTGGTAGGTAGATATTTACGCATCCATAACTTCGATACCAGTTATTTTATCGCAATCGTTCGTTTCTGTATCACTGCCATCACCCCATTCTGTGTTCATCACAAATTAACAAAAGTAAAAAGTCAACAGAAACAAAAAGTCAACACTAACAAAACAAGAACAAAAATAGTAACAAACTAGAGATCGCACGGGAGCACAAACAATGGATGTAGTAGATATATTTCAGCGTTGCTTTATTACTTAAATAATTTACTTCATAAAAATCAATTTGGTTTCACAAGGGTCGCTCGACAACTGATGCCAGTGTTGAGCAGATTAAATATATATTTAATGCATGGGAGAATTCACAGGGTGCTTTGGGTATATACTGTGACCTATCCAAGGCCTTCGATTGTGTTCACCAAAACTTCAACACTACGGTGTAAGAAGTGATGCTCTTAAATTAATTATTTCATAACGCAACAGAACAGAACGTTTCGTAACAGTATGAGCTCTTCCGGGTCGGTGGTACAAATGGGCGTGCTCTCGGCCCCTTTCTGTTTCTTGTATACATTAATGACTTACCTTACATAGTAGGGGATAACCATGATATAGTTTTATTTGCTGATGACACTTATTTAATTTTCAAATTAAAACAATTACTAAAATACGACGAAGTAAATAAAGATATATATAAATTAGTGAATTGGTTCAGTGTTAATAATTTGCTTTTAAATGGCACTAAAACAAAATGTATAAAATTAATGATTCCAAATGTCAAACAAATAAATAATAATGTAATTTTAAATGGGAGGAACTGAGTCTTGTCGATACCACCATTTTTCTTGAATCACACTAGACGCGGAGCTCAATGGAGCCCCCATATATCAAAACTAGCAAGCAGACTTAGTTCTGCCGCATATGCTGTAAAAAAGATTAGAAATCTGACCAGTGTGGAAACAGCAACTTCCATAGCATAATCTCGTATGGTATTTTGCTATGGGGACACGCGACTGACACTGAAATCATATTTGTTTTACAGAAGAGGGCCATGAGAGCAATTTATGATTTAAAACCTAAACAGTCGCTGCGACAAAAATTTAAGGAAATTAATATATTAACTTTGGCCTCTCAATACATTTATGAAAATGTAATGTACGTACACAAAAATAAAAGTAGTTTTACAAAAATAAGTGATAGGTATTCATTCTGTAAATACTAGGAACAGATACAAGCTACCAGTACCAGTTACTCGACCTGAGTCAGTAATTCATTCTTGGGGCGATGTATACGCTTACAACAAAACCCCAGAAAATATACAAAATTTGACCTCCTCAAAGTTCAAACACTTTATTAAATTAAGTTTGTATAAAAAGGGTTATTATAATATTTAGGAATTTATGGATGATAATAACCCCCGGGAATGAGGTGATCGCTACCAAGCTATTTCTAATTTGTTCTGTGTTGCTAATTTTGTAACATACATGATTGTAAGCTGTTATTTTAAAAAAAGTCCCGCTGGGTTTCCTGCTGGTTCTTCCCAGGACAGGTTTATTTTTCGAACCAGTGGTAATTAAACAAAAGAGTGACTTTCAATAAGTATTATTTATAATCTATATTGAATAAAAAAGTTTCTGTTTCTGTTTCAACAATATTGCAAAAATATCGCAAAAATCACGAATAGAGAGATAAGGTATACAATTATTAGGAAGACGCTGCTGCCCATGTGCTAGCTTGTTTTGCCTCTGTGCCTCTTGCCTCTTATGACAGCCATGGGACGATATGGTGTATTGGATATTCTTAGGGAGTCCCCATTTTTATCGACACGGAATCCACACCACTCGGCTTTACGCCGACCAGCTGTTGCGATGGCTATTCACAAGCGATGAACAGTCTACTTCTTCGAAAGGCCGTCGCGACGGCTGTTCACTTGCATTCGGCAGTCGATTCCTCAGAACGGCCGTCGCGACGGCTGTTCTCTTACATTCGACAGTTGATTCCTCCAAACGGTCATCGCGACTGCTGTTCACATTTGACTGTTGTCCAACGCCGTTCAGCCGTCTTTTGCGTCGTTCGGCTGCCGTCGGAGATGAAATCATGCGAGCGGATCATTTCAACGCCGTTTGGCTGCCGTCGAAAACTTAAACACTTAAAACGTCGATGTGGGCGTTCGGCTACTTTCAGCGCCGTACGGATGGAAACAGCTAATCGGCAAATCGCTCGTTTTGCCGTCGGCCGACGCGTAGTCGAGCCGATAAGAATGGCATTAGCAACACCCGTATTTCGTAGACAAAGGTTTTTCTGACCGGCTGAGGCCGATTCCGCGACGAAAAATGTAGGGACTTCCTTACACGGCCACTACACCATGTGGCCGGTTTGGGATTATATTAATAGATATAGTGGACTTGTATTGAGATTCAAAATCCCCTGAAACGTTCAGTTACCGCAGTCACAAAATTACACCAAAACAGCTTTAAACTACTCATGCTCTTATTAGCCAGCCTCCCAAGATCACCAAAACGTTGACAGCTCCTGGCAGCTTCTTCTTCACGGCAGAATACACTAGTAATAGATTTTACACGATACACTCTTAGAGTAGTAATTTGTTAGAGTTTATCACAGACTACTTAGTGGATATGGAGTTTATTGTAGAAATATTTACATCACGATAATTCAAAGAGATGTACGCGGCTTCTACCCTCTTTTTTTAAATAAGGTTTTTGGCTTGGATGCTTGTCTGTCAAGCCATGTCTTCATATATCTCAGTATCAAGTGATAATAATCCTTTAGTTTTAGTCTGCTTCACAATATGTTGATGCGTCACATTGCGCAGCCCTTGGGAGATTTTGACGGCAACTTGAGCCAGCAGACAGTTGGCGATAGTATTTCAAGGTGCCTAAGCAAACAGACTATCTTGAGATTCACATCACTATCGGAGCACTTGTTTCACCGTTTCCGTGAACATAGAGAATGTTCGGAATGCGAAATCTAGTGCGTAGTACATATATATCAATGTTTCAAACGAAAAAAACTTAATAACAATCAGTTCATCCGTTCAGGAGCTATAATGCCACAGATCGACACAGAGATACATAGATACACACATAGAAAGCTTAATTACTCTATGGATACACAGATACACACTACAAACTTATAACACCCCTCTGTTTTCGTTGGGGGTTAAAAAAAAGTAACTTTTATTCACGAACTTTTTTATTGCACAGTGTTGTACATACTTTACTTATTTACATTATTTTTTATTTATTCCCGATATACTTTTTGGATGATAGCTATTTTTGATAAAATGATTACTATATTTAATGAGATTTAGAATAAGACATAGCGTTTATTTTTTTATATCTTTACTTTGAACACAAGTAATGGCACAAATTTCAACAAAAATGCGTACATACCTACATTAAGTAAGCAATTAAAAAATAACAATTTGCAAATAGAGTGAAAACTTTATTTTAATCATTGAGTTATTATGTACTACGTACGTACATATTACTTCAATGATTTTAATCTTCCTGCCTCTCCAATGACAAATAATAAAAAATAAAGTTTTTAAACTAGATTATGCATAAATACTTGTTAAAACAGTTAATTATAAATATAAAAAATAATGTCCTATTTTATCACCAATGTTCATGTTCAGTCAGTAAAATATTGAGTTAAAATAACATTCAAGTATAACTAAGGCAACCATTCGGCGTCATCATCCGGTCTTGCAGACAGGCGGTTTACGTGCGATGCAGGCTGCTCAGTGAGGTCTTCCTTGCTATCAGTCACTTTATGGTACACTTTCTTTCCAGCTTCCACTACGTATTCTACACCATCAGCTGTAATAAAATGATTATTAAGTAATGAGGATATACAATAAAATGTCGTTAATTTTTACAGACTTCAAAAGATGACATTCTCCATTCGATATGATTTGACTGTACCTATATATATATATATTATTTAATTATTTTTTACACAGAATCAGGGCGACAAGCGAGGACACAGCCCATCATGCTGTGGCCCAAAGACATCCACATCTATCCTCGATTAAGAATCAGAATGCAGATGCGTTTTCCCCCCTGAGGAGCAAGATGCAATGTTTCGCAACCAGTAAAAAGAGTTTCCAGCTCTCTACACTCACCACATGAAACACAGCAGCATCGAGCTGCTATTTTACGTAATCTATGTTACGTAATTACGTAAGTACGCAACATAAATTAGTGGTAGATGCTGCAGCTATATTATGGTTGTAGCACGAATGGTTCGCTATAACCGGGAAAGGACCACGTTCTCACAAAATCGTAGCTTAATGCTGCTGTGTTTCGTATGGTGAGTGTAGAGAACCGGAGACCCTTTTAAATGGAAACCAGGTATTCCATCGTAGTCCTCAGGGTGACAACGTATCTGCATTTTGATTCTTAATCGAAGATAAATGTAGATTTATATGGGTCACAGCATCCACTTATCATCAGGTGGACTGTGTGCTCGTTTGTCACCCCTATTCTATAAAA
This sequence comes from Parnassius orleans, assembly GCA_029286625.1. NCBI lineage: Eukaryota > Metazoa > Arthropoda > Insecta > Lepidoptera > Papilionidae > Parnassius > Parnassius orleans. The sequence goes on along the minus strand of JAGSMP010000215.1, from coordinate 425,876 downwards.
AAAAAATCTTTTTTTCAAATAAATTTCAACTAGCAGTGCGATTGTGTAACTCTAGTGGAAATCATTTGCCGGTGGGAATTACATTGTTTTTTCATTATGATTATATTTTGTAACCTAAAATAAGATATTGATATAAACGACACCGTCTTATAGTCGATACTAGTTAAAGCAGCAGAAATCACAGAATTTCCCAGTATACTACATTCCTCCTCTATGCACACCAACCAAAACCAAACGGACCAGAGTCATATAATCACACTGACTATTGATATCGTTTATAAAATCCTAAAATACACTGTCAAGCATGGCAATGAGGTCATCCACGACTTTTTCAGCCAGCAGGGCGGCGCCACAAAGGAATAAGACGAAATATTTGACATATTTTAGAGCAGTCGAAATAAATTTGTTGGAAAAGTTAGTTAGAAAAGCTTAATGTTCCTTTCCGAAAGGTTAGATATATTTTATACTAGCTTTTTACCCGCGGCTTCGCTCGCGTTGGCTTCAATTTAGAAATATCATTAATACTACTCAATTTAAAGTTAAAATTTCATAAATGTAGTTCTATTCACGATGAACGTGTGAGAGGAACTTTATATATGAACGGGAGTAGAAATATAGAGAAGATAGGCAGCAGCGTCTTTCTGATTACAGCTCAAAATAATAAAAAGATGCAGTTGGCAACCCGCCTGCCAAGCGTGCCAACAACAGCTAATATCCAACTTATTTCGTTATCTATGGTGGGAATCGAAATGATGAACGGGAGTAGAAATATATTAGCAATGTAGAGGCGGCGAAATAGGAATCAATATCCCATTTCGTCTCGTGAGTGTCGTAAGAGGCGACAGAAGAGAAACTGAAACAGGAGATGAGTGGCTGCATCTTCCTTATAACAGTGCCGAGTAATAAAAAGCTGCCGTTGCTAATCCACTTACCAAGCGTGGCCACTACTGCAAATATCCGGCTTATTTGACAAACAATGGGAGAAGCCTATGATCAGCAGTGAATAGGCCTATTAAAAGTAAAAAAGTAGCAGCCTACATACATCTCACTACTGGGGACAGGCCGCAGCGAGTTTTAGGACAAAAAAGAGTTGATTGAGTTGACTCCAACGCGGGTTGACCGATTTCACATAAGTATACCTAAAAATGATTTCCGAAATATTTTTTTAACTTCTCAAAACCTATGCAGGTTTCCTTGCGATATTTTCCTTCACCACCGAGATCCACGATCCACGTGGTAAATCGAAACTTCAAATTGCAATTAAAATATGAGTGGTGTCGGTGCGGATCGAATTTGAGTTTCTTACGTAGGTACTATGAAATTTACGTTTGGAACTTTCAAGATTCTATCAATGCAGTTCCACTCATAGTTATAAAATAAAAATAAACATGCGTTTAGAATTTGCTATCTTTGATATTTATAGTACTTTTTCGCAAGAGCCTGTTCATTTACTCATGTCAGCTATGAAACCGGGACTGTCACAAAAATCTCAATAGGTAGGTATGTCTGAAAATATGAAAGCTATAATGACAAACTAGCTTTGCTTCCCAGTTTCATTAGTCCTCGCGGAAATCGAAAACTTTTGTTCCTGTGCTTTGAAATCTTATGGCGAGCTACACGGCTCTCGTATTTGCTTAAATAAAACTCATAAAAACTGAAAAGAAGCTTTTGTACTATTGTGGACCCCATCTACCTAGTAATTAGTCATTCAAACTATTCAATCATTTAGAGATGAAAATCTCACAGTCCACTTAATTTTCAATTACTTATATTGGACTCGATACAAAAAGAAGTTGGTAAAATATTGCTATGCTGATAGACATCCAACATATTCAACTAAAGACATTCTGTCTTAATCACAGTTTTATGTACACAGTTCTGTTAGTCATTTTGCTAAAAGTGACAATTACGATCAATCATCCCGACACCAGTTTGGATATTCTAAGTCTGAAAATTTTTGATGCTGGAAGAATAAGTATTCAATAGAATTCTCTTTAATTTCATCAGTTACTTATTATTAGTTATTTAGCAGTAAGTAGATGGCGCTATTATGAGATTAAAACTATGAAAACAAAAACTGTACCCTCTAGTACTCAGCGACAATAAGTTGAGGTACGACTGGGGTGGCCCAATCACACAACAAAGCCGCCACCATTTATATAATACATAACTTAGGCATAAAGTGATGTAGATTCTATTAAAAATTCTGCTTCTGTCAAAAATACGCTATCGGCGCTGCTAGCGGTGTGTAATGAAATTATTTTACGATATAAACAATATGAAGAAATAGCAATGTTGTGTTTTCTTGTTAATATCGCCGAACGATCTCTATTCATTGATTTGGTCAAGCTATATCATGATATAGTCAAAAAACAATGTTAAATTTAATTAAATGCCATCATTTCGTGCCATAACCGTCTACTTTATGATATTATTAATTCTAAGATTTGGCCAATACATATATAAAAATCTCTTTATTTAAACTATATGGATAGTGAGAGCTTTGCAATAATTACAGTTTTCATCAGTTTATTTATAGATAAACAAAACTTTTTAATACATTAGAAATTAAACTTAGAAACATCTCACATTTTATGATTTTCAACAGATGTCATTCTATTTAGTCTATTTAAGTAGTAATTATACTTTAATAATACATTACTTTAATACTTATTACTTTAATAAAACGTTAGAATTTTCAAATAATTATGAATTAATTTATTTAAACATATAAATGTAAGTTATTTATTTTAATTTTATTTATTAGTAATTGGAGGTAAAATGTTACTACTTTTTGAATTTCACGTTAGATGGCACTGTTTTGATAAAGTGAGACGTAGATTACCGGCGTAATTCAAATTATTACGCAACGGTTAAAACTAATTTTTTCATTTATTTATAAAAATGTTATTTATTTAAAAAAAAAACATCTATAATATAAAATAGAAATTAACATCATGAGGGAGAAAATACTTAACCCTCCTTATTTGAAGTTCCGCAATCGGATAAAAGTAGCCTATAATTTTTTGGAATTTCATGGAAATCTGTCCAGTAGTTTTTGCGTGAATCGGGAATACACAGACAGACACAAAAATTCTGAAAACCACTAATTTAGATTCAGTGACCTTTATTTAGTCCCCTGGAATTGTTTTTTCCAGAAAATATTAGAATTACAGACACGAATTTTCTACAGATTTATTATATGTATAGATTCATTAGATTAGGAATGGATAAATCAAACTATGTGCTTGTATATTACTAAAAGTAAAAAAAGTTAACATAGTGATTTTTTTTAAAGAATGCATCATCACTGACGCATTGTTTTGTGTATATGCATACCCTAGAAACCGATTTTTTTATTTATTATTTTTGTGTGATCATCTACGTGACAAATAAGTTCACCTTAGTCCCAACTTAGTCTTCATTACTACGTGGTATGGACTGTTAACTGGCTGATGAGAAGGAGGAGGAGGTTTAAGTTCAGACTTTAATTCGATAAGGCAGCGAAGATGCAAAACCACTTACCAATAACACCGCCGGTCTTTCTCACAGCCTCACCAATGTTGTGGGAAGAGAAAGTGTTGGGGTTTATATTGATGTTAACACCCTCTGTGCCGTTGGGATGTTTGGGGCAATCATTTTGTAAGATGATCGACAAGTCGTAGGGATCAACACCGAAGGACGCCAACTTTGTACGCATCTGTAAAAATATAACTTTCAAATTAACCGCGTAGCGTAGTTGCGAAAATAATCATCACCTCATCTCCTGGATTATCTGTCATATGAATTTCATTTAATCACTAGTTACATTCTACTTAACCTGCAAATGGTCGACACGGCGAAGAAAAATTCTTTAAGTGTCGTGTCTATCCCATATCATCCATTGGGTGTCGTAAATGGCGACAGAAGCAGAACAACATGAAACAGGGGCTGGGCAGTAGTATCTTCCTGATGATAACCCAAAACTATTAATAAACTGGTGTCCCGCCGCCTGCCAAGCGTGACAACTATGGCAAAGTATGCCCCCCCCTCTCCCCAAAGAGGCAATCCTCATTAGGCCTACAGCAGTGGTGTTTTGATGAGCTGTAATGAATGGATGAATGAACCCGAAAATGTTCCACTGTTGGATATGGGCTTATTCTCCTTTAGGAGCGAAGGTATTTTATTTATTTATATTTATATCAAATTAAAATTTGCTGCGTGTCACGTAATAAGAGAAAATATCTGTGGACCTGTCAAATTACGTCATAGGATCGGTATAGTCGGTCGGTACCGATCCTATGCATTTTAAATCTATTTCGAGACTGTGTGCTCGTTTCTCACCCTTATTCTATAAAAAACTCGGATCTCCGTCAGGGAGAACATGAAAAAGTGGGGATTAGCTGTGGACTGTATAAATGTAAAAAAAAATCTAAAGGCAATGGTTTTTGATGGAATTTTATGAATAATATGGATAATATCAATATAGAATTTTAACAGAACGTTGTTATAGCCTCACCTTGTCTACATACATCTTATCAAGTTCCTTTGCACGGGAAAGTATGGTCGCCGAGCGTCTGTGTGCAAACGCAAGTTTCTGACAAGTAAATATGGCGGCGTATGTGGTGTAGTCTGTTGACAAAACTGTATAGCTCGCAGAGCCCGCTACGCCTGTAAATCAAACAAATTAAATGTTTTAAACTTTTGTAAAAATAACGTTCCCCACACTAGTATTTTCACCTGTATCGTTGGAGCGTTTTACATACATGAATTGCACATGGACAAGCTTGTGTATTGAATCGGCTGTCCTGCTATGTTTATCGCTACATATCACTAAGTTTTTTGTGAACAGAAAATATTTTATCGCGTTTAATTTTACTTTTTAAATTCCCGATGTTTCGGGCGCTTAGCAACATAATCTGTAGATTATCGGGTGCGATCCGTTAATGTGCGAAATTTTATTTAAAGTAGCAAATATCTGCACTTTACATAGTCAATCTGCAAATGAACAGATGCTACACCCTTAAATCGCGGAAGACAGAGAGCTGATTGTATTGCAAATTCGTACCTTACCTACTGTTGACCTACTGTTACTCCGCAGATTACCTAAGAAGTAGTCGTTATTCTGCAGATTACCTAGTAAGTCTGAAGACTAACTAGGTAATCTGCAGAAAAATAACTAGTTAAAGTAAGAACTGAATCATTTTTTCACATTTTAGCGGATTAAGCCAGTTAATCTGCAGATTAACTAGTTAATCTGCACTATAACTGATTTACGCACTTTAGCCTTAACAGCAACATCCATGGTCACTTTTAAAATGTTAAACGTTGAAGGTAGGACGTTAAAAACCTCTGTCCCCCTCGTGACGATGGGTGCTCTAAAGCACCCGAGAAGGCGGGAAAGAAAAAAGTTAAATCAAACGCGATAAAATCCGTAAAATTAGTATTATTGTGTAGTATTCGCGTAAATCGTTACACTCAGAAAATATTTAATTTAATCGATTTTTTTATGTATTCATACTCTTATTTAGTACTTACTTAATGGAAATCTCACTTTCATTCTACCGGGCACTGCAGGATCGGGTACAGTGAGGATTCCTTTGTATCTGTAACAGAAATAATGAAGACTCAAATATATTGACGAAGTCATACATATTTAACTACTTCACTATAATAAAAATTATTGATTATAGTTATTAATATATCAATAATCTCATACGTCTTTAACGACTTAGAATAAAACGAGTAACGATTCTTACTGCATGTCAAAAAAAATCCGTTCGTATGAGAGGTCAATAACAGGGAAGGTACATAATCTTCCACATCTGGAATCGGAATCGGGTTTCGGGCTCATGTCTCTTTTTAAAACCATCGGGGAGCAGCGTCAAGGGTACGAGACGTCTGGTATCTACTGTGATCATCAAGCCGCCTGCCAAGCCACCCCGAAACATATTATATTTAACAATAAGCTTTTATAGACTGACGACGTTTATCCCAACAAAATGTTAACTCACTTGTCAATGTCAACACACTTAAACTCACGCACTCATGCACGCACGAACGCACGCACTCGCACATACACACGCACACGCAAACGTACACGTTCACTCAAATAATGCATCCGGTTTAGACGAAATTTCAAATCGTAAAACTGATCGCGCAAAAATGTTCCCGATGCAGATTCATTTTTCTGTAATCAATTTAGCTCGTTAAAAATGTGAAGAAAAATTTGAAATTGGAACATTCGTATTTTTACTTATAAATAATCGTACTTTCAAAATAATAAAACTTTTAGTAAAAAGAAAACTGACAAAAAACTAAAAAAAAAAATGTTTCACATAATATGTTATGTGTAGGTGCTAATATAGGGTATCGAAAAAAACGAGTTCAGAAGTTTCGATATCAAAACACACAACGGCAGCATTCCGCAGTAGTTTCCGATATGCAGCTACCAAATGCTGGAACATCATTTGGTAGCTGGAACAACTTGCCCCCACCTATCCGTCAACTTAATAGCATCAACCTTTTTAAGGTAAAAATAAAAGAATACTTTTGTCGGTTTAACTTTTAGGGAGGATAAAATAGCTGCATTATACATGTATATTCATAGCATAATATAAATATCTTTATTATTGGAACGAAGTTCCTTATCGGACGGTACGAATTTGGAAGATGGGGGCTAGGCGAGAAAAAGTGTGAGATTTTTCCGTCACGACCCATTCTGACGTAGTGTAGACGGCCTTGGCGGCTATAAGGAAGCGAGATGGAATAATATCCATCTCCCTCGCACTTTTTCTTATCTTGCCATGAAAGAAATATTATTTTATTTTAAATGAAGCTTCATTTTAATAGACGCTTGTAATTCATTTATTTGTATTTGTTAATCAATAATATAATAAGTTTATCAATAATAATATACTATGAAAGGCACTTCGTTCCAACCGAGTGTTCCACGACACTCACGCATGTTTTTTTTTTTAAATTTTAAATACTCATTATATTATTTATTCTATATTATATACACTTATATATACTCCATAACTAAAGTTCCCATCCTTTTGCATTTCCATTATTTTATTTTATTATTTTGATAACATCTTTCTCGAATGTAGAAATAACACACTATCCTCGCGGGCGAGTCCAATCCCCAATGGGCATTGTTGAAAACCAACGCTACTGCAATCGTGCGATAGCATTATGTTGCGTCAGTGCCCTTTTTATCATCACATCACTCATGCAATCGGATCGTTTTGTCTGTTTTCTCTTTTTTATTTTTATCTGTGATGTTTTTATGTATCATTTTATTTTCTGTATCAAAACTGTATGTGTGTAAGTTGCTGAATAAATGCATGTCTATGTCTATGTCTATGTCGAGAAACTATATTACATATAATGTAGGAATTATTTTATTTTTAAAGTCTGCTTAAATTACGTTTTATTAAGTTAGTTTTCTATAAGAAATATATATTCACAAACCTGTAGTCGTGTTCGAGAGGAGTCAAGCCTAAAAGGAAGTGCTGCGAGACCTGGTCTATTTCATAAGTGCCGGGCTCGTCGGTTTTAGTGAAATTGTATGTGATGCAATGCGATGCGGTCGAAGTCTTTTGAATCACGTACCATACTCCTAAAAGCTGTAAAATAAGATAGTCATATAGGAAAAGTGAATTTAAACACTTGTTATTATAGTAAACAGACAAACCAATCGGTTTTAGGGTACAGTCGGATTTTGCTCGTGGGCCTTTGCCTTTATTCGCTTCAGATAAATATTCGTTACTTTCACAAGATTGCCCCAGAAGGTGAGTAATGTTTTTGGAATGTATATAACCTAAATGGGTTGATGGATCTTAATATATGGGGCTAGTTGTAGAAGTGACATATGATATAAAACTTTTCTCTTTTCAGTAAACTTTTTTAAGCCGTCAGGTTTTTTAAATTACTGTTTAAACCTTTGGAGTTGTTTCACAAGCTGTCTCACACAAATGGCTTGGTTTATTGTCAATTATCATTGGTATGTTCGGATTTTTTATACAATTAACCTGATAAGTGGATGTTATCGTCTATGTATACCTTCATCTATTCATTATTAGCAATTAAAATACAGATGCGTTGTTACCCCTGAGAATTAAAATGGAATGCCCCGCTATCAGTAAAAATGGCCTCATCAGCAATGCGCTGCTATTTTACGTTGGTATTTAGTGAGAACGTGATCCTTTCGCGGTTGAGCTGACCTTTTGATGCTGCAGCCGTGATACAAACGCAGCGTGGCTCAATCGCGTACAGTGCTATTTTTGTTCAACTATGGATATGTAATGATTATGATGAAGTGAATCATAGAAAATTTAAAACGAAATTCGGTCATATTTCATCCATTCCAACGTCTTTGGTAGTACAAAAAAAAAATTTACATTTCACAATAATAATGTCCTCCAGACCGAATTTTTGTCACGGGGGCTAGTCTCAATGGAGTCTAGTCATATGCACAGGACAGGATGCCCAAATTTATGCACCAACACAGGCGCTCTCTCTATTCCCTCACACACAAAGTCTCCGATTGGATGGTAATCCGATACGATCGGAGAGAAATCACGAGTAGGATCAACGGCTTTACGTGCTTTCCAAGGCATAGGGGTGAAACACTGCCAACTTCCTGACTCCGGACTCCTACTGAGAATTTGTAGACAGAAAAACCTAATGATTGTTTTTGGCCCGACCCGGGATTCGAAAACCACTAGACCAAAGAGGCAGTCAACCTTCATAATCTCTGCCTTGGAATAACATCATTCATTAACACAGAAGTCGGTTAACTGAAATCAACAATGGCTTTGGCACAATGGAATTTCATTCATTTTTATTTCGTTGTTCGATTGTTATTTAAGTGTGAATATGATTTAGAATAGATTAGATTTAGAATATAGAATAGAATTTTATTTTTACGTTCTTTCATATTGGATTCAAAAACTCTTGATACATATTTGCGATCCTATTTAATAAACTTTAACTTATCAAGCGTAACGATTAAAGGCAAATCTTCTGTACGAAGGGCCATTTCATTCCATGTCCAGCGTTCGACTTTTACAGATTGATGTAGAAAAAGAAAATAGGTTTATAAAAGATAAGATAACAATAATACCCTAGATTCTATGGTACAGTCCTGTCATAGCTATTGGTTTTTTTAATAGGATAAGGGCGACAAACGAGCACACAGTCCACCTGATGGTGAGTGGCCGCCGTGGCCCATAGACATCTAAATATAGATGTAGCCTCGAGGATAGCCTCGATGACGAATCAAAATGCAGATGCGTTGTCACCCGTAAGAACTAAGATGGAATGCCTCGTTTCCAGTAAAACGGATCTCCGGTTCTCTAAACTCAACATACTAAACAAAGCAGCGTTAAGCTGCTATTTTACGCTGGTATTATGTGAGAGCGTGGTCCTTCCCCGGTCGAGCCGACCCATTCGTGCTACAACTATACCAGTAATATAGCTGCAGCATGGCTCTACCATGTAAAAATAAAGTAAAGGGTGTAAAGAACATCATTAAAAATATATAGGCTACCTTCATTAAATAATATCTTGAATATGCTACTTTTTGCACTGTCTTAAAAATTCGTCTATTTTCTATTTTAAGTTACAATTAGATAGTTTTTATAAAACCACGTTTTTATTAACACGCTTTCGTGTATGTTTGTTCTGATCGAATTCAGTAAATGATTTTAACTAAACTTCCTGATGAGCTAGAGACTTGCAATTTTGAACATACCTCAGAATCGGATGACAATGGTATAATATTTAAAATGTTCAATACTTATTAAAAAAAAAAATCACTTGTTTGAATTAGAATTCGGGAAACTGTTTAAATCAATATTAAAATAAAATGCTCCGGTTGTGGAGTAATAAATAAAGTCGGCTTTTGTCGATGAGAGTTGGTTGAATCATCGCTTTTATCTGACAACGCAATGAAGTCGCTTCAATGAAGCTGCCATCGTGCTTCTCGTTGTTCGCTTATCGCATGTATAGTTATTTTATTATATCAACATATATAATTCCCTATGTCTACTTCCTTCAGATAAATTTACATTTTTATATAACGGGATACGAGGATACGAGCACGCAGTCCACTTGATGTTAACCCCTGAGGACTACGATGGAATGCCTTGTTTCCAGTAAAAAGGTTCTCCGATTCTCTAAAGTACCATACGAAACAATTTTTTTACAAATAATTTTTGTTCCTCTGCAGACTTTTTTTAATAAAACAATTATTGTGAGTAGAAAATAATGCAAAGCACTTGACCGGCTTTTTGAGAATTTAATAGTATAGTACCTACGTCTAATATGATATATCTACGGTAAATTTCAAACCAATTTATAAAAACATTTAAACATTCTTATTAGGTAGATAACTTAATAAATAATAGATTAACCGTGGAGTTGCGGTTTAAGAATATTCACTCCCATATCGTTCCGAGGGTGTCGTAAGAGGAGACTGAGGGAAAATGAAACAGGAGATGGGCAGCAGCATCTCTCTCGTCTCTTACGACACATGATGATAAGAGGCTGTGAATATCTTACGCCGCCACTACAATAGGGGAGGGGGGGTTCGTAATTTTATTATTACATTTTAAATCTCTCCTAATATATATTTTAAAGTTTTTTTTTTTAAATAATGAAGTGTACAAAATAAATTGCAAGCTATTATTTTATAAAAGAAGTTCTCGTGGAATATCTTGCTGGTACTTCCTGGCAGAGATTTTTTTAAAGCAGTGGTAAAAGTATAAATTACTTTTAGTGAGAGGTTTACGTGGTAGAGCCATGATGTAGTTATATTTATACACCTTTTTACTGATATCGAGGCATTCAATAAATTGTATATTGAGATGATGATTCAAAATAGAGGTTCGATGTAGGTTCTATGGTAACAGCATCCACTTACCATCAGGTGGACTGTGTGCTCATTTGTCATCCTTATTCTATTAAAAAGGTATTGTTTATGATATATATTAAATAAATAAATATTCTATTATATGTATAAATACTCAATCGTAATCGTTAAGTATATAAACAATTCTTATCAAGGGTCGCATGTAAAATGTCATGCAGTTACCGCTTCACAACATTAAAATTATTAATGAAGAAGAAGAAGATTTTTTATATACAATATTTAAAACTATAATAAAAAAAACTAAAACTAGTAACTTATTAATTAGAATATAGAATCGATAAAGTTCGTTGAGTAGGAACTCCCCGCGGTAACGTGCCAAGAACGCTGGCTGCGTTTCTCCGCTGAATGGCTATACTTAACCTTTGAGCGAGAATAGAACCAGCCCTCTTATTACCAGCAGCAACGACCAGTTGCGGATGGAATTCCTTTAGGAACTTCACCGCACGTGGACCCCACGGACCGATAGTCTCAAATCTCTAATCTAAATAAACTCTGTGAAAGACCATCTAAAGATGCTAATATGGGAATGTGTACCTATTTTTTTAATTTACATTATTCTAAAGCCAGTTACATTTTGTTTAAAAATATTAGAAGTAAAAAAATAAGCCTCAACTTCATACTAACCTTATTCATTTCAAATCCAGGCATTGGTTCGACTATTGGACATGCTCCCAGATGATATGTATGCGCGATGGCACTTCCGGTAAAGGTTAACAATAATCCTAATACGGTAAATCTATACATTTTTAAAAATAAATTAATATCACACAGCAACACTATCAACTTTATCCAAATGCGCGCGGTCACGTACTGGCTAGCGAGACAAGCCGCCGAGAATTTAAATAACAAATAAACGTGTATACAGCGAACTTTTGATGTTGCGTATGACGAACCAGTTGTAATTCTCAGAAGCATTTGTTTACGAACGGACGAACGGTTCATTGAAGGAAATTGTGGACTTCGCTCTTCTAACATCGACTCTATCGTCGATGCTAACAAGCCAATCAAAAACAATGCAAGTTTAACCTAAGCCAGTAGTAAATATTGGGTAGATAGTAATAGGTATTCCTTTTCTGCCTATGTGTCCGTCTGTTTAGGCACTAAGCAGCAGTGCGTGCACTGATGTGTTCCGGTCTGAAGGATAAAGAAAGCCGGCTATAGACGGCTCCGTGGCGTAGTGGCTTAGCAATGAGTTGCAGCGCTAAGGGCCGCGGGTTCGAATCCCGCACGAAACAAGTATTTGTATGGCCTATAAGTAATTGTTCCGGGTTTGTCCGTGTGAAATTTATGAAAAAAGTATAATTTGGCTACTACAATTTGGCGCCACCTAGGCAGTAAAGGAGTCCTAGAGCTGATATACTTTCTGTACTACAAATACAAGAAATCAAAGCTTTTTTCGACTAACAATAGCTTAGAGATCTGCAGCAGTGGACTTAAGATGGGTTGTAATGGGGATGATGATGTTGATGATCTGTATGTCTCACACTAGGCACATGCCTGCCCTGATTTCTAAGAAAGTTATCTGGTAATTGGTCCTCCGCAAGCTCCGCTGCTGCTCCAGCGCGTGTTGAAGTACTCCACTAGTCTTCGATTATTTTTATTCCTCAGATGTGCAGGTTTCCTCACGATGTTTTCCTTCATCTGAGAGCACTTAGTAAATCAGCACTTAAAAATCGCAATGAATGGTACCGGCGGGGATCAAACCCGGGTTGCTCGTGTACTGTAAAATTTACAGCGTGTGCTTAGTTTCTGAGCTCGTGTAATACCTTAGCAACGCGAACATTTAGTTTCAAGCTTTTAAAAGCAGTCAGTTAGTCATACATGACTCATTAAGCAGTCCAATACCCTTTCTTCGGTGACTCACACTATGCTTGCTACATTCATTGCTTTTTAAATTTCTTTCTTTATAAGTATACGATTTACTATAATTGCTATTTAGTACTACTTACTAGACGCTATGTAGTGGCGACCTACGAGAATCCACTACCCCATATCATCCCATGGGTGTCGTAAGCGGCGACAGAGGGAAATGAATCAGGAGATGGAGAAGGAGATTATAGAGTACATTTACAGGCTGTAAGGCATTTAATTTTAGTCATAAAGAGTGACAACGGAGAACGCATGTGTAAGTTTCATTTTTCTAAGTCGTTTGCAGTGTTCACGCTTTATTGAAGAGTATATAATCACTAAGTTTTAGCCGCTAAAGCTACTCTACGAGTATTTCTCTATGAGTTTCCCCGGCGTTACAGGTACAATTAACATTTAACATTTACATTGCCCATGGTCGCTGGTGGCTGAAACGGGGGAATCAAAGTAAATTAAACTAAACGCAATAAAATCTGTAAAATAAGTTTTATTTAATCTGTGGTTTTAGCGTAAATTTTAAAAATTATTATGTGTACCAGAAGTTGCCTATAAGAATAATTTGGCTGTCACTCATATTTCATATATTTTTGTTTTTATAAATACAAATTTATTGATTTTCTAATTCTAACGCTGGTTTTGAATGCCATAAATTGCTTACGAGTAAAGAAACAAATATAAGAAGTCAATCCCTTTCCTTTGAGAGTACCCTTCAAGCGTGTGGAAAACCAACATAATTATAGACTGTGAGGAATTCTATCTTAGTCCTTATGGTGAAACGCATCTGCAGCCTTCTTCATTGAAGTTGGTTACTGGTTAGAAATGTCCGCAGGTGGATCGTTAGTCCGTTTGTTGTCTTGAAATAGCGAACTTTATATTATTTTATCAGACCTAATACTGATCGTGAGTCGTCTTCTTCTGCTTCAGCACGTAAAAGTGTGGACACATTACATAGGCCTCCCCAATTGTAGGGAGGATTTGTCTTTCCTCACGCTTGGTAGGCTGATTCAAGATCGCAGTACCAGACATCTCGAATCTTAAATAGTCCCGTCATGTAATTAGAATTTTATTAAATGCTCGCCAGCGTGTATGGTGTATTCGTAGATATGTAGAGGTAAAGAAGCAAGAGAAGTGTGTCAGTCGTGCTAAAGGGAAGTCCGTAATCTCTGCTTACCCCTGTGATCGACCAGCGTGAAAGTTTTTATGTTTTACGCTTACTCGATTTCATTTTAGTTTCAACAATTGCGTTTTTGGATAACATTATATTTCAAGTTAAATTTTATATTAAATAATTTACATACTCGTATATGGACAAAAAGTGTTACTTGATAAAAATATTTTTAAAGACTTCGTTTTACACCGTTGAGTATATAACATAAAATACATCTTAAAATACAGCCTAATTAAACATCATTTTGACAAAAAGTGTAACTTAACAAAAATATTTTTAAATACCTCCTTTTACAGTTTTATACCGTCGAGGTAAGTTATATACTTAATATGCATGTTTACATAATTAAGTACAGGTTTAATTTTGAAATTTATGTTTGAAAAAAATAATTATGAAGGACATAAGATTACTTATTTAAAGAAATAATAAGATAAGGAAGAAATGATTCACCTATAATACTGTTTTAGTGTTCCGCTTGCCACATATTTCTAACTGTTTATTGTAATAGGTCACTGCATAATTATTTGTAGTTTTAACTGAAATAATAAAATTTTGATATTTGATATAGGAGGTAAATATTTTTTTCAATTTTCCACATACGTGTTGATTATTTTCTAAGAATAGTTATGAGGTTTCATAAATCACTTTTAGCAACAATTTATGCAGCGTCAAAATAGCCTGAAACGTGTCCTCTTCGCCGTCGCGTTTTGTTATGTTTTTTTTTAATGATTTTTACACATTTTGTAAACTTGAATAATAATGGAAACCTTATAGACGTTCTACTTTCTTATTTTTATATACGTTAAACATAACTGTTCATTTAAAGCAAGTTAAAGCGAGATCAATGACCCAACATCATTACAGGCTTGCAGGATCACCGATTTATATATATTTTTAATTTATGTATTTAAATAACATAAGGGGGCTTTTATAACTATGTTAATGTACTGCCGCTAATTGGAAATTCGAATTATAAAACATATCGCGCATATCTAAATAATATACCAGAAATCACATATTATTACAAGGAAGACGTTTGCAAGAGGCGTGAGTCACAGATTTGCTGAATGTAGGGCAACCGCATTAATAGTGAATACACAATAACGATGACTAATGTTTATACTTAACAGATAATATTGTCGTAGTTAAATGACAAATGCATTCACATTTTTTTTTATAGAAGAGGAGGCAGTGGAGCATAAGGATCGTCGCCTCTGAGCATTCCAACTTAATATGACTATAATCACCAATATGGACCTCCCCCATTAAGAGGGTTAAATGCCATACTTGCCACGCTTGGCAGGCTGGTTGTCGAACGCAGTCCAAGGTGTTATATTAACAAGGAACGCTGCTGCCCATTCCCTCCATTTGTCCCTTAGTCGGTTTTTACGACACCCACGGGAAGAGTTGGGGTGGTGCTATTCTAACCCGGCACCACTATAATTATTCATTCATTTATTTTCATTACTGAACAAAAGCCATTCCTATAGATTGCCTCATAGGTAGGTATTTGCTATTTTTACACTTGGCAGACGGGTTGGCTTCTACTGTTTGCTTTCAGGTTCCCTTTGTCGCCTCTTACGACACCCACGGAATGATATGAAGTAGTGGATTCTCGTACACGACAGTACGACTATATTTACGACATAATATAGCGTTTAAAGTGTTGAGCAAATAGAGGTCAGAGGCACAGCTTTCTCCGAACCTACCTGTATCTGATGTTACGCTGGTAGATAAGATCCGAGGTAGTTCTGACGCAATATTCAATGAAGCCAAACAAGACTACTACAACTAACTACCTACTACTAGTAACCAGTTTGCCAAATGGTCTACGAGGTCGTTGGCGATTATTATTAATAATACAATAAATTAGATGGATAAGCTATTAATTTTTTTACGTGGTAGAGCCACGCTGCAGCTATATTATGGTAGTAGCATGAATAGGTCGGCTCGACTGGGGTAGGACCACGCTTTTACAGAATAACAGCGTAAAATAGCAGTGAGTGTAGAAAACCGGAGACTCTTTTTAGTGGAAACGAGACATTTCATCTTAGTCCTCAGGTTTGACAACGCAGCTGTATTTTGATTCTCAATTGAGAATAAATGTAGATAGATGTCTATGGGCCATAGCATCCGCTTACCATCAGGTGGACTGTGTGCTCGTTTGTCAGCTCTGTTCTATAAAAAAAATGTTTTTCAATAGACACTTTGTGAGTAGTTATTGAAATTTTGATAGATAGAAGTGAAAAAAAAAAGCAATTACCCTGCACATTCTTTCCATTTCTTATCTGTCGAAGTCGATAGTAGTAGTATACTTAGAAAGTATAATGAAAAATTATAGAGAGCATAAAATACCTTCCTAAAAATCTTTAGTAGATCTCGGACTTTGCTTGAAAAATATTTTGCAATAAGTATTATAAGATTGATCAAACGATCATATTATACGAGCAACGCCACCGATGGACGTATATGAATATCCACTACCCCATATCATCCCGTGGGTGACGTAAGAGACGACAGAGGGAAACAAAAAAGGAGATGAGCGCCAGCGTTGTCATAATAACAACTAAACAAGTAGTAAAATAAAAAAAATGTACAACCGACTTCAATATAAATAAAATGAGAACATCATCAATGTAGTCGAAGTCAATTAAATACGCATTATTAAGGATAACTCAAAAACTACTGGTCAGATCTTGATCAAATTTAAAAGGGGCCACGTGAGAAGCACAAGCTTTCAAATAAAAAAAGAATCATCAAAATCGGTTCACCTAGAAAAATGTTCTGACTTAACACAAAAAAAGCAGTCGAATTGAATTGAAAACCTCCTTTTTTTGAAGTCGGTTGAAAATAAAAACTGTGGTTGTCGACCTGCCCGCCAAGCGTGGCACTTATAGCAAATATCCCTTCTATGAGGCAATCTATAGGGAGGCCTATGTTCATCAGTGGACCTTTATAGGCTGTAATGGATAACTTTTACGTTATCATTCAAAAATCGGCATTAAGAAGACTCTGTTCTAATAACAAATAATAATATAAAAGGTCAATATTCAATACAAATGGCATCCGGTAATTTATCGTACGTCTTTAGGTACGCAGATGGTTAGCCGTGAACTCGCTCAGTCAGTGACGGCCTAAATGACCTTTTCCTGTTATTATCTAATGTTGTGAGTAGTCGTGTGGACAACTCGAGCCTCCTATCGAGAACTATGTATTCGACTAGAATGAAACTATCCAAGACAAAGTTACTTATTTTCTACAGACTTCAAAAAGAATTCGACTGTATGTTTTTTTTATGTGTGAACCGATTTCGATGATTTTTTTTTATTTGAAAGCTGGTGCTTCTCATGTGGTCCCATATAAAATTGATCAAGGTCTTACCAATAGTTTTTGAGTTATTCTTAATAATTTAAATTGAAGTCGGTTGTACAAAATTTTAAATTTTAAATTATTATTATAGATATAAGGATGACAAACGAGCACACAGCCCTCCTTATTCCAAGGTAAGGTAACTTTTTATAGAAGTATGACAAACAAGCACACAATTCACCTTATTGTTTTATTTTATTATAAAAACGTTACCCCAACATTAGGATTTTCTCCTCTATCGCCGAGGCAGTTTACATATATAAATTGCACAAAGGCAAACATCCAGACTTGAACTAATTATTTGTAGGCAACACAAATTCTTGTTTCGTACGGGATTCGAACTCGCGGCCCTCAGCGTCGCAACTAAGCTACTACGCCAAGGAGCCCTCAAGTTTTGTAAAATTGTGAGTGATGCTGTGGCCCATTGACCTACGTCTATTATCGATTAAAAATCAAAACGCAAATGCATTGTTAACCATGAGTACATAGATAGAATACTTCTTATAAAATATGGTTCTCTATACACAACATACAAAGAGCAGCTTTATGCTGCTATTTTATCCTTGTATTCTATTACAGTAACATTACCAGGGTGTCGTTACCGTTATCCGTTACAGCCTATTAAAATTCACTGCTGAACATAGGCCTCCCCCAGATAGCCTCATAGGGGGAATATTTTTTATAGTTGCCACGTTTGGCAAGCGGGTTGGCAAACACATTTTTTATTTTCAGTCGTCATTAGGAAGACGCTGCTCCCCATCTCCTGATTTATTCCCTCTGTTGCCTCTTACAACACTACAGGATGGATATTTTTATACTACAACTACACGGTAATAAGAGACAGAAAATAAAATACAAAATATTAAAATGTATAAGACCTATCCCTAAAAGCGATTTCTTCCAGACAGCCTTTGGATGGACAGAATTGTAAAACTACAGAAATATTAGTGCGTTATGCGTTAATACTACATACGCAGTAGAGCCATGCTGCAGCTATGTTAGTAGTATAGTTGTAGCACGAATGGGTTGGCTCGACCGAGGAAGGACCACACTCTCACAGAATACCAGCGTATAATAGCAGCTTAACGCTGCTGTGTTTCGTGGTGAGTGTAGAGAACCGAGACCCTTTTACTGGAAAAGAGGCATTCCATCTTAGTCCTCACGGGTGACAACGCATCTGCATTTTGATTCTTTATTGAAGATAGATGTAGATGTCTATGGACCACAGCAACCACTTACCATCAGGTGGACTGTGCTCGTTTGTCACCCTATCCTATAAAACAAAATATTAAAAGACAGTACCTACAATGTATAAGACCTATCGCTAAAAGCGATTCCTTCCAGACAGCCTTTGGATGGACAGAATTGTAAAACTACAGAAATATTAGTGCGTTATGCGTTAATACTACATACGCGGTAGAGTCATGCTGCAGCTATATTAGTAGTATAGTTGTAGCACGAATGGGTTGGGTCGACCGAGGAAAGACCACGCGTTCACAGAATACCAGCGTAAAAAGCAGCTTATCGCTGCTGTGTTTCGTATGGTGAGTGTAGAAAACCGGAGACTCTTTTTAGTGGAAACGAGGCATTTCATCTTAGTCCTCAGGATTGACAACGCATCTGTATTTTGATTCTCAATTGAGAATAAATGTAGATAGATGTCTATGGGCCACAGCATCCACTTACCATCAGGTGGACTGTGTGCTCGTTTGTCAGCTCTGTTCTATAAAAAAAAAATGTTTTTCAATAGACACTTTGTGAGTAGTTATTGAAATTTTGATAGATAAAAGTGAAAAAAAAAGCAATTACCCTGCACATTCTTTTCATTTCTTATCTGTCGAAGTCAATAGTAGTAGTATATTTAAAAAGTATATTGAAAAATTATAGAGAGTATAAAATACCTTCTTAAAAATCTTTAGTAGATCTCGAACTTTGCTTGAAAAATATTTTGCAATAAGTTATAAGATTGATCAAACGATCATATCATACGAGCAGCGCCACCGATGGACGTATATGAATATCCACTACCCTATATCATCCCGTGGGTGACGTAAGAGACGACAGAGGGAAACAAAAAAGGAGATGAGTGCCAGCGTTGTCATAATAACAACTAAACAAGTAGTAAAATAAAAAAAATGTACAACCGACTTCAATATAAATAAAATGAGAACATCATCAATGTAGTCGAAGTCAATTAAATACGCATTATTAAGGATAACTCAAAAACTACTAGTCAGATCTTGATCAAATTTATATGGGGCTACATGAGAAGCACCAGCTTTCAAATAAAAAAAGAATCATCAAAATCGGTTCACCTAGAAAAATGTTATCAGGTAACACAAAAAAAGCAGTCGAATTGAATTGAAAAACTGTGGTTGTCGACCTGCCCGCCAACGGTGGCACTTATAGCAAATATCCCTTCTATGAGGCAATCTATTGGGAGTGTGGGAGGCCTTTGTTCATTAGTGGACCTTTATAGGATGTAATGGATGAATGGATTTTATTGTATGAATAACTTTTACGTTATCATTGAAAAATCAGCATTAAGAAGACTCTGTTCTAATAATAAATAATAATATAAAGGTCAATATTCAAGACAAATCATCCGCACAAGGCATCCGGTAATTTATCGTACGTCTTTAGGTACTCAGATGGTTAGCCGTGAACTCGCTCAGTCAGCGACGGCCTAAATGACCTTTTCCTGTTATTATCTAATGTTGTGAGTAGTCGTGTGGACAACTCGAGCCTCCTATCGAGAACTATGTATTCGACTAGAATGAAACTATCCAAGACAAAGTTACTTATTTTCTACCGACTTCAAAAATAATTCGACTGTATGTTTTTTTATGTGTGTACCTCATAAATTTTTTTGGGTGAACCGATTTCGATGATTCTTTTTTTATTTGAAAGCTGGTGCTTCTCATGTGGTCCCATATAAAATTGATTAAGGTCTTACCAATAGTTTTTGAGTTATTCTTAATAATTTAAATTGAAGTCGGTGTACAAAATTTTAAATTTTAAATTATTATTATAGAAATAAGGATGACAAACGAGCACACAGCCCTCCTTATTCCAAGGTAAGGTAAATTTTTATAAAAGTATGACAAACAAGCACACAATCCACCTTATTGTTTTATTTTATTATAAAAACGTTAACCCGACATTAGGATTTTCTCCTCTATCGCCGAGGCAGTTTACATACATAAATTGCACAAAGGCAAACATCCAGACTCGAACTTATTATTTGTAGGCAACACAAATTCTTGTTTCGTGCGGGATTCGAACTCGCGGCCCTCAGCGTCGCAACTAAGCTACTACGCCAAGGAGCCGTCAAGAGTGATGCTGTGGCCCATTGACCTACGTCTATTATCGATTAAAAATCAAAACGCAGATGCATTGTTAACCATGAGTACAAAGATAGAATACTTCGTTATAAAATATGGTTCTCTATACACATATATATTTTATCCTTGTATTCTATTAGAGTTACCGTGTAGTGGCGGTGGAAGAATATCCACTTCCCAATAACATTACGAGGGTGTCGTTACCGTTATCCGTTACAGCCTATTAAAATTCACTGCTGAACATAGGCCTCCCCCATAGATAGCCTCATAGGGGAATATTTTTTATAGTTGCCACGTTTGGCAAGCGGGTTGGCAAACACATTTTTTATTTTTAGTCGTCATTAGGAAGACGCTGCTCCCCATCTTCTGATTTATTCCCTCTGTTGCCTCTTACAACACTACAGGGTGGATATTCTTATACTACCACTACACGGTAATAAGAGACAGAAAATAAAATACAAAATATTAAAAGACAGTACCTACAATGTATAAGACCTATCGCTAAAAGCGATTTCTTCCAGACAGGCTTTGGATGGACAGAATTGTAAAACTACAGAAATATTAGTGCGTTATGCGTTAATACTACATACGCGGTAGTCATGCTGCAGCTATGTTAGTAGTATAGTTGTAGCACGAATGGGTTGGGTCGACCGAGGAAGGACTACGCGTTCACAGAATACCAGCGTAAAATAGCAGCTTAACACTGCTGTGTTTCGTGTGGTGAGTGTAGAGAACCGGAGACCCCTTTTTACTGGAAAAGAGGCATTCCATCTTAGTCCTCACGGGTGACAACGCATCTGCATTTTGATTCAAAGTCGAGGATAGATGTGGATGTCTATGGACCACAGCAACCACTTACTATCGGGTGGACTGTGTGCTCGTTTTTTACCTTTATTCTATAAAAAAACTACAATATACTACTAATATTTTTAAATATAAATTGCAATAGTATAAATTAAAACTAAATACAAATAAACACTATAATATATTATAAGCATTAAATACACTATAACATATATATTATATGAAATAAGTAATAGCTTTTGTTATTAGCTTGATCAGATTTATCAATGTAAGTAATGTATGACTGTAATAAAATTTTCACCCATTTCCAGACGTCTGAATAATCTGAAATTTTGCAGACGTATTAAGAACCGATGATAATACGATAATATCTAATGAATATGACCTAGTATTCTCACACGGATCATCTTAACTCTTACGCCTTTGTTAGTTTGGCCTTCGTGTATGTATGTATATATTTATGTATGTAGATATGTATGAATGTAATGGAATTTTATATTTCAGTTTTCACCTACTTTCACAACATCTATTCTGTTCTATTCTTTTCTTTAAATTTGCAGACGTAACGACAGTACAATAACGGCATGACCGTGACATAGTATTCATATTAGAATCATCAAAGGTCATGTTCAAACCGTGTTACATTTTTTTTACAATTAAAATTTTCTAACTTATTTACTGTTGGTGCTGTATTCTCTTATATTTTTGGTCTCATGCTGCGTAATGATCTGTTTTGGCATCCCTTCGATGTACAAAGCCAAATTTATTGAAATTTCGAATTTAAGTAATAAGTTAGTATATAATATATTGTTGTGTATGTCAATCGTCTGTGCCAAAATAAAGTTTTTCTTTCTTTGTTTCTTGTTCGAGTGTTTTAGTCTCTAATATTAATTCTCTAAATATAAGATTCTTCATTGTTTCCGTTAGTACTATGAAAACTTTACTTCTGCCGTCAAATAGCAATTCTTGCACTGCTGTGTTCCGGTCTAAAGGGTATATAGAGCCAATGTAATTACAGTCTGTGAGGCATTCCATCTTAGTCCTCGGAAGTGACAACGCATTTTGAGCTTTCTTCGTTTGAAGTTGGCTGCAGGTTTTAAACGCCATGCTGTAGCTATATTAATTGTATAGTTGTAGCACGAATGGGTCGGCTCGACCGGGGAAGGACCACGCTTTCACAGAATACGAACGTAAAATAGCAGATTAATGCTGCTATGTATCGTATGGTAAGTGTAGAGAACCGGATACCCTTTTAACTGAAAAAAGAGGCATTCCATCTTAGTCCTCACGGCTGACAACGCATCCGTATTTTGATTCGCAAACGAGTTTAGATGTAGATGTCTATGGGCCACAGCAACCACTTATCATCAGGTGGACTGTGTGCTCGCTTGTCACCCTTATCCTATAAAAAAAGGTATATGGATTCCAATAATCACTTACCATCAGGTGGACTGTAAGTTCGTTTATCACTGCAGTTAAAAAAAATAGCTATTCAGGAACTAAGCGCTCGTTCAAAATTTCACAGTACGGTAGCAACCCGGGCTCTATCCTCGACAGTACTAATGAAATTGTAAATGCAATTTTAATTGCTGTTTTACCACGTGCCCGGCAGTAAATTTAAACATCGTGGGGAAATCTAATCCTCTCAGATATGAGAGGAGGCCTTTTCCCAGCAGTGGGACGTAATAGGTTGTAACTTTACATTTAGTATCGTGTACGCTTTTAAGCGATGTAAAAGGAAAAATGTTTTCTTTTACCCCTTACTCAATCTCACCTCCTGTAAGTGATGCACCTTGATGATTGAGGGACGAGGTTCTGGGACTTTAATGGATGAATAAATACCGATTTAAATCCCATTGACAGTTAATAGAAAGCAGCACCATCAGGGCGAGGTTTGGTTGGAAATCCATTTTAACACTTTTTTAGCTTTTGAATTTTTATGAATGGAATGTAATTTTTTGAAGGGAAAACTTCTTTAGAATCGTTGTGATTTAAAACTCGATGAAACGAAAAAGCGACACTAAAAAGAAACAAACATATACATCTATAGGATTTAGCCTGCGAGAGAAAGAGATAGAATACAGTATACGGTGTTACCTATTATCTCGATCTCTTAATAATAAAAATGAATTAATAATTATTTATTATGAATAAAAAATAAATAAGATTTAACTTCTACCGTGTGTGAACTGCACACATGTTTTTTTTTAATTTAGTGTTCATAAACGTCTGAATAATATGATGAGGCGAGTTTTTGCGGGAACTTGACCGCCGGTGGATTGCTGCTTCTTTTTTATCGTTTTAATAATTGTGTGAAGAGGGTTTTAATAGGTAAAAGTGGTATGTTTGTTTGTATAAAATATCAAATATTTTTTACGTGGTAGAGCCAAGCTGCAGCTATATTTATAGTATAGTTGTAGCACGAATGAGTCGGCTCGATCGGGGTAGGGCCACGCTCTCACAGAATACCAGCGTAAAATAGCAGCTTAATGCTGCTGTGTTTCTTATGGTGAGTGTAGAGAACCGGAGACCCTTTTATCGGAAAGGAGGCATTCCATCTTAGTCCTCAAGGCTGACAACGCATCTGCATTTTGATTCATTATCGAGGATAGATGTAGATGGGCCTCAGCAACCACTTACTATCAGGTGGACTGTGTGCTCGTTTGTCACCCTTTACTTTATGTAGTATGAGTAGACTTTACCAAAACTCTTACTAAGACTATATTAATTGAGTTTGAAGATAACTCGGTCTGTCCGGGTTTTTATAAACTGAAAAGCAAACGAACATACAGTCCACCGTGAACATACAGGTAAGTGGTTGCTGCAGTAAAGGGATAGCTGCAACCAACTACGTATACGTATATAACAACGCAACGTAGAGCCACGCTGCAGCTATATTATGGTTGTAGCACGAATGCGTCGGCTCGACCGGGGTAGGACCACGCGCTCACAGAATACCAGCGTATAATAGCAGCTTAACGCTGCTGTGTTTCTATGGTGAGTGTAGAGAACCGGAGACCCTTTTTATGGGAAACGAGGCATTTCATCTAAGCCCTCAGCGGTGACACCGCCTCAGCATTTTGATTCTTAATTGACTTGTGTATTGCGTTGTCACCCCTGACGACTAAGATAGAATGCCCTCAGCCTGTAATTATACTGGCTCTCTGTACCATTCAGACCGGGACACAACAATACAAGCACTACTTGTTTTGTTGTGTCCCGGTCTGAATGGTACTTTGGCGGCGTAAATAGGTAAGAGGGTGACTTTTAGGCTTAAAAAGAGTCCTACCACCTAGTTCACTCATGACCTTCATTTGTTGCCTCTTTTTATTCAAGATACTAATCTGTTTAAACAAAATTATTCAGGTATTGTCTGATATAATGTCTGATTTGAAGATTTAATCGCAATCTAATGGGCCCTATACGCCATCGGCGATGATGGACGAATACTAGCGATCACGATCGTGTGGAGGGCATGATCGCCTATAATCGCCCATGATCGGTTATGATCGAGCGTAATCGCCCATGTTCGACCATGATCGTGCGCGCGTCTACATGATCGCCGATGCTCTATAAACTTACCTTGTTTTATTTCGGTGTATAGTTAACATCCACCTTTTTTGCTTCCTTTTTTCACCACTCTTTTAAGGTGTACATTTAAATAATGGTTATACATATAAACTAATTAGGTAAATAAATAGCGGCAGCTGCAACTGTTTCAACGTCCATCTCGGACGAATGATAAATCAAATATGTAGGATGCGCGATCGTGTGGGCAGCCGCGCAATGATTGTGGTAATCATGCCCCATTCTGTGGTTTTCCATCATGGCCGATCGTGTATAGGCGGGGTAACACACATGACTTTAATGTTTTCTAGGTGATAGGACTTAATTTCTCTCTAGGAATCAGTTATGGGAGTATCACTTTCTCGTCTATTTCTGTCGTTTAACAGCAGTGCTCGCACTGCTGTGTTCTGGTCTGAAAAGTTATAGAGTGCCAATATAATCAGAAGTTGGATTTCATATTAGTCCTTAGAGTGACAACGCATATATAACCTTAGTCTGAATTGGGTTGCAGGTTCGTCACTTCAGTTTTATCAAAAAATTGGGGTAAATACACACAATGTAAAAAAACAAGATAAATATAATTTTACAGAAGTTACATATAACAATAAATTATTTAAGTGTTATACCTATATGAAAATAATAATTTAAACTTAATATATGTGTATGCTTAAACATCACAAATAAATTCCATTGTAGTTATTGACTTTGCTTCTAACAGTAAAATAGCTTCTTTCTTGCCACATTTTACGCTCACATACCTTACACTACCCCTGAAAATAAAAAGAAATGTTCTGTCTGAGAATAAGTTTAAGATAAAATCAGATATTTATTAAATTAAGAATTCTCCATATTTTGTTTAGTAAAATACTATTTTATACGTGATAAAGCCATGCTGCAGCTATATTAGTGGTATAGTTGTAGCACGATTGGGTCGGCTCGACCGGGGAAGGACCACGCTCTCACAGAATACCAGCTTAAAATAGCAGTTTAATGCTGCTGTGTTTCGTATGGAGAGTGTAGAGAACCGGAAACACTTTTTACTGGAAAGGAGGCATTCCATCTTAGTTCTCAGTCCATCTGCATTTAGATTCCTAATTGAGGATAGATGTAGATGTCTATGGGCAGCAACACCAGCAACAGCATACAGCAACCACTTATCATCAGGTGGACTGTGGGCTCGTTTGTAACCCTTTACTATAAAAAAAATAACTATACCTGACTAAAGCGGATCTAGTTATTAGTTTTACGGTCTCTGTCTCTACTTATAAAGTAAAGAAGAACAAACGAAGTTTCCATTTCATAGGTGCCTTTGTTCGAGAGGGAATTGTTACATCCCAACAAAGATGGGCTCGTTTGTAACCCTTTACTATAAAAAAATAACTATACCTGACTAAAGCGGATCTAGTTATTAGTTTTACGGTCTCTGTCTCTACTTATAAAGTAAAGAAGAACAAACGAAGTTTCCATTTCATAGGTGCCTTTGTTCGAGAGGGAATTGTTACATCCCAACAAAGATAATTTTATTTTTTTCAAGCAACACTACTAAAAACCTGCAAGGTTTATATGACAATAAACTCGAGCTTAGCGCTTTTTTATTGTAAATATCTGTTACCTATGTGATTGCGTTTAAAAGTTTTCGTAATTTATTATTGGCATTGTCAATTCATTGACATTGAAGTCGAATATATGGCGATTCTAACAGGCATCATACAATTTTTGGGCAATTAATTATTATAGTAACATTATCAAAGTAATAATTCAATAGCATTGTCTTCACGTTTACCATCAACCCTAAAATCATTCACCGCTAGATTTGGGCATCTCTCAGAATATTTTTTTATACTATACTAAGCCAGCGCTTAACAACAATCCCACCTGATGGTAAGTGGTGATGTAGCCTAAGATGGTGAAGCGCACTGACTTAACAAAAGGCTATTC
Source organism: Parnassius orleans (assembly GCA_029286625.1). NCBI lineage: Eukaryota > Metazoa > Arthropoda > Insecta > Lepidoptera > Papilionidae > Parnassius > Parnassius orleans. Next base: position 398,902 of record JAGSMP010000215.1, on the reverse strand, counting down.
ACTCTTGCCTTGAAGACAGCCACATTGTGATCGGATGGAAACACAGATGCTGGCAACTTATTTCACTCCTTTGCTGTACGCATCACGAACGATGTAGCAAACCGTTTGGTTCGGATGCGTGGTAAGTCAACAACGAAAGGGTGGAGACTGGCCGAATGTCTGGTTGTACGATAGCGGAATGGAGAGGGAGGAATTAAATTATGCAATTCCTGCGCACACTCTTTGAAATGCATCCTGTAGAAAACCGAAAGGCTGGCTACTTTGCGCCTGTGTTCGAGGCTGGTAAGATTTATTTTAACCAAATTTGGATCACCAATAAGCCTCTTAGCACGCCTTTCCATTAAGTCCAAAGCTGCTAGGTGGCATTTCGCAGCACCAGCCCATATATGTCAGCAATACTCCATGCACGACCGGACTTGCGCTTTATATATAGTAAGCAGCTATCCCAGCGTGAAGTATCGCCGCACCTTTGTAAGAACTCCTAGCTTCCTTGCAACTGCTTTGGTCTTGGACTCAATGAACCGCGCGAAGTTCATTCTTGAGGATATCTCAACCCCTAACAACTGAAGGCGGTCGGTGTTTTCCAGTGATAAATTTCGGAAAGAAGGAGCCAAGATGAGCTGGCTCCTTTTTGCAGTGAACGCTTGTGTTTTGGGGGCGTTGAATTTCACAAGATTGGCATTGCCCCATTCGGAGACTGCTAGTAGTGTGAGATTCACACGCTCTACCATAGCTTCTCTTTCGGACTGAATTTGATCCCGACTGGCCCGGTATCTATGCGTATGCGTAAATACCGGGCATAAGCAGATCATTAATATGCAGTAGGAAGAGAGTTGCGGAGAGAACGGACCCCTGAGGAACACCGAATCCTCTCATCACAATAAAACCGCTAGATATAGAAATCTCAGTATAGGATTTTCTCTATTAAGAGAGCCTTACTTGAAGGTTGAAGAACCAAACTTTCAATCTTCAAGTCCACTATAATTTAAGTGCCTATCATTTAGAATTAGTAAGTAACTTTGAAGCTGCCTTCCATTGCTTGTTGGGATATTTTATTGCACACATCGAACGCGAAGCGGAGATATACGGAGCTAGTGCTCTATTGTCATCAAATCAAAAAATCGCGATCCACTCAACTAAAATCATTTCCACCAGCTTTATATTGTACTTAAATAATAAAAAAAGTACACCAATAGCATGAGGAGATTTCAATTAATACTTCTGACGTAGTTATAAGATTATTTATTTCGATTATTATTTAAAAAAAGTTAATTGAAAATATTTTCACTTGGACGTCAGTTGGCCGTTATGGATGTAAACAAGATATCTTTCGAAAAACTGAACTTATAACTTTGATTTTTTTATCAGCTTTAAATTTGAATCCTTAGGAAGCCTTTTGAATTGCACTGTAATAAACCGTCCCGTTCATTAATATATTTTATTTTATTTTATTTTATTAATTATTTGACATTTTTTTACATGAGCTTTCGAGGTGTGCACTTTTGGATTTTCTAATCTTTTATATCTTCTTCCTCTTCTTCACTAGCCAAAAAGTCACGCTTGGCAGGAGATTGACGATGCAAGTACAAGATGTCTCGCACCTTTAACGCTAATCCTAATCTCTGGTTTGGGTGTTTGGTATAACGAGATGGTTATGGCGCCATCTATCGGACGCCATAAAATCTTCCTGGCATTTCCCATAATGGCCTTTTCTGACACATACAGGACATGAGGAATGAAGTTATGGATTTTCTTACGCCGGCCTCTCACGTTAAACTTATATCGTCGTCATTACATCCTACACTACGCTTACCGGTACGACGCAGCCTCTCGAGAACCTCACTGTCGGTTCTTCGGGCTATATTGCCGGTTCATTGCTACTTACCGATCCGTTGAGCTATGTTGATTACTCTACCTCTAATGCAGACATCTTCAGTACCGACATCACGCATTCAATCATTAAGCTTCCTTGTACGACCAGGGATAAAGAAAACAGAAGATAGAATAATATGCAATAAATAGAAAGAACTTACTCATTCGATAAAACAACGACGACAGTCCCATCTGGCGTTAGAAAGGCAGTCTTCTTAACAGGCCTAGCAAACAATGATTTCTGCTCTCTAATTTCAATTCTTCTTGAACCTCGTTTTATGAATTTGGAGAAGTGTCCCATAGCGTAAAACATAGGCTGCTTGTAAAATTCCTTTTGCTGGGCGTTCACAATAACAGGTGAGTCTACATAGTTCTCAGCCCAGTTCGGACCACCTCGCATGTTTAGACATAAGTTCCAGTCAATCCAGCCAACAACATTGTGGTTTAAGTCCTGTTTTAACAAAATTTTACATTTAATTTTATCAGGAGAACATGTCACTAATTTTGGTATGTTGGATATTTTTTGACATTTTAGTATATTTGAGATAGTTTTTCTGTGATCATCTTGGTCAACTTTACGATATCAACAAGTCATGATGTGGTGAACTACATTTAACAGATCAAGAAAAAAATTTTATGTAAAATCTTTGTCGTGTAGTGACGGTGTAAGATAATTTTATTCCGTTCTACGTAGGTGTTATAAAGGGATCCTATGGAAAAATTGCAAGAGAGAAGAAACAGATGGCGGGATAAACATATATAGGCATGGCGAACCATTTTTTTATATGGGTGGCAAATGAGCACACAGTTCACGTGATGGTAAGTGAATGCTGTGGCCCATAGAAACGTATGTCCTCTATGAAGAATCAAAATGTAGATGCGTTGTCACCCCTGATGACTCAGATGAAATGCCTCGTTAGCAGTAAAAGGGTCTCCGGTTCTCTACACTCACTATACGAAAGTGTAGCAAGTATTGATGTAGCAAGCAGTATTATTATATTCTTAAAACGAGAAAACGAGAAAGGCTCATGCGCAAGCGTTGACTTTCATGGGCTGATGAAGAAGTAAAATCTTCACAAATCACCGAAGCAACTTTCTATACTATTGTTATCGGTGATCGTTATATCGTTTCTATTATTAATCATTATAAGTAATAATTGTATATTTATTGTTATCGTTTCATATTATTCTTTTTAATTATCAAATATAAAATCGATTATAAGCCATTGTATTGTCTAAACGTAGTGATTATATTCTCTTTAATAGATAATAGATAATTTTCTGTTTTATTTTTAAATTTAGAATTTGAGATATTTACGATGAATGTTATATAAGTAATTTCTTTTTCAAATAATATTTATAACAGTGTTCTACTTATTTTCATATTATAGAAGTATTTGGATTGTATGATTCTTACACATTCGAACTGTTGCTAGGTGCAGTTTTGATAGGTAGTAGGGATAGGGTACCAACATTGTGTGATATTATAAAAACGATTGCAGTAATTATTGACTGGCTATTAAAAATAGTAAAAGCAAACAACAAGTAATTAAGAGTATTATTACCCTTCCTGTGACTCCTTTAATACTATTGATAATACTCATAACAATCTTTATTGAACACAATTAAAACAATTTGAAAATATATCGGTGTTGTCCTGACCCCTGAACTAGGAGACCCTGTATGTCATAGATAAAAATAATAAGAAAAGAGATTTGTACCTCTAATATGTCTGTGATGTAACTGATTGCCCTCGGCCATGAACCCAGTTCCACTTTTTCGGTTTGCCACGGATACGAACCTGATTAAGATAAATAATATAATTAAGAATGCATTTGACAAGCAAATCTATACCGTGTTGTTTGGAGCTTCTGGTGACTGGATGGCACAAAATCCATCCAATAAGTACCAAACCCAAATCCTACAGACAGATTTTTTTCTCTTTATTTGGATTAATTAATTAATTTTTTACAGTCTTATTACAGTCTACTGCCGAACATAGGCTTCCCCCTTAGAGTGTTTTTTGGCAGTTGGGTTGGCAACCGCAGTTTTTTAGAGTTTATTTAGAGTTGATATCGGAAAGTTGCTGCTGCCCATCTCCTGTTTTATTTCCGTCTGTCGCCTCTTACGCCACTTACGGGATGCTTCGCACGGGTGATTTCTGGATCTCGACAACAGCGTCACCTACCGGGTAAAATTGTATCTAAACCATCTAGAAACCCACTTAAACACGCACAAAAACATCAAAATCGGTCAAGCCGTTTAGGAGGAGTTCAGTGACGAACACAAGTGCAGAAGAATTATATATACAAAGATACCTTCACAAGCTTCCGTTGCTAATATCATTTTATCTGGATGGGTCTTCGATACTGCATACAAAACGGCAGCAGGCACCACTTTGTCAGCGTAGAAATGCACACCAACACCGTCTATGTAGTCTAGCGCTTTGGGATACTTATGCAATATCTATAAAAAGACAAAATATATTTTTATAAATTCCGTTTAAGGACATTTTTTTTATAGAATAAGGGTGACAAACGAGCACACAGTCCACCTGATGGTAAGTGGTTGCAGTGGCCCATAGACATCTACATCTATCTTCGTTTGCGAATTTAAATGCAGATGCGTTGTCAGCCGTGAGGACTAAGATAGAATGCCTCTTTTCCAGTAAAAAGGGTCTCCGGTTCTCTACACTCACCATACAAAACACAGCAGCATTAAGCTGCTATTTTACGCTGGTATTCCGTGAGAGCGTGGTCCTTCCCCGGTCGAGCCGACCCATTCGTGCTACAACTATACTATTAATATAGCTGCAGCATGGCTCTACCACGTAAAAAATATACTTTGTGAACACTTAAGGGTTTTTAATTTGGTAAACATAAAGTTTCGCACGGATAATTTCTGGATCACGACAACAGCGCCACCTAACGGGTCGTTTATTGCGAATCTAAATCATTCGCGAATCAACTTAATCACACACACAAAATTTCATCAAAATCTATAGAGCCGTTTAGGAGGAGTTCAGTCATATACACACGGAGATAATAATTTCATATAAAGATTATTACATATTATACAACATGTAACAAAAACCCTGGGATTTCCGTGAAGTACGATATCAGAATCAGTATTTAACGGTCAGAAAAAATCGACCTTGAAAAATTAAAATTAAATAAATTTATAATTGCTAATTGTAATTGGGTTTATTTTACCTTTGCATTGGCCGGGGAGTAAGTACAAAAACCCCGCTTGACACCGATGCGCGTTTCAGTTAGTTCAGATGTGAATAACATTTTTTCACAAGATTGAATTTAATTAGTTACCTATTGTGAACACAAAAATCCCTTTAATAACGACCAAAAAATTTCACTGTTAATTCATTTTCAACTGTATAAATGGTATGCCTATATGTACAACTATATGTCCCTAAAAGGATCACCGGGTTGTTTGTTATATTATTATAAAATAAATTACTGCAAAGTTTATAAATGTATGTCATCAGCCCTTCAGTCGTTAAAAATAATCATATACTTACCCCATTAAACCAAAACGGTAAAGTAAAGCGCTGGTCGTCACAGGATAAAATCTTAACGTTTTTGAAAACGGAATTTCGTATCGTTGGGCCCAAATTGTTTACAATCCATTCGCCCTGAAACATTCATTACAGTTTTGTAGATCCACACATCGTTACCGTTAGTTATTAAAAATACATACAGTTGTTTTCCATTTTCTACCGACTTCAAAAAGGAGGGGGTATTCAATTCGACTGTATGTTTTTTTTATGTGTGTTACCTCATAACTTTTTTCTGGGTGGACCGATTTCGATGATCCTTTTTTTATTTGAAAGCTGGTGCTTCTCATGTGGTCCCGTGTGGATCAAGGTCTGACCAATAGTTTTAGAGTTATTCCTAATAATTTATTATGAAGTCGGTTGTATAAAATTTAAAATTTTTAATTATGGTTTTTGAGTTTCTACAAGGTCTCCGAACTTAGGGGTACTCTTGTATAGTCTAAGGCGGAAATATATGAGGCCATTGCAGTCTATGGTTATTTAAGGACATTCTACAAGGTAATAAACGTAACTTAATCCATGGTCTGCATGGCCTCTTACGAGCCATTATTCCACCTGGAATGTTGGCTGATGCTATAATGGCACGTTGAGATTATCGGAACGAGCAACTCGCTGAGTAACTCACCAAGGTAATTGTGGACAAGTACGACGCGTTTACATATTCGTCTGCATTCATTCAACGAAGATCTTTTAAACATGGATGACATGCGTCTCGTTGCCGCGAATTTATGTCTACTTGATAATTATAGACTCACAACTATTTATTTGGGGGGTGTGGAGCGCCCCTCCCCTCACTATATGGAGCGACGACCTCGGAAGACATACAGGAAGTCGATGGATGCAGATGGCTCAGGACCGTGCTTTGTGGCATTCCTCGAGGGAGGCCTATGTTCAGCAGTGGCAGATGAAGGATGATGATGATGAAATGTTTATTTTCATTAATATTTATTTAAAAATGATTTCTAGGATCCCATATCATGGGTTCTCTTTGATAAAGTTCTATAAAAATAGTGGATTCGTTACTCCATCACAGTACAATTATTTTGAGGAAAAAAAAATTTAAAATTTCACGGATCAAGCGAATAATGACAAGTATGTAAACACCGAAACGAATAAACACGAGCATTCCTTTTATTCGTCGTGCCAAAAACCGACATCGAGTGGAGAACAGGCGAATACTCGGGCCGAGTAGCGAGAACACCCGAACAAGGCGTTTACATGCTCGTACTCGTGTCTAACCGTCTGCGCTCGGCGAGTATCTAAACGTTGCATAACAATCTTACCATTTTTTCTACGGACCAACCGAGCGTGTTAAACCTAGCTAATCCAAAGTAACCATCAATTGGTTCATTAGTGGTAGTGATTGCCCAAACGTTTATACCTTTTTCTGCGTACTTTTCTAAAAATCTGAAACAATTGTACTTATTTAACGGACATAATTTTTAAATTAATACTAGCAAATGTTGTTAATACTACTAATACGCTCCCTGACCACTCAAAAAAAGCTTTAAACACTTGTAGTATGGTTCACGAGTCGTGACAGTAGACGAATTTCGGGTTAGAACTCACGAATTTTGAGTATTCGTGGTCCGTATCATTAATCGTTAGGCTCTCAGCCTCCATCCATCCATAACAGCCCATAAAAGTCCACTGCTGAACATAGACTGTATCATAAGGGGATAATTTCCATAGTTGCCACGCTTGGCAGTCGGGTTGGCAGCCGCTGTTTTTTTTCTAGTTGTTATTCGGAAGACACTGCTGCTGATTTGGTTTGTTTCCCACTGTCGTCTCTTACGACACTCACGGGACGATATGTGGTGGTGAATATTCTTACACCGCCTCTATCAAGGTCACGGAAACCTAGTGTTAAAAAATTTCAAGTACTCACTTGTAATGATACAAAGCATATGTTTCGAAGTGTTCCTGTTTAAGCTGGCTGATCCCTGAGAAATTGTGATTCGTCTTCATCCAAACAGGCGGCGACCAGGTCGTAGCCACTATATGCACCGGGGACGTAGCCACCTTGCTAATTTCTTTGATCATTGGTATCTGGAAACATTGTTAAAGGTTTTACTATGGTCGTTCTGTTCAAATTTTTTATATAATTTTTTTTAAGTTGATTTTCGAAGTGTTCCTAATTTATTGTCAATGCTAGTTTGCTATTTTTTGTTAATTTATTAGTTATAGTATACGACTTTGTGTTTTTGTCTCTGTCCTCCTCCTAGTTTTGGTTTTATAGGGCGGCAAAACTATAGATAACCATATTACCCTAACGTAGCTTATATATATTTCAAATGTAAAATCACTTACTTTGTAATAATTGTCTTCATCGGTTAGTGAGTAGTTTGAAAGCTTCGTGTCATTCTCGGGCTGTTCATTGTAGGCATAAGGGTGGGTTGAGAAGTCACAACCACCGATTGGCACTCGTAGCATGTTGTACTCCAGACCCTTAACACTGAAGTATGAGCTAAAAAAGAAAGGAAGAAAACATTTATTCAGCACAGTAGTAAAAAAATATGCACTATAGGTCTCTTAACTGGTTGAATTTAATCTAAAACATACATACCAACATAGATAAACACTCACGTCTGTCACCAAGAGGGATAGGCATATACCACGGATTTTCATTTGGCACAATCCTGATACACCTCTAATCAAAACACTTATTATAATAAATACATATCGTTGCAGCAAATGAAAGGGCATCTGTCATTCAAGGTAGCGCAATTGAACACCACAGAGTGATTGATTTTTAATATACCTAAGGTTGACAAACAAGCAACAGTCCACGTGATGGCAAGTGGGTTCTACAGCCTATAGATATATACAAACAGTCTCATTAAAACATGCTTTTATTAGCTTTATGTATATCTATCTATCTATCTATGTAACGGAATCTTTTAATATAATATTCACCAACTTGTAGACGGCCGATTGACTTGAAAATTTGGACTTCCTATCAAGGACCGATGATAATACAATATTTTAATTACTATGACTCGGTGTTCTCACTACGGTGTGATCATCACAGGTCGTGATCAATGCGTGTTTTTTAAGTTTTCTTAAAGTCTAATATTATTTAAATCGAGAATTAGACATAGGCCTTTTAAGAATGGCTCAACTGGCATGCATTATTAACCCCTAATCAGCCGATAGCTTCCCACAGTAATGCTAATGCTCCCATCACAAGTCTGTGTAATGCTTAGCCTTTTTGAATAGATATTTCACCATTATTTGGTCGGCTTAGTGATGCTCAGTAAATCAAAGTTGGAATTTGAAGAAAACTTGGGATATTCCTTTTTTCTTTAACCCTGTTACTGGTATCGTCCAATCCGCCTACAGAAGGTATAATTTACCACAAAACTCCGACTGTAAAGTCTTGAATATTTGCGGTGGTTTGAATTAAGGTACTTATTATATCATAGCTCATATTTACTCGATTAAATATTTCTGCATCACTTCTGGCAAACTCTTCCAGTTGATAGCTGCTGCATCAGTCACGGCACCTCCAAACCCTTCAACTGCTTGGTATTTTTTCATTGGGTTAATAATAAAATTGGTTCTGCAACATTTTACTGAAAAGAAAAAAACATGAATTAAACAAAGTAATTAAGAAATTTGATTTTATATAAAAAAAAATTTACCAAGTACGCTTATTTTTTCACATGACGATTTTATTTAAGGCAAACGAACATGCGGCTTACCTGGCTAACACCAGGGGAATTGTAGATGCGTCGACGGCCTTTTAGAAAGAGTAGGCTCTAGCCACAAAAAAGCCGTGCGAGGAAGAAAATCTTTTAGACAATATCTTTTGAATACAGCCTGATGGTCTGATCCCGTTTGCCTTGATGGTAATGGTGTTGTTTTTTGATAACTTATTAATATGATATCTATTGGTTGACAAGGAGCTTTTTTCTAAACATTCTAGAATACTTTCACTATTTACCGATACATTTAGGCAATTTAAAATATACTATGATGTATTGAGAAGTTGTTTAGTGCCCGGTCTATCTCTATTAATAGGTATTATAAATAAGCAAGCATGTTTGTTGGTTTGTCCTTATTTCACGCAGCAATGGAGCAACAGATCCGGACGGATTTTTGCAAAGAGATATTTTTAGGGTCGGAAAGCATAAGCTACTTTTAATCCGGAAATATTCACGGTTCCTGTAGGATTGGTTTGAAGCATAGTTATGTAATAATAACACACTGGGCATTGATTTTTGAAATTACGTCGTTTTCCGACCTCCACGTGAGCGAACCCGTGGACAAAAGTTAGTTCTATATTAATATATGAATTTCGTTGTAAAGAACTGATGTTTAAAAATAAAGCTATAAACGAGGCGAATAAATTTGAATTGAACAAATCAGCTTACATGTGTGATCCAAAGTTTGAAATGTTCCCATAGTCTTCTGAAACCGAGATCCAGCCTGCAAATGGCAGAAAGTAGGAGTGTCATAATGTACGTGGTTATGTTATGTTTTTAATAAAGAAATGTTTCGGGTTTTTATCGACACTATTATTAAAATTATAATGTACTGCCGTGTAGTGGCAGTGTAAGAGAGTCCACTACCTCATATCAATCAGTGGTTGTCGTACGAAGCGACAGTGGGAAAATAAAACGGGAAACGGGCAGCGGATCCACCTAATAACAATTAAAAATAATTAAATACTGCGGTCGCCAACTCGAATGCCAATGGTAACTATGGCAAATATCTCCCTAAGAGGGAACCTGTGGAGGAGGACTATGTTTAGCAGTGCACTTTTGATAGGCTGTTATGAATGAATGGATGTAAGAATTGTTAAAAAAGGCAGGAGAAGCGAGCTGAAGTCTATATAATAATGATGCGGTGGACTGTTTCCTGCTATATCCTTTCAAAATGAGAGGTCCTCAACATACATATAATGCGATATAATGTCCTCCAGACCAAATTTCGGTCACGGCGGCCAGCCCCAACGGAGACTAGCCATCGGCGCAGGACAGGATTATAGTTCCAAAGTGTATGCGCAAGCACAGGTGCACTCTCTATTCCCTCACTCTTATAGTCCGATGGGACATTAAATCGACACGATCGGAGAGAGATCAGGCGCAGGACCAACAGGTTTACGTACCTTCCGAGGCACGGGTTTGAAACACCGCCAACTTCCTGACTTCGGACGGCTACTGAGAATTTCAACCAGAGATTTTTTTTGCCCGACTCGGTATTCGAATCTGGGACCACTAGGATTTGCAACTACTAGACCATATATATATATATATGCGATATGCGATATACATAACTACGTATGTGAATCTGTTATGATTGTTACATTATTTTAAGTACCTGGGCGGCTTTGCCTTGCGTCTGTGAAATTTGGAAAATGGACTGCATAATTCCAAAGATGTGTGCATACTTACCACGCAATGCAGGCAGATTTGTGAGTGCAGAGCTTAAACTTTGTAGTGGTGACGCTGCTACCATCACTAGTCTATGAGATTTTGGGTTCTGCATTTACGAATGTATATATCGTCGGCAGATTATATGTTTCGTCACTATACAAACGGCGTCGTCTGTTTGCAAACGCTCGCCGGTTTGTGAAAAGCCGAAGGTAAATTGATATGTCGTTGTTCGATCGTAAATAAATTATAGGTAATTAATTCTACACTGTAATTTCATTTTCATATGAGACGACGGAGTGAATCAAACCAGGAGATAGGCAGCAGTGACTTTCTAATAACTAATAACAACAAGAAAATAAAAACTGCAGTTGTCAACCCGCCAGCCAAGCGTGGCAACTATATCAAATAGCCCTCTTATGAGGCAATATTTGAGGCGGCCTAAGCCATATGTTTAGCTGAGAAATTTGATAGGCTTTAAAAATTAAGAAGAAGAAGAAGAAGAATTAATTCTAAGTCATAAAGAATCTAGAAAAGCACCTCGGAAGTTGTATAAGTTACGTAGGTACCATTTACTGGTTCCTCTCTTGTGATGTCATCGCAGTAAGTAGAATTGCACACGCATATCACCGAGCGTCCACTGATACGCCGAGCTAAACATGGCTTGTCTAAAGCTGTAAAAAGAAAAAAAATCGGTCAAAGGAAGACTCCTTTACTACCTAGTAGTCCGCCTACGAAGGTACCACTCTCTTACCGGTTTCTGCCGCCAAATAGCAGTGCGTGCACTGCTGTTTTCCATTCTGTAGGCTAAAGAGAGCCAGTACAATTATTTTATAATTTACAGGCAGTGAGATATTCCACCTTAGTCACTAGAGGTGACAACGCATCTATAGCCTTCTTTATTTGAAGCTTACCATCAACTTGATTGTAAGTTCAATTGTAATAGTTTTATTTAAAAAAATGTCAAGTGCTGTTTGTTACAACTTTGGGCTTTTTCATTGTGAATACCCTCCGCTGTGAGGAGAATAGGTTATGCTAAGCTTTTACCGGCCAAAACCCTATAAGTGGTCACTATTTTAGCTTTATTACTTTTAGCATTCTCGCGGGATCTAATCTCTTCCGATCATACTCAGTAGCCTCCTGGGCTATTAAGGCTTCACAGAAGGTGGCTACAGTCCTCCACACTAGCTCAAACTATTGGGCTACGTTTGTAACACTAGTTCTGCTGCAAAATCTTCGTAACAGATTCTATCATGTAGAGAAATGAGCATATCAACCATACAATGAAACGTCATCTTTGAATTGCTTAAAACCCTTAAACTATTAAGAAGCAATTTTGCAGTATTTTAAACTGTTTTGAACCTCTGTAAATCTATTAAAAAGTAATTATTACGCAAAAATAGTTTTATAAAAACTGAACATAGTAGCTAGAGATGTGTGAAGATAGAAATGCGAATCATAATAATTGACTAGATAAAAAATCATAAAAATGACTGTCATGCTAAGAAAGCATTTTATAAAACCGTTTTTAAAATTAAAAGAACGTTTTAAAAATTAAAAGAACAATCAAAATCGTTAGAACTGTTCACTTCACTCTATAAGAATTGTCCACTAAAAGTAGACATAGGAACAGGATACAGACGGGATAATATTGTAAATTTTAACGACAAAAGTCTAATTTAAAACGATCAGAAAACTGATCTAGGATCGAGAAAGACACTACGAAAAGTACTTAATTAATTCAAATTATATGAATTTTTAACAAATTTTAATTTTAGTAAAATTTCTACACTCATGGGCAAATTTGGAAGATCGCAAAAAAAATTTGTTTAATTTCTCCTGTTGTAATTATCGTGTTTACTGGCCACAAACATTAGTAAATGCTATTAAAAAAAGCAAAAGCTAGGAGTCAAGTTCTATACACAGATGAGTCCAGATCAGGGTGATCCAAGGGTGATCTATCTTTGTATGAAATTCGAGAAACTTGCACACAATCATAATTTTGTCTATGTGTGAGTGCGCATAAAAAATAAAGCGAGAAAAAGATATCGCTAGTTCTTTCCTTCACGTTGCTTCAGATTGCCATTTTAAAAATTAGATACAATAATACATACTATATCGGAAGAAACTGAAAATGTTAATTCTGTGTAAATCTTTTTTTGGTTAGCTGCTTAGAGTATAATTACATACATATTACTCTGAGATTTGCAGAATAAATTTACCTATTAATTGATTAAAATTAAATTATTAAATATTAGCATAATTCATGAAGTAAAAGAAGCCATGAATTATAAGAAGACTTTTGTTTAAATTGAGTTATTATCGGTTCAGAATACATTTCCTAGCGAATACACAGTCGTAATAACATCGTGAATATACAGTAAATATTTATTGTGAGATGTTGACTCTGTATGAGATATTAACTATAAATTAAATTAATTCATTGTTTTAAAATTTTTGCACGATGTGTGATCAGAATCGAAAGTAAGTTAAGTTTAATGTGCAAACAAAAAGCACAAAATCCTCTTATGAATTTCTGCATGTTTCCTTAAGTAGACCAAAAAAACTTATGACAAAATTGTGATAAGTCTATAAACATTTTCAATTTATTGACCGTTAGTTGTAGGGATTATTACTATATTCGGTTAAGGTTTAGAATCAAGTCGCCTTAATAGGGGGGTGTGGGGCGGTGGGAAAGGGGTGGGGGGTGGGGTAGATTCGTCCCCTACCTTTTTCCCCTGCCGGACGTGCCTATTTTTTTTATATTAAATGTTGAAGATTAAAAATGTTATTGAATGATTTCTGAGAAAAATCGCTTTAATAGGGAGGGGGGGCGTCCCCCCCTCCGACGAAGTCACACCAAAGTGTAGTCGACGGAGCCCCGCTAAGCGGGGCTCCTATTTCTGGATGGTTTATAATAAAATAACTACAAAGGGGATGGAGGGGTCTATTCACTCGCTTCGCTCGCTCATCCGACCCCGCCATCCCCTTCTAACCTAACCTGTCCGAGGCGGGGGTGCCCCAAGTCCCGAGCTTGCTTCGCTCGCTCTTGCACCAAATAAAACACCAAAATGTTAACTTTTATAATTACTTTAATAATTAAACATATTTTATTACTTCCACCATTTCCAAAAACGTCGTAAAAAAGCTTGCAATCGGTCTCCAGAGGGGTAGCGAAGTCGTCGAAAAACAGGAGGCAGATAATAACAATAAGGAGCACATTCACGTAAACTCGGAAGGAACGGAATGACGCTTATGACGCGAGTCGCGAAGTCGAGTATAAACGTAGTGATTATATTCTTTTTGGTCGAGTATATCTGTTACTGATTACTGTCAATGTCAAAGTTCCGTTTCAGGTATTAATTAGTAAGAGGCTTCGGAAAATCCCCACCAACAGGCGGGCCGGGCTGAGGCAAGGGAGGGGCCTCTGACAATCAGAGGGCCGAACAAGCGGCAAAGCATGCCGAGGAGGGCGCCACCCGGGCGATACGGCTCAGGTATCAGGCGAAGACGGATGCGACTGGCGGCTCCGAGGTGGAGCGTAAGGCCAGATTCGCAAAGGAGGTGGAGGCCGCGATCAAGGTCGTGGCCCACAAGCAAACCTCCTCAAAGTTAAAGGCCATTCCGCGGCCTCCGCCTCCATCATGGCGGCTGCGGAGGCCAACAGTAGCGGAGCTGCGGGCGGATGTGGCCCGCCTGACGTCCGCCATGGAGACTCTCCAGAAGGAGAACGAGAAGCTCCGCGCAGACCTGGCCAGTCTACGTGAGCCTGCCTCTCGCGCGGCGCCCCAGACGCAGCGCCCAAGCCAGCCCGTGCCGATGGAGAACCAGGTTCTGAACCTGGTCCGGCAGGGCTGGCTGCCTTCAGCACCGGTTCTCCGTGCTGGAGGCATCGTCCTGCAGCCCCCAGGGGCAAACAAGACGGCGGCGAGGCCGGCAACGGTCTCGTACGCGGCGGCCACAGCTGCCGCATCCAAGCCGGGGCCGTCCAGCCAGCCTTCGGGCGGGGCTGCAGTTGCCCTCCTCCTGAAAGGCCGGCTCCGGCAAAACCGGTACCGGCTGAACCGCTCCGGCTAAGCCGGCAACAGGAAGGAGGCAGGCGAAGGCAAAAGGGCAAGCGGCAGCACAGGCGGTGGCTGCGCCAGCCCCAGTGCCTGCGGCGAATGTGCCAGCGCCAGCGGCAAGCCAGCTGCCGCCGCCGCCACCGCCCCTCAGCTCCCTACACCTCCCGCGGCTGAAGCCGGTTGGCAGGTGGTCGGGAAAAAATAAGGGAAGAAGGCAGCCAAAAGGCCAAAGAGCAGGAGCGGCAGCGCCAGTTCAGGGCGCGCAAGATCGCGGCTGGGCTCCGCGCCCCGAAGACCGCAGCTGTAGTGATTACACTACAGCCGGACGCGAAAGAAGGGCGTTACCTACCGCGATCTGCTCGCAAAACGAAAAGGCGGTGGATCTCGGGGAGCTCAGGATCACCGGGGCCTCCGGCTCAAAGTCACCCAGACGGGGCCCGTATGCTGGAGATCCCAGGGAATCAGTGGCGCGACCGCGGACGCTCTGGCTGCGAAGCTCAGAGCGTCCCTGGACGCGGACGAGGCCAGTGTCAGGCCGTCAGATGCGCAGACCTGCGCATCATGGGTCTGAACGACTCGGTATCGGAGGAGGAGTTGGTGGCCGCCGTCGCCAGGTCCGGGGTGCACTACTGACCAGATCAGGTCAGGCGCCATACGCCCGGTCAACAGGGTATGCATGCCGCCACGGTGTGCTGCCCTGTTACGGCGGCAAAACCATAGTGGAGGCCGAAGGCTTCTGGTGGGCTGGGTCTCAGCGCAGGTTAAGCTGCTGGGCCCAGACCTCTGAATGCTACCGCTGTCTCGTGGGGCACCACGTATCGGTGAAATGCGCCTCGGAGGTTGACCGCAGTGGCCTTTGCTTCCGCTGCTGTCAGCCCGGACACATATCGGCGACCTGCTGCGCCACGCCGCACTGTGATGCATGCGGCGACCGGCAACCAGCCGATCACCGGGCCGGAAGCAGGGCCTGCGTGCCACCCGCCAGGCCAAGGCCGCGGGTAGGAGGCCCTCCGCCGCCACCGCCTCTGTGGCCACCGCCGCAGTCGCGACTGCCGCCGCCGCCGCTGTCGCTGTCGCTGCCGCCGCCGCCGCGACACCGACGCCCGCAGAGGCGCCCGTGGAGGAAGCTGAAATGGAATGCCTATAACGGCCCCATTAAGCTTCCTCCAGGCGAATATCAACCACTGCGCCTGTGCTCAGGATCTGTTGCTCCAGAGCATGGCGCAGTGGTCGATCTTATCGCTGTGGTCGCTGAGCCGTATTTTGTCTGGCCTAGGGAGGACTGGGTGGCGGACCTTAACGGCTCAGTGGCCATCATTTCTTCAGCCGCCGCCGGTACCCCGACCCCTGAAGGTGTCAGGAGGGTCAGGGGTGCGTAACAGCACGGTTCAGGAGTTCGTCATTGTGGGGTGTACTTCTCCCGAACCGATCTCTCGCCGAGTTTCACAACTCTCTTGCAGAGCTGAGAGCAGTCGTCGTCGGAAGCTATCCCTCCCGTACTTGTCCTCAGGGACTTCAATGCCAGAACTTGGCGGGGTTCTCGTCGTACAGATGTGCGGGGTAGGATGGTGGAAGACTGGGCTCTGGAGACAGGCCTGGTCGTCCTAAATCGGGTTCTGTCCCCACGTGTGCGGATGCGGGGCGAGTCGGTGGTGGACATTTCGTTCGCTAGCCCCGCTCTGTCGCCGCGTGCCATTGACTGGCGTGTCATGGAGGGTGGAGACCTACTCCGACCACCGGTACATCGGTTTGACGTCTCCACCCAGCCCTCGAGCGCGCCAGTCCTACAGGCAGAGTGGTCCGCGTTGGGCGCTGAAGCAGCTGGACCGGAGCTCCTCCTGGAAGCCTCGATCGTGCAGGCCTGGGTGTCATCACCGGACAGGCCTGCCGACGTCAATGATGAGGCAGGGTGGTTCAGGAGGCCATGTCCGAGATATGTGACGTGGCAATGCCCGCGTCCGGCCAGGAAGTGCCCGGCGTCAGGTGTATTGGTGGTCGCGTGAGCTGACGTCTCTGCGCGGGCGTGTGTCGCCGCGCGGCACCTGTACGCCAGGCATCGCAGGCTCCGCATTCGTCCACCGAATGCGGCAGCCATTGAGGCGGGGCTGTACGAGGGATACAGAGCGGCGAAGACCGCCCTCCGGGAGGCTGTCCTGCGGGCGGGATCGGGCCCGTGAGGAGATGCTGGAGACTCTCGATAGAGATCCGTGGGGCGCCCTTACAAGATGGTGCGGGATAAACTCCGCACCTGGGCCCCGCTGACGCAAGTCTCCGGCCTCAGCTCGTGGAGGATGTGGTGAGCGCTCTGTTCCCTGCGCGCGGGGAACATCCGCCCCGCCTATGGCTCCGCCACCTGCGGTGCCGGAAGCGGACCACCAGGACGACGACGACGACATCCCGGAAGGGACCGGGGTAGACCTGAGGTGGCGGTACGTAGCTCAAGGCCAGGAATACCGCCCCAGGACCCGATGGCTTGCCTGGCAAAGCCTGGGTCCTGGCCTCAGGCTCTCAGGCCCCGACTGGAGGGCTCTAAGCGCATGCTTGGAGAGGCCAATTCCCGCTTCGTTGGAAGACAGGAAGCTGGTCCTCATTCGGAAGCCGGGGCGCCCTGCGGACTCTCCGTCCGCATACCGGCCGTGGTGCTGCTCGACGAGGTGGGCAAGCTCTTTGAAAGAGTAATTGCAAACCGCCTCGCCGAGCACCTTGCGAGGACAGGGCCGGATCTTGCGGAACACCAGTTTGGTTTCCGCAAGAGGCGCTCTACGGTGGACGCCATCATGCGCGTGAGAGCCCTCGACGGGGATGCAGTGGCCAGGGGTTGTATTGGCGGTGTCTCTCGACATCGCCAACGCCTTCAACTCCATGCCCTGGAGCTGCATGGGAGGCACTCGGTATCACCGGTGCCGACCTATCTCCGTCGTATAGTCGGGGACTATCTGACGGACAGGGCCGTCATCTACCCCGGTCGAAACGGTGAGTGGAACCGGCGAGATGTCGTGCGGTCCCACAGGGTTCGGTTCTGGGGCCGCCCCTGTGGAACATCGGTTACGACTGGGTGCTGCGCGCCGACCTCCTACCGGCGTCAGCGTAGTTTGCTACGCTGACGATACGCTGGTACTGGCACAGGGGGTCGTACGAGGCGGCGGCGGAAACTATGACACGCGGGGCTGCGATAGTCGTTGAGAGGATCCGGCAAGTGGGTCTCGAGGTGGCTCTGCACAAGTCCGAGGCCATGCACTTCCATGGTCCTCGGAACAGGCCACCACTGGGATCCTCAGTGATGGTAGGAGGGTATCCGTCGGCGTCGAGTCGACGTTGAAGCACCTAGGACTCGTCCTCGACGGCCGATGGAACTTCGTTGAGCACTTCCGACGTTTGGCTCCCAAACTGGAACGGACCGGGGCTGCCTTCAGGCGGCTCCTGCCGAACCTGGGGCCAAACGCCTCCTGCCGGAGGCTCTACGCGGGATCGTGAGGTCCATGGCCCTTTACAGGGCCCCGGTGTGGGCGCGTGGTTTGGCGCGGCTTGCCGTCCACCACCTAAACGCGCCCAAGGGTGGTTGCCGTAAAGATGGTTCGCGGCTACCGCACGATCTCCCGCGAGGCGGCGAGCCTCCTTGCTGGATTGCCGCCATGGGATCTGGAGGCGATAGTCCTCGCGCGCCTGCACGAATGGCGCGCGGAGGCACTATGCCGAAACCCGCTGCCGCGGCAAGTTGTCGCGCAGCGACAGACTTCCGGCATGATCTCATGGCGACATGGAAAACGACTGTCGCAACCCCGTGCTGGGCACGCCACTATAGCGGCGATAAGACCCTCTTTGAGGTGGCGAGAGACGCCACGGTGTCCTCACCTTCCGCCTGACGCAGGTCCTCACCGGACACGGTGTGTTCAGGAGGTTCCTGCACCGAATCGGGCGGGAGGAAACGCCAGGTGCTCCACTGCGAGGATCGACCGGAGGACACGGTGGAGCACACCGTGGAGGTGTGCCCTGCTTGGGCGGAGCACCGCCGTGTACTCGTAGCGGCGATAGGCGGCGACCTCGCGTCCGGCCTGGTCGAAGCCATGGTCCGGAGCGAGACGGAATGGGATGCCGTCACCACCTTCTGCGAAGCAGTGATGCTGAAAGGAGGTGGCGGAGCGGGAGAAGGAAGAGCAACAGCTTTCCTTCCGGCCGCCGCGGAGACGCCCGGGCGTCGGGGCTACGTCGTGGCCCCTGACCACCGTAGGCGCGGACCTGTGGACGGCGAGCAATGGGTAGCTCGCCGTCCGTCCGTCTAACGACGACAGGCCGTGTCGACGGCGCGTTTTGTTCCACGCGCGCCTCAAAGAGCTGTCAGCAGCGTGAAGGGGCCCGCAAGGCCGACGCCTGCCGGGGCTGCGGGCTGTTCGAAAGAGATACCGCGGCTCCGGAACGTAAGGGCACTGAAGGAACACGGATGGTTTTAGTCAGTAAAGTCTGACCTCCTTCCGCTCCACCCACAGCGAAGGCGTCATTAGATGATTTTCCATCCGCAAAAAAAAAAGTATTAATTAGTGATTTATGAATATTTTAGAAAATTATATTAAATATTTCGACGCAGCTCCGGCAGCTAAAATTGCATGGAGCACTTCAGATAAGCCCTTGGCCCCCACGGTGACAGACTCCTCAAATTCAGGCGACGGTTCCTAAACTTCTTCTATTCTACTATTCTTACGGGTTGGGTTTGAAAGTAAATCGCCTGATTGAGATTCTCACTGGGGTCAAGTGAGTTTATCTGTAACACCCATGCGATATTGCTGCCGAACGCGCATCAATATTCAGTATTTAAAAATACTGGTAAATCACTAACTAAACGTGAAATGGAACGTACATTTAACTAAATTCTAACTAACTAATTAATAATAATAACTAATAATTAATTGTAAATTAAAGTAATTATAAAAGTTAATATTTTGGTGTTTTATTGAGTACAAGAGCGAGCGAAGCGAGCTCGCAACTTGGGGCATCCAACTCGGACAGGTTAGGTTAGAAGGGGATGGCCCATCCCCTTCTTGGTTATTTTTTTCCGGGGCTCCGTTGACCGAGCTTCCCTAGACTATGCCACCTTGAGTGGTGTTGGGTTACCCTCCCCCAACTCTCTCCCCCCATAAATCAGGTTTATATAGTCAAAAACATTACGAAAACATAACCTCAAAATGAGATTTTTAAAAATTTATAAAAAAATCTAAGCACGTCCGGCAGGGGGGGGGATTGGGGGGCGACTCTACAACTCCCCCTACTTCCCTCCCATCACCCCACCACCCCCAATTCAGGCAACTTACTTTCAAACCTTACCCATTCTTACCGTTAGTTGTAGGGATTATTACTATATTCTACTATTTAATTATACTTATACTCAAATTTTATCTGTTTCAGATCACGTATTTGGGCTGAGTTAAGTTTTTACCATGATAATTTTGCTGATTTAAATTTACGTTAATGTTCTGTGAAGAAGAACTCTCTGACAATAACATTATATATCAATAACACATATTATGTGCAGAAACATCAATAAAAATGTATAGTTTATAAAATAATCTGTCTTCCAGAAAATAAAATTAAATAACTCCAGAAAAAAAAATTAGGAGTATGCCAAAGAGACTGGTAGCAGTTCGATGAGCTAGAGGGGGTAACAAATCAACAGTAATTTGGATTTAGCTTTAGATAAAAATCTAAATCTAAAGCTAAATCCAAATTAATAAACTTAGTTGTCACAAATATTCATGATATTATTTTTATTTTTACACATTTTTCTTTTACGTTTCTCTTAATTTGTACATAAGTATAAAATAGCTATTACTATTCTATTTTAAATAAAATTTCTTTAGTTTTAATTCTTTTGAGTAAAATAAATTACATAGAACTAGAAATTTTTAATTTTAACTTGCGTAAAAGTGTGGTAAAAATGTGGTACAAGCCTGGTGATTACGATCAGACCGAAAATTTGTTGACGACAATAAAATAAGAAAATTAATTACTGTAATTCTGAATTTGGTTGCTCAATATATCTCATTTCACACATTCACATCCACATTTTCAAAAAGTGGAAATAAGAAACTCCCAAGTACCTGTCAATGACGTAGTCTTTCACACATAAACACACGTCTTACAAATAAACTCCAACACAAATTGCCCATTACCCATTGTTTTCACATATTATCTACTACATAGATTACAGTTTTTTTCCATATACTATTTGTTTATCAGTTTATAAATTATTCATACTTAAGTTTGTTAGTAAATGTACCAATGTATCAATGTCTAATATTACAATATGGCAGGTCTGGAACCCTGTAAGACAGGTTTACCTAGTAGAGGATTCACGGAGCTTAATTATCAGATAGTGTTATGTAATACTCCTTTGTTAGTAAGTTACAGCCTATATACGTCACACGTCTGGGCAAAGGCCTCTTCTTATTTCTGAGAGGGTTTTAGGACAAGGAAATATCCGCCGCGCTGCCACAATGCGTGTTGGCGAACTTCACATGTCTTCGAAATATTTTTTTCTTATTTTTCAGACATGCAGGGTTCCTCACGATGTTTTTCTTCACTGCCGAGCACGTGGTAAATCAGCACTTAAAGTTGCAATTAACAATTTCATTGGTGCCGGCGGGGATCAAGCCCGGGTTGCTCGCGTGCTGTGAAATTTGCAGCGAGCGCTTAGCCCCTGAGCTACCACGGCTTAATACTTCTTATTTATACGTGGTAGAGCCATGCTGCAGCTATATTAGGAGTATAGTTGTAGTACGAATGGGTCGGCTCGACCGGGGAAGGACCACGCTCTCACAGAATACCAGCGTAAAATAGCAGCTTAACACTGCTGTGTTTCGTATGGTGAGTGTAGAGAACCGGAGACCCTTTTTACTGGAAAAGAGGCATTCCATCTTAGTCCTCACGGGTGACAACGCATCTGCATTTTGATTCTTTATTGAAGATAGATGTAGATGTCTATGGGTCACAGCAACCACTTACCATCAGGTGGACTGTGTGCTCGTTTGTCACCCTATCCTATAAAAAAAAAAAATATATAAATAACTAAATAAATTTATCATCATTACTATAATAACTTATCATAAGTCCACTGCTGAACATACGTCTACACTTTAGATGGTCTTATAGGGGTAACATTTACTATAGTTGCCACGCTTGGCAGGTGGGTATGCAAACGAAGTTTTTTTTTGAGTTGTTATCAGGAAGATGTTAGTGTCAAAAACCCGTTTTATTTTGCTCTGTCGCCTCTTACGACGCCAACAATATCAAAGAGGTAGTGGATTCTCTTATGCCGCCATTACACAGCAAGCATGTCACAAGCTAAATGTTATAGGTTATAAACTCAGAGCAAAGAAGTCATAAAGATAACACCTAGGTCTATTGTTTCAGTAATGTAATTAAAGTACATAATAAATTAAACTATCCGAATATAAACAGTTATAAGCTTGTTGAATGATGAAATAATAAATAAATAATTATATCCTTGTGTAATGCGCAGGCAACATAAATTTGCTCAAACTACACAATACACACGAGCCGTGGTAGTTCAGGGGTTTAGCACTCGCTGTAAATTTCACAGTACGCGAGAAATCCGGGTTTGATTCCAGCTGGCACCAATTTTAACATCTCTAACCACTGGAATTATTAGTGGTAAATCAGCATTTGAAGTGAAAAAATCTACATATCTGAGGACATTTCGAAAATAAGTGAAGTCCGTGCTGACAGCGGTCTAATTGCTCTTAACCCTATCAGAAATGAGAGGAGGCCTGTGCTTAACAGTGTCACATATATAGGCAGTAACTTTACTTTTTACATTTTTATACTACCTACTCTTATCTGAAGCCCTTGCACTAGTAATGCTACTTCCTATCATTAGTCTGTGAGATTTATGTTCGGCATTGGGATATTCCGCCATTAATTGCCATTAATTGACGTGACAAAATATCCTCTTGACGACAGATGTTAATTAATAGATTAGAATAGATCTCTATATATAAAAATCAATTGCCTTCCGTTAGTCTCCCTAAAATTCGAAAATGGCTCGAACGATTTTGATTAAACTTTCGAGTGGGTGCCTAGATAGTGTAGATTCACAATTGGATCCTGTAGGCGGCTCTGTTGTCGAGATCCAGAAATCACCCGTGCGAAGCCGCTAGTATTATATAAAAATTTTGCCCGTTACGTTTCGTTGGACATAAACGAAGGACCAACGAAGCGATATAAAATATATTATGATGTGATGCGTATTTCAATAGCATAGAGTATAAAAGAAGGGTGATATATAAAGTAGAGCTAAGGCTATTTAAAAATAGGTATTAATATAAATTAATTTCATTTTTATACTTGATAAAAAAATATTAATAATTTTGAAATTAATAACTTATTTTCCATTTTAATTAATTCCTCCATATTAATAAAAATAGGAATAACCCCCATTTCACTTTTGATTCCCTAATATTATTGAAGGTTTATCTTGATGTAATTGTTTTATTTTAATAACATGACAAAAAATTCCCCAATAATTTTATTGTCATATTACATAAATATATTATTAAACGTTAATAATAATGATAGATGTTATGTCGTGTAGTGGCGGCATAAGAGTATCCACTACCCCATATCATCCCGTGGGTGTCGTAAGAGGCGACAGAGAGAAAGGAAACAGGAGATGTGCAGCAGCATCTTCCAGATAATCTCTCAAAATAATAAAAAAAAAATCAGTTGCCAACTTGCTTGCCAAGCGTGCAACTATGACAAATATCCCCCTATTACTCATAATCAATTTATGGGCTATCCTTATATTCAGCAGTAGACTTTTTAAAGGCTGTAATGATGATAATGATGAATAATTATTATGGGAAGTGTCTTTTGTCATTCCACTACATAATCAACTTCTAAGCAAAATTTTCGAATTCGTCCACTGAACAAGCGTGATTAAAAGACAAACATCCAAATAAACTGTTCATATTTATGATATTAGTAGCATGAACGATATTTAGAACGTTAATTATGTATAAGCTTTAAGCTAGATGTCACAATTAATATAATATTTAAAATTGATATGGGAGATCACAGTTTGTTTTAACTGTCCATAACATTGCTTGTTTTAACGTAACTGAAACCCTTAGAGTACATTACATACTATGTATGCCGTGACTTGTTTCACTAATATTTTTTATTTAATTTTTTTTCAATAAACTGTACAAATAATTCGAACAAAGCCTTAATTTAAAAATAGTCTATAATAATAGGATCCTGAAATAGAATAAACCTGTATTTGAGGTGTATGTGCTAATTAATAGATACACTAAGAAATATTTTCTGTTTCTTATACAAAATGAATTCTGACGACATTATAATGACTAGACGACAACTGTTCAGTGATATCTCAGTGATCGTGAGGGTGAAAACTGGCAGCGATCACCGTTGCGACTTTCAATATAGCTCTTTGAATACGCTCTAGTCGTATCTCTGTAGTTTCAGCTCTGTAGTAAAAGACGAATCTTTTTAAGAACAAACATTAGTTTACGGACTCTACTGCACAGGTCATCTATGTGGCTTTTAAATGTATAAGAAGAATCTATAATTATTTCAAAATATTTAAAAGTTTTTCTATTTAAAATAACTGGACATACATTTTCTGAATTATTTGGTGGTTGAGCTGCGCATAGAAAAATGAATATGTTTGGTTTTGGCCGTAATTAATGTTAATATATTATGCTGGAGCCACCTTTTTACACTTTTTTTTATAGCATAGGGTGACAAAAGAGCACACAGTCCACCTGATGGTAAATGGGTACTGTGGCCCATAGACATCTACATTTATCCTCAATTAATTTGCAGATGCGTTGTCACCCCTGAGGACTAAGATGGAATGCCTCGTTTCCAGTAAAAAGGGTCTCCGGTTCTCTATACTCACCATACGAAACACTGCAGCATTAAGCTGCTATTTTACACGCTGGTATTCTGTGAGAGCGTGTAGGACCACGCTCTCACAGAATACCACATACCGGTCGAGCCAACCCATTCGTGCTACAACTATAATATAGTTGCAGCGTGGCTCTACCACGTATAAAATCATCATCACTATATAAGGTTTATTAGCAAAATTTTGATAATAGATCAAAATCTTGCTAATAAACCTTGTCTACTGTATTTGCAATTAAAATAGGGGCACGGTATCAACAGCATAAGATTTTATTTTACCTGAGTTAAATTCGATATTGCAGAGATTATTGATATATATCAAAAATAGATTCGGCCCCAATACACCTTGTGGCACCCCAAAACAAATATTTTTTTTGTTCAGAGCTAATGACCTTATCGAATTTTAAACGTTGACATTGATTTTCTAAACACTCGTAGTTTGGAAAAAGGTGAAGCTGTTTACTTCGAATACGTATGTGCTCTAGCTTATTTAACAGGATGGAAATAGTAACAGTATCAAAAGCTTTTACTAGGTCAAGGAAAATGCCACTTGTTTGGTTGCTTTGACATTTGCTTCACCCTTCATAAGCTGTAATTGCCCTAATCAACACTCTTGGTGAGTGATTGGCGATTGCAGGTAACTTTGCACTGTCTGGATATTTTAAAGTCATGCGTGAACGAGATGGTTATACCGCCATCTATCAGAAGCTATGAGATATTTCTGGCATTTCCTAGTCAAGTCTTACGACACCAACGGTACGAAATAAGGCAATGGATTCTTTTACGTCATTCACTGCACGACTACAGTGATCTATCATTAACTAACTGCCTCTTTGGTCCAGTGGTCTTAAGGGCGGCTGCGGATCATGAGATTCCGGATTTGAATTTTGGCACCTAAAGCCGTTGGTTCTGCGTCTGACCTTTGACCATTCGTGTCGGATTGCCATCCCAACCGTTATGAGAGCGATAAAGTGCACTTGCGTCGACGCATACCGAGTATACGACAAGGGCACTATGATCCTGTCCTGTGCAGATCGCTTGTCTCCGTTGAGACTAGCCGCCATTACTGAAATTTGTTATGAAGAACATTATTATTATTAACTTATACAACGGCGAGTTCGTATACTTATTAAACAACCGCTATAATGTTACATCTATCCTCGATTAAGAATCAAAATGCAGATGCATTGTTACAACAGAGCACTAAGATGGAATGTCTCGGTACCAGTAAAAAGGGTCTCTAGTGCTCTTCACTTACTAAACGAAAAACAGCAACATAAAGCTGTTATTTTACGCTGGTTTTGTGTCCTTTCCCGGTCGAGCCCATACATTCGTATTACAGCCATAATATAGCTGTAGCGTGACTCTACTACGTATTACGTTAAATTAGAAATATTATTATATATCTATTAGTGGTTACGTATCATGGTTAACTTTCAATATATAATTAACGTAAAAGTTAACCATGATACGTAATATGAAATATTCTTTAATAATATGGTTCTGTTAGTACCTACATTAAAATACATTTTGTTAGGTCAAGGAGTTCTTATGCCAATGACAAAACGGGACTTCATTTAAAAAATGTATTACTGTTAATTTACAATACAACGGGTATTACACACGTACGTATTACGGCTTATGTAAATTAGGTAATAGATATAACTATTGTCCATATCCCAAGTAATTTACATAATCCACGGGCTTGTTCATGCACGGTATATTTTTTTTACTTCGTTTTTAAACAGTGATTGTACAATACTTCTATTTCTTTACCAAGCGCGACAAAGGGAAACTAACAGAGATAGGCAGCAGCGTCTTCCTAATAACAACTATAAAAATATAATAACTGCTGTTGCCGACCCGCCTGCCAAGCATTGCAACTTTAGCAAATACAAAGGGTATTATGAGGCCAATATATGGGGGAGGTCTATGTCTTTTGTTAGGCGGTAACTGTGAGCACTGACTGATACTCTACTCTTCCCGCAATTCAATACACCCTCTGACGTCTTTTTCATTTTTTTTCAGCCGGGAAAAGCCTACTGCTTGATGTGGCGATCTTCCATCGTAGGGAGAATCTGATTGGCGATCGCAATAAAATACATTCTGGGTATCTTACGCTTGTGGTTAATAAAATGGTTATACCGTCATATATCGGAAGCCATGAAAGTTTTTGTGGATGGTGGATTCTCTTACACCGTAATATTTATTATATTATTGTTAATAGAATATTTTAGCTGGTAGGACACCTTTCCTGTTTAAGAATCCGTCTAGGTAGATTGCACTCTCTTCTTTATTTCTGGTAATAGCAGTGCATCCACTTCTGTATTGAAGTTTGATAAAAACAGTCTAAGAGGCATTCCATATTAGTCGTTAAAAGGGTGTAGAGAGACAGTATAGAAACAGAAACAGAAACTTTTTTATCAATATAGATTATAAATAATACTTATTGAAAGTCACTCTTTTGTTTAATTACCACTGGTTCAAAGAAAAACCTCTGTCCTGGGAAGAACCAGCAAGAAACCCAGCGGGACTTTTTTTTTAAATAACAGCTTACAATCATGTATGTTACACAATTAACCACACAAAACAAATTAGAAATAGCCGGTAGCGAACACCTCATTCCCAGGGGTTATTATCATCCATAAATTCCTTAATATTATAATAACCCTTTTTATACAAACTATGTTTAATAAAGTTTTTGAATTCTGAGTAGGTCGAATTTTGTATATTTTCTGGGATTTTGTTGTAAAAGCGTATACATCGCCTCAAGAATGAATTACTGACTCGGTGGAGTCGAGTAATTGGTACTACTAGCTTGTGTTTGTTCCTAGTATTTACAGAATGAATATCACTTATTTTTGTATAACTACTTTTATTTTTGTGTACGTACATTAAATTTTCATAAATGTATTGAGAGGCCAAAGTTAGTATATTAATTTCCTTAAATTTTTGTCTGAGCGACTCTTTAGGTTTTAAATCATAGATTGCTCTTATAGACGTCTTCTGTAAAACAAATATAATTTCAGTGACAGTTGCGTGTCCCCATAGCAAAATACCATACGACATTATGCTATGGAAATAGCTAAAGTAAACAAGTCTAGCTGTTTCGACACTGGTAAGATTTCTAATCTTTTTTACAGCATATGCTGCAGAACTAAGTCTGCTTGCTAACTTTGATATATGGGGGCTCCATTGAAGCTTCACGTCTAGTGTTATTCCAAGAAAAATGGTGGTATCGACAAGACTCAGTTCCTCCCCATTTAAGATTACATTAGTATTTAATTGTCTGACATTTGGAGTCATGAACTTCATACATTTCGTTTTAGTGCTATTTAAATGCAAGTTATTAACATTAAACCAATTTACTAATTTAGATATAGCATTATTTACTTCGTCATATTTTAATAATTGTCGTTTTAATTTGAAAATTAATGAAGTGTCATCAGCAAATAATACTATATTATGGTTATCCCCTACTATATAAGGTAAGTCATTAATATATACAAGAAACAGAAAGGGGCCTAGAGAATTGAGCCTTGAGGCACGCCCATTTGTACTATCGACCCGGAAGAGCACATACTATTAATGACAACTTTTTGAGTTCTGTTACTTAAATATGAAACAATTAATTTAAGAGCATTACTTCTTACACCGTAGTGTTGTAGTTTCCTGATTAATGTTTCATGGTGAACACAATCGAAGGCTTTAGAAAATATATTTAATCAGCTCAACACCAGCATCAGTTGTCGAGCGACCCCTTGTATATATTAATAAGTATAACCAAGTAAGTATACTAAGTATAATTATTATTATAGCATGTGAGGAGTTCCATCTTAGTTTTCGAGTGAGCGAATACACTAGCACTGGTAATGAATGGATTTTCTGCCACACTCAATGAAATTGTTAATTGCGCAATGCTCAACGACGAAGAAAAAATCTTAAAAAACCTGCATGTCTGAGCATTGCAATTGCAACGGACTAATTGCTCTATAAACCTCAGAACCTATATACCAGATATATACCAGAAATTATAGGAGGCCTACATTCAGCATGTGGGATTAATATATAAGCTGTAACTTTTTATTTTTACCACGTCCGACAATTAGCAGGTAGCACCACATGTGGATGAAGTTATCGTTTATTTAAAATTATAGCAATATTATTCTGCTGACTAAGTCTATTTCACTTGAGGATGCCTCGTTTAGAGGCCAAACACGTGTCGTATTATCGACAGTGGTGTGCCTTTTCTGGTATAGTGGCGTTGAGATTAGTGGTGATGGGGACAGTGCACGCAATTAGGGATGTTAACTTGAAACTAGGTAAGAGACAGATCATTTTATTAAAATAAACGGATCTTAGCTAACTAATTTTAACATCTTTAATATAATTGATTACCGCAAGGTAACGCCTGACTCTTATAATTATGTAATCATAAATTCAATTTGAACTTTTTATAAGTAACGGTTAAATTTGTGTTAAAAAAATTGGTAATATATCTTTAATTTTACTATTTCTAACAATACCTATTCAATGCCAGATTGTGTTGTTCATTAAATTTGCAGCATATAAAAAATAAAAAATCTTAGACGGCTTCGTGGCGCAGTGGCTTAACAATCAGTTGCGGCGCTGAGGGCCGCGGGTTTCAATCCCACACGGACAAGTATTTGTACCATCTACAAATAATTGTTATGAGTCTAAATGTTTGTCCTTGTGAAATTTATGTATGTAAGCTGCCTCCATACAGGAGAAAAGACTAGTATGGGGGAAACGTTTTAAAAAGGAGAAAGAGAAAAATAACCGACTTAAAAAAGTATACTACGTGATATCTTCGCCAATTTCAAACCGATTATAATGTTTTTTTTTAAATAATAGTCTATTAACCTCGAACCTCGTGGTTGGTTCTAATTTAATTTGATTAAAAAATTCTAACCCTAGGTCGAGAAATATTCCATTAAATGTAAAAACTATACAGACGACGTTCTTGCCCAGAGCTTGTATTTTTTTTATAGAATAAGGGTAACAAATGAGCAGCACACAGTCCACCTGATGATTAGTGAATGCTGTGGTCCGTAGCTACCTACATCTATCTGTAATTAATAATCGAATTGCAGATGCGTTGTCACCCTTGAGGTTGTATTGTTGTTTAGTCACTTAAACGAGTCAAACAATTAAACTTTAAAAAAATGAAAACTAACTACAAAAACTAAAAGAAGAAAATAATAATTTCCACATAATTTAATAGTTCTGAAGGCGGGGCCTCAATTCTCAATTTTTCATGATTTGATTCTTCGATACACTTTGTCTTAGCATTGACATGAAGCTATTACAATTTCCTCATAATTCAATTTATGTGGTTATTTTTTAATACTTTTAAGCTGTTTAAAGACGGTTTTCATTTTTAAGATTAATTAATTTCCTATAAAGTTTCGGGAAGCGTTAAAAAATTTACGGCAATAAACATTTCCATATTTAAATAAACTAAGCCCTCAAGGTACTCACCAGAGTTGATGACATTTACAAAATATATAAATAAAGTCAAACTTATAATAAACAATTTCATTTTACACTGTTTTAAATTCTAAAATGCGAAAATAAAAATTTACACAAATACTGAAAGCATGTCTTCGTTAGCCGTGTGTTCGAAGTTAACTGGACCTGGAACGTAACGTAGTGATTATATGCTCTTTGGTAAACTGATTGAAACTGGCCAGATTTTCGATTATGGCCGGGGACTCATTGAAATTTAAATAAGAACTGACTGAAATACAAGCGTCGTACTCCTTTACATTATTTATACATAGAAGCGAGACGGATTTATATGTTTATGTTTTCGTCTCATGTCTTAACGGTCTTAGTTTCAGATATCATTCCGATTATAGGTAGGGTAACCATACCAACAGTTGGAAATATGAGAATAACATATTAATATACAATGTGTTAATTTTACACTTGATAAAACGAAATGTGCGGATACTAGATAAAAAATTATCGGTAAAAAATCGAATTTTTTTTATGTAAACTATTTAAAAAATAAAAGCATATTAATTTTTTTTTTGGTAAAATTCCCATCCTTCGGTTTTAAATTATTTTCTCTTTAAGTAAACGGTGTATTTTTTTCAAAGTAGTTTTATTTGAAAAAAACCTACGATATCAAGCAGGAAATTTGTCAAAAAAATAATAAGATAATTTAATATGCGCAAATCAACATACCGATGGCATTCTTTGATGATTATTATTTTAAAAACGAAAAGAGATAGAACGCATGTTATTTTGGAGAACTTGTACAGTGAGCTACGTAGTTTAATAAAACATGCTAAAAAGGTTATCTCAACGTACTAGTTTTGAAGTTACAGACCAAAAATTAAAAAGAAAAGTATTTTTTTAACAAAAAAAATTATCTTATTATTTTTTTGACAAATTTCCTGCTTGATATCGTAGGTTTTTTTTTAATTTTCATTACTAGTTAATCTTTCTAACTTTCAAATAAAACTACTTTGAAAAAAATACACCGTTTACTTAAAGAGAAAATAATTTAAAACCGAAGGATGGGAATTTTACCAAAAAAAAAAAAAAATTAAAATGCTTTTATTTTAAAGCAAATTTATGCTGCAGAAGTGAACGGCAGAGTCGGAAAGGGACGCCCTAGACGAAGGTTTATCGACCAAATTGGCGATATATTGAAAATGGGCCAGATTAGGAGTACCCTTAACCGACGAGCGTGTATGCGTAGATATATGGATGTAAAGGAGGCGAGAGAGGTGTGCCAGGATCGTACCAAGTGGAAGTCCGTAGTCTCTGCCTACTCCTCTGGGTGACAGGCGTGAGTGTTTATGTTATGTTATGTTTATGCTTTTATTTTTTAAATAGTTTACATAAAAAAATTTTTTTTTCGATTTTTTACCGATAATTTTTTATCTAGTATCCGCACATTTCGTTTGATCAAGTGTAAAATTAACACACTGTATATAATATTGATACGTGAAGCGAAAACTTTGTATCCTTTTTTTACGCATATTGTTTGCATGGAGGAGTGTGAGATTTGGTATAGCTAAAGTTTGTATGGAGAAGGAGTGCAGAAAGCTAAAATCTATTTATAATAAGATGTTAAAATATATTAAATTAAATTAAACCCACATTGTTTACGTTCATACTGCTAATATCCAACACATAATTGTCCCTTGGAAAATTATGTCGTTTGTTGACGTTCATACTGCCCAAAGAGTACATAATCAATATACTGTCTGTGTCTGAAAGTAAGTACAAGCATAATAATATGTATCTATGCTATTATTGGCCTTAGCCAATGTCAAATACTTAATAGTATTAGTATGTGATCAAACAGTCGCACAGTGTAGAGATTGTCGAAATTTTGATTTCCACTATCTTTCTTCAATAGAGTGTGGATGTGTGAACGAATAGGAGTGTATGTCAAGTCAAAAAAAGTGCTTATTTTATATTTTGTATATTAGATGTATGTGTATTATATATTAAAATGTGTAGTTGAAAGTAAAATACAGCTTGCTTAAAATACAAAACTAAAAGTGTAATGAATTGCGGTCCATTTCGACCACTAGGCGACTACCGTATGTATTTATCTTTTTAACTGTCTCATTGGTCCAGTGGTCCCGGATTCGAATCCTTATTTGAGCCATAATTAGTTATTGGATTTTTCTGTCAAGAAATTTTCAGTAGTAGCCTTTAGTCGTAATTTGACGGTGTTTTACTCCGGTGCCTGACAAAGTACGTGAAGCAGCTGGTCCTGCGCCTGATCTCTCTCCGGTCGTGTCTAATTGCTGTCCCAACGGATTCAGTCTATAAGTTTAGTTTGTTTACTCATGTGCTATGATAGTGAAGAAATAGAGAGAGAGAGAGAGAGAGAGAGAGAGATAAAGAGAAATAGAGAGAGATTACCTTCTTATTATTAATTTTACTATAATATTTGTTGCTAACAAAAATAAAACATTTGGTGCAGGTGTGATCATTATTTATTTATAACATAAATACCTATTTGTCTATCGTAGTCATAATTATTATTATTAATCATTTATTTTCAGACTCAGGTCCATATACTTGTTAGTATTGGTACAATTTTCTTACATGATAGGTTAGTAAAAACAAATAAAAACAATAGTCTATACAAAACTTGATACAGAGACTAAGCTTCTGGCTTGTCGGCTTATGGAACTCATAAAACATGTACTTCAATTAACCTCGCAAGCAGGTTAGAATCCACTCTGTTGCTAATCATCTATCGCTATCGATATTTAAGACACGAGGGCATTGTCCCTAAACGTTACCTTAGTTAATAGTTTTTTTAGAATTTGCTCACCAAAGGGTTATTTTTGGACAATGAAATGACTACTTCAAACCATTTTTACACACGCATAAAAAAATGAGTCAACTTTAACAAAAATATATTTAAAAACATAGACTTAGGTACGCCAGTATATTCTAAGTCTATGTTTAAAAAGTCTTTTTAATACATTATAGATGACGATGTCCTCTTGCCCAATTTTCAATTGTGTTAACAGCTTTCGAATAACAGAAAACTTTCCTTTCACTTGCGAAGAAGCGAGGTTCGTTAAAATACCAATATTTTTATCAAAACATCGGATGTACATTAGAACATAATATATATCATGTCTATAATTTTTTTATTTTATAAGTGATATTAACAGTCAAAAGTGAAATAAAAGTTTACGGTAAATCCACAAAATTTGCTATACATTTTAAGGATGAACGGGTTTGGTAAATGTCATTAAAAATTTTAACAAGCCGTGTAATGGCGACGAAGTGTTTCCATCTTACGTGGTAGAGCCATGTTGCAGCTATATTACTGGTATAGTTATAGCACGAATGGGTCGGCTCGACCGGAAAGGACCACGCTCTCACAGAATACCAGCGTAAAATAGCAGCTTATCGCCGCTGTGTTTCGTATGGTGAGTGTAGAGAACCGAAGACCCGTTTTACTGGAAACGAGGCATTCCAATTTAGTGCTCACGGGTGACAACGCATTTGCATTTTGATTCTTAGTCTAGGATAGATGTAGATGTCTATGGGCCCATAGACATCTACGTCTACCACAACCACTTACCATCAGGTGGAATGTGTGCTCGTTTGTCACCCTTATCCTATAAAAAATCACAAAGACTTTTATGTACAATCAAGTCTGGCAACTTTAGAAATGGAAGGGATTTTGCCATGTTGATTTTGTTTGAAATTACTGAGTGAAGGTATCTTGTCATTCAACATTACAACCTTTCATAAGTGCACTGCTGAACATAGGCCTCCCCCAAGGAATTCCACAAAGCACGGTCCTAAACCACCTGCATCCATCGACTTCCTGCACGTCTTACCAGGTCGTCACTCCATCTAGTGGGGGTCGCCCTACACTTCGCCTAACGGTACGAGGCTGCCAATCGAGAACCTTTTTTCCTCATCGGTTGTCGGTTCGTCGAGTTATATGGCCGGCACATTGCCACTTCAGCTTACTAATCCATTGGGTTATGTCGGTCACTCTGGTTCTACTGTGGATATCCTCAATTTTAACAACTTCCCTGTCTGAGAAATAGACACAATAGTTAAACAATTGAAATGTTCATATATGTATGACTCATGGGACAGTGAAATGGTTAAGTTTATCACTCAGAAAAACTCCGAGCATAGCCCTCTCTATAGCTCGCTGAGCGACCTTGAGTTTCCTCATACGGCCAGCAGTGAAGGACCACGTCTCAGATTCATAAGTCATCACTGTCAACACGCACTGGTTGTACAATCTCGTTTTCAACTTTTGAGGTATACCTGACGAGAAGATGTGTCGAAATTCCCGAACGCTGCCCAGCCGAGTTGAATCCGTCGATTGACCTATCGGTCAAAGTTGGACCGACTAGGTAACTAGTCGGACTATTTGTCCCATGTAAACATACTCGTCAAACTTCGAGCTTAGTGCTCCCAACAACTACCGGCATAGGTGTGACATGGACGTTACACATGATCTTTGTTTTGTCCGTGTTCATCTTAAGATTTATTCGTTGGGAGGCACTATTGAGGTCATTGAGCACAATGCTTAGGTCCGCCAGAAATTCTGCCATAATAACTATATCGTCGGCAAATCGAAGGTGAGTGATGTACTTGCTATTGATGTTAATACCGTATCATTTCTAGTCCAGTAGCTTGAAAAAGTCTTCGAATGCAGCGGTAAAGAGTTTCGGGGATATCAATCCACCCTGTCTTACACTTCTCTGCAGTTGGATGGTTTTCGTACTCTGGTTCTGTACTCGGATAGCTATCGTAGCCCTAGTGTACAAACACTTCAACACTTTGATATACCGACAGTCAACTTGGCACCGCTGAAGGGACTGTAGCACTGCCCGAATTTCGACGGAATCAAAGGCTTTTTCATAATCCACGTATGCAAGGCAAAGTGGCAGATTGTACTCTTCCGTCTTCTGTACAATTTGCCGAAGGGTATGAATGTGGTCTATGGTATTAAAGCCTTTTCGGAAATCGGCTTGCTCGGGAGGCTGGAAGTCGTCGAGTCTGTGTGCAAGACGATTCGTAATGAGTCTCGAAAACAGCACGATGTAGGTATCTATGTATATCTTTGTAATAAGGTAATATTAATGGTTAGGAAAGATAATATTTCGTTTTTAACATGGTGGCCTTAATATTTATCTATAAAACTGACTTGGCAAAGTTACCATACTAGTGATGCCACGATGTGGCGGTCACTTTGCCATGTTTTGCTACAACCAAGGGTTGTCACTTTCAACCTATAACCGATTACGGCGATTCAAAGAAAGAATTCTATACTTGACATTTTGTGTGTATGTTTGTATAGATTTTTCACCGTAGCAGCCTATTAGACCAATTTTACCATTGAGTTATAGTGTAATATATAAATCAATGGATTTTACCCTATAAGAACGATTTTAATTTTAATTTTTAATGAGTTGTCAATCGATTCATCTTTATCAAAAGGAAAAGAAAGGAAATCTATATTATTTTTACTGCGGTGTCGAGTTATTACTTCTTAGTGTTTTTCATATTTTCAATTTAATGTGTTGATATTAATTTGCACCCATTTGTAGCCAACAGTGTCGTTTATGATTATGAATGTTTTGCTCTTGTGGGAAAACAATATTCAGGTTGATTACAATATTTTTTTTACCTGATCGTAATAAAGTGAAAATGATGACTAATAAAAAAACGAATACTTGTTAAAAATGATTGTGACAAGCTTTATTTTTGATCTATACTGTAATTAATTTAAGCTTATTATTGCATTCGATTTTTAATTTTAGACGAGAGTATAATTGTTTTAGATTTTTGCCTAAGAAATTATTGTGACAAGATTTAAATAAATTTAAAAATTGGGCGTGTAATTGTGTACACTTTGTACGAAGTGAAACTTCTTTACGACATATTATTCTTGTTTTATTTTATATTTTACATAAATAGGTTAAATAAGGCTTACGCAAAAAAAGGTACATACTTGAAGTCAAATCAAGGTTAACTTTGCCACAAAGTAAGGTTAACTTTGCCATTTTCTCTTTTTGAGTATTTTGTCTATTTAATGTTAGTATTTTTTTTAATCTGTAATAAATACCAAATCTATGAAGAATATAATGTCACATTTAATATTGGTGATAAGAGGGCTGGTTCTTTTCTCGCTCAAAGGCTAAGTATAACCAAAGATACCGCGGGGAGTAGGACTGTATGGTAATCAAGTTACTAGTTTTAGTTTTTTTTTAAATTATAGTTTTTAATATTGTATATAATAAAATATTGTATATTATGTTATGTAAATAAATGTAATAAAGAGAATTCGAAATGTAATAAAAAAAATTATATTGACGCCCAATCTGAGAGTAACTTTTATGTTGGAATTTTTTTTCTAGACTCTTAAGTCTTTCTAAAAATGGCAAAGTTGCCGGGTTTCACGGTATACTACTACACCGGAAATACAGAACAAAAACTGAGTCACAGCCGTGAATAGCGTGGACGCGGGCGCGGGCGGGTAGCTGGTATTTTAAATATGCCACGTAGTTGTAATTTCATTTACGATATTTACTGTTTTTAGGCAAAGACGAAATAAAGGTACATGCTTATCTGAAATTAACATTAAATTGCGTTGACAAAGTGCGCTCATAAATAATGACACGTTTCTTAGTCACATTAAACAAAATCAGTGTTAGATTGTCGAAAACAACGTTTGCGGTTTACAAAACAAAGAACAAGTCTTCTCATCCGTTCGCAGTCGACTAAAAAAATTAAGGAAAATTGACTGTAACTTAGTACGCAACGCAATGTATTAAGGCTCTTCTAATAGTATAGATAGACATCTTTGCCAGCACCACCCTTCATTGTTTTGTTAGGGCTGAAAGAGGCAACTATAGTGAAGACCAAAAAGACCACCGATAGATGGCGAGAATGGTGCGATGTTTCTGGTACTACGATAGCCAATCGAGTCGTGGTGTGGAAAAATTCATTGTTAAATATTAATATTGTAATCAAAAAGTTTCAAATCTTTTCAAATGAACTATTAGTATTAAAACCCTTGATTGAGAAATTCGACTGTCGTTATAGAAGACTTCCAGTTGAAGGTTTGCTTTCTTCTCTTCTATCTTGATTATTATTGGTTTTGCATGCCCACTGTAAGCAAAAACAAGTATAATTATATATTTAATAAAAAAATGTCATAAGTTTTTTCATCATTCTATTTGTCCACTATAAGATAATTCATATATTCATTTACGTGGTAGAGCCATGCTGCAGCTATATTAATAGTATAGTTGTAGCACGAATGGGTCGGCTCGACCGGGGAAGGACCACGCTCTCACAGAATACCAGCGTAAAATAGCAGCTTAATGCTGCTGTGTTTCGTATGGTGAGTGTAGAGAACCGGAGACCCTTTTTACTGGAAAAGAGGCATTCCATCTTAGTCCTCACGGCTGACAACGCATCTGCATTTAAATTCGCAAACGAAGATAGATGTAGACGTCTATGGGTCACAGCAACCACTTACCATCAGGTGGACTGTGTGCTCGCTTGTCACCCTTATTCTATAAAAAAAAAAAATCTACTGTTGGACATGTGCCTCTCCCGTTATCGGGAGGTATCAAAGTCAAACGTCTCGAAATCCTATATCCGAAGTGGATTCAAGATAAATATTAAATATGAACATTGTAAACATTTAATATTTATCTTGAATTTCTTCTTTAAATACCCTTTTTACTGGAAACAAGATCATATTAGTCCTCAGAGATGACAACTGATCTCCATTCTGATAATTAATCGAGGATAGGTGTAGATGTCTTGATCCACAGCATCCACTTAGCATCGGGTGGACTGTGTGCTTGTTTGTACCCTTATCTATAAAAAAAGTATATTTAAAATGGTTCAAAATTATAGGAACTCAATTCCACAAAACTATTTGGTACTTACTCGTTATGAATAATAACAACTATCGTGTTGCTTGGTGTAAGGTAAGCGACGCTATCATACGACGGTCCTTCATCTACATTGTATATTACAAAGTTGTTATTTCTGTAAAATTAAAGAATTTCTTATAAGGAAATTTGAAGTTACTGTAAATAATATATACGTAACATACGTTCCGTTTCTAGGAACAGACACAATTATAAAGATGTTATAAAGCGGTTAGCCTAGCGGGCTGCTTCAGTATGAGTTGACGAATTCCAACTCCATCGAAATATTTTATTTCTTAGTAATGCAGGTGAATTTTTTATTATAAATAAATGGCTTGCGATGGCTGGGGCGCGAAAAGTATCTTGAATTCCACTAGGTTTCTTGCTGGTTTTATAGTGAGTAAAAATGTGATATTCCATTCCATTTCGTCCTATCCCATCCCATTACATTCCATTATAGACAAATTTTTACGGATTTTATCACCTTTAATTTAATTTGTTATAAATTTTGTGTTGTTTGTAACACTGAGAGTAACTATCACTACAAGCATCATAAATTAGTTTTATTCAATTACAACATGGTCAGGAGCTAAGCGCTCGCCGTATATTTCACAGTCCTCGAGCATCCGGATTCGATTCCCGCCGCTGCTAATATTTTGTCAATCGCAAATTTAGGTGCTGATTAACCACGAGCTCGGCGGTGAAGGTAAATATCGTGTGGAAACATGCAGAAATACAGGATTAAAATATTTCGGGAACATGAGTTTAATCCGCCAACACGCACTGGAGCAGCGACGGATTCCATTGCTCCATAATTCTTTCATTGCCGTGTAGTGGCGGTGTAAGAATATCCACTACCCTATACCATCCCGTGGATGTCGTAAGAGGCGACAGACGGAAACAAATCAGGACAGGGCAGCAGTCCTCCTAATAACGACTAAAAATAAAAAACTGCGGTTGCTAACCCGCTCACTAAGCGTGGCAACTATAGCAAATATCCCCTTATGAGGAAATCTATGTGGGTGGCCTATGTTCATCAGTGGACTTAACAGTATAACTCTTTCGAAAATGAAAGGAAGCCTGTACCCAGCCAGACGTATTTAGGTTGTAGATAACTTTACAATTATTTTAGATTACAACATACAAGTGATTCATTGATTAAAAACCTTCATAACAATGCTATAAATATTTTATCCAAGATCAATTTCTAATTCTATTCCTTTTAATTTACAGAAGGTAATAAACACGGTGACCTTTTTAGGGACGTATAGATGGCATTTATGACGGTGAAATTTTTTTGGTCGTTATTAAAGGGTTTTTAGTGTTCACAATAGGTAACTAAATTCAATCTTGAGAAAAAAAAATATTCACATCTGAACTAACTGACACAGGGTCTTTGATAATACTACGTGGTACTAATACATATTTATTCTGTGACAATACTCTTACTCCCCGTTCAATGCAGAGGTAATAGAACCGCATACAATTTGTAAATAAAATTTATTTAATTGAATAAAACTATTTTTACGGATTTTATTGCGTTTAATTTTACTAATTTTAATTCCCGACGTTTCGGGTGCTTTACAGCACCCATGGTCACGGGGGGGACTGAGGTGTTTGACGTCCTAATGTCATAGTTAGCCCGGCTACCTTCAGTTTTTTGAATATTAATTTTTGGTCCGATCTACGCAGAATGAGCTTACAGTATCTTGAAGTCTTGCAGTGGTATGCTTGGGTTTGGATTTAATTTTGTTAATTATAGGATCCCAAGCAGATGGCAGCACCCATCCATCTTCTCTATTGAAGTTAGGATGTTTTTTAATTTCAATAGCCTCGCGTATCATCCTTGGTAGGAATCGGTGTTCTTTTGCGAGGATTTGTGGTCTATCAAATCTGATGTAATGGCGGGGACGATCTTGAACATGTTAACAAACTGCAGACTTCCCGATACGTCGGTGCTTCAAGTCAGCTATATGTTCTTTTACGCGGGTTTTTATAGATCTTTTTGTTTGTCCTATGTAAGAGAGACCACATTCACAATCCAGCTTGTACACTCCTGCATCTTGTAGAGGGATATGACACTTGACGTATGGTAAAAATTGACTAATCTTCTTCGGCGGCTTGAACTATGTTTTAATAGAAGCTCGCTTCAAAATGTGGTGCGATTCACCATTTAAATATCGGTTGGTATGGTAACACTTTCACAATTTTACCATCTGACAAAGTAACTGCATTTTTAAACCACCTTAATTCCATAAATTCTAAAATACAATTCACAATGGAGTTAGAGGCAAACAATTCTTTAGCTTTCCTAGATGTTTTAGTCATCCGAAATCCTGATAACACTATTGGTCACACTGTGTATAGGAAAAAGACCCATACCAACCGATATTTAAATGGTGAATCGCACCATCATCCATCACAGTTAGCTACCGTGGGAAAATCTTTGTTTCAGAGAGCACGAGGGATCTGTGACAGAAAACATCTGGCCGCCGAGCTTCAGCACGTCGAGCAAGTATTGCAAGACAACAAGCTTCGGGTCCCGCGCCTACGTCACAGTGACCGAGTGAAGCCGACCACAGTCGAGCGTGTGCCTGCTGTACTACCGTATGTCAGAGGAGTCACAGACGCTCGCTTCAAAA
Source organism: Parnassius orleans (assembly GCA_029286625.1). Taxonomy (NCBI): domain Eukaryota; kingdom Metazoa; phylum Arthropoda; class Insecta; order Lepidoptera; family Papilionidae; genus Parnassius; species Parnassius orleans. Next base: position 358,003 of record JAGSMP010000215.1, on the reverse strand, counting down.
TGTAGCCAACCTGGCTACATTTTGAAGCGAGCTTCTATTAAAACATAGTTCAAGCCGCCGAAGAAGATTAGTCAATTTTTACCATACGTCAAGTGTCATATCCCTCTACAAGATGCAGGAGTGTACAAGCTTGATTGTGAATGTGGTCTCTCTTACATAGGACAAACAAAAAGATCCATTAAAACCCGCGTGAAAGAACATATAGCTGACGTGAGGCACCGACGCTCTGGGAAGTCTGCAGTCTGTGAACATGTTCAAGATCGTCCCCGCCATTACATCAGATTTGATAGACCACAAATCCTCGCAAAAGAACACCGATTCCTACCAAGGATGATACGCGAGGCTATTGAAATTAAAAAAACATCCTAATTTCAATAGAGAAGATGGATGGGTGCTTCCATCTGCTTGGGATCTTATAATTAACAAAATTAAATCCAAACCCAAGCATACCACTGCAAGACTTCAAGATACTGTAAGCTCATTCTGCGTAGATCGGACCAAAAATTAATATTCAAAAAACTGAAGGTAGCCGGGCTAACTATGACATTAGGACGTCAAACACCTCAGTCCCCCCCGTGACCATGGGTGCTGTAAAGCACCCGAAACGTCGGGAATTAAAAAGTAAAATTAAACGCGATATAATCCGTAAAAATAGTTTTATTCAATGTGTAATGTTCGCGTAAATATAAGAAATCATTAAAATTTATTTAAATTAAATTTAAAGAATTAAAGTTATTTCTATACGTTTTAATACTGATTCTGATAACGCACCTAACGGGAACCACAGGGTTTTTGTTATATGTTGTATTTTAAACCCAACTATGTAAGTCTCATCCTTATTACGTAAATATAGTCCAGTCACTTTAGCATAAAAAGGGGGTCAAACTCGGAATGAGAGAAAATAAGCAGAATTTTCGTATATACCTTTATTTTGGCGTTCTAAAAGTTGCATCAAAAGTCTCATAAAATCTCGTGTCTGCGTCGTAAGTTATTCAAGGTCAAATGTAAAAAAACGCGATTATCTCGGTTTCTATTGTCCCAATGATGTTAACATCTATTATAAAAATTGTAGAGCATAAAATTTGCGACAAATTTGCTTTAAAATATTTTTTCATGCGCTCAACTAGGGTATAGAGGAGAACGCGCAGCGCTCAGCCATACGTACTGTAATGCAAAGTCAACTGTGAATATCTGTGAATAGGTAGTATTGAATTTTGAATAATTTGTATTATTTATCAGTTAATAAATTATTGTATTTAATAACATTTTACGTATCTATACATATAATAAACCTGTAGAAAAGTCGTGTCTGTAATTCTAATATATTCTTGAAAAAGTCCAGGGGACTAATTAAAGGGTCTGAAGCCAAATTAGTGGTTTTTAGAATTTTTGTCTGTCTTTCTGTCTGTCTGTCTGTCTGTCTGTCTGTGTATTCCGGATTCACGCAAAAACTACTGGACCGATTTACATGAAATTTTGTATGTAGGTAGTTAGTAACCCGGGGCAACTTATAGGCTACTTTTATCCGATTACGGAACTTCTAAAAAAGAAGGTTAAGTATTTTCCTTACATTAGATGTTAATTTTCTATTATATCTTAGTTATAGGCGGTATGACTGGTGTTTTTCAAATAAATACCATATTTATAAATAAAGATTAAAATATAGCTATAGCCTTGGTAAAATAATTTGAAACTACACTGATTTATTATCAAAACAGCGCCATCTGTCATAAAATGGAAAAAGTAGTATATTTAGCAATCAGTTTTTTTAAATTATTTAAAAATTTTAACGTTTAGTTTTTTAATATTTTTGTTATTTTATTTGAAAAGTGTAATAATTTCAATGGATAAAAATGACGTATATCAAAAATATGGAAATTGGTAAGGTTTTTCTTAGAGTATTTATAATAGCTTGCTTATAAACACTAAGAGATTTTTATATTGTTCGCTTCTATCGCTGATATTATCTACTAGATAGTATAGTTTTGGCTTTCATTATTTCATCTAACAATAGCGCCATCTACTTACTTCTAAATAAACTAATATGGTTAGTCATGATAAAATGAAATAATAGAATGCTACTGAATATACGATGTAAATAATTGAAAATTCGTTCTTGGCATCGTTGGATGTGTAATAACTAGGTAGGTAGATGTGGTCAACAATCATGCAAACGCTTAGTTTCAGTTTTTATGAAATGTATTTAAACAAATACGAGGGCCGTGTAGTTCGTCATGAGATTTCATCATGGCACGGGAGCAAAACGTGTACGATTCCCTCGAGGATGAATCTGCTGATTGATGTACTTTTTTACTTTTCATGGAGCAATATATGCAGTTTTTATTTCATTCATATTTTCGGGTATGTTCTTTTTTGTTTTTATTCTACCGTAAATTTTAAGGATTGCAAAGATGAGTAAAACTCATTTTTTTTTATAGGAGAGTGGGCAAACGAGCATGCGGTTCACCTGATGTTAAGTGACTACCGCCGCCCATGAACAACTGCAACACCAGGGGAATTGCAGATGCGTTGCCGGCCTTTCAAAAAGGAGTAGGCTCTTTTCTTGAAGGTCCTTTAGTCGTATAGGTCCGGAAAAATCGCTGGTGGTAATCGGTTCCACAAGGAAGTAGTGCGAGGAAGAAAACATCTTCTAAAACGCACAGTGGTGGACCGCCAATCATCCAGATGGTATGGATGGTATCGCGAGTTTTGTCGCGATGTGCGATGGTGAAATTGGGCGGCTGGAATTAGTCCAAACAATTCCTCAGAGCACTCCCCGTGGTACATGCGATAAAATACGCAAAGAGATGCAACATCTCTACGCAGTGCTAGTGAGTCAAGCCGATCGGAAAGAACTCGGTCGTCGACGATTCGATCCGCTCTGCGCTGAATGCGGTCAAGTGGAAGGAGCTGGCACTGGGGAGCCCCTGCCCAGAGATGGGAACAGTATTCCATGTGAGGCCGAACCTGCGCCTTGTAAAGTTGCAGGCGTTGTGCCGGCATGAAAGACTGTCCCGCTCTACTGAGCAATTTAGAGGCCAATTTGGCCTTCTCTTCCAAGTGACCACGGAACTGCACGTCACTCGATATGTCAACGCCGAGGATTCCGATACTGGCTGAGGCAACAAGGGGACTGCCTTGAAACTGAGGAGATACGACAAAGGGGTTCCTTTTAGCGGTAAACGCGCAAACTTGTGTCTTCTGGGGATTGAACTGGACTAGATTTAGTCGCCCCCAATCCAAGACTTTGTTCAACAAAATCTCGACTTCAGACACAAGTTTGTTCCGGTACTCGGCGACGTTTTCCCGAAAAATATTGGCACGGCCGGTGTATAGAGCATCACCAGTGCTGTCATCCGCATAGCAATGAATGTTACCGGTTTGCAACATATCATTGATATGCAGAAGAAACAGCGTTGGTGATAGCACGCAGCCTTGTGGAACACCAGCGTTAATAGGCTTGTAATCGGAGCACGCACCGTCTACTACGACCTTGATGCTCCGATCAGCCAGAAAACTGGTGATCCAATTGCACAATTTCTCGGGAAGCCCATAGGAAGGAAGCTTCGAAAGAAGCGCTTTGTGCCAGACCAGATCGAAGGCCTTCGCTATGTCCAAACTAACGGCCAATGCCTCCCCCTTGGACTCGATCGCCTGCACCCATCTACGTGTTAGGTAAACAAGAAGATCACCAGCTAAACGACCCCGACGGAAACCGTACTGGCAGTCACTAATCAGCTGGTGCTCCTCGAGGTACCGCATGAGCTGGCAGTTAATAATGGACTCCATTATTTTCGAGAACAAGGAGGTGATGGCGATAGGCCTGTAATTGGACGGATCAGAGCGGTTACTTTTTTTAGGGATCGGGTGCACGAAAGCTGTCTTCCATGAATTCGGGACAACGCCTAGGGAGTAGGAGTACCGAAAAAGATGTGTTAGAACCGGTGCCAACTCTGGAGCGCACGTCCTCAGCACAATTGGCGGGATTCCATCAGGCCCACTCGACTTGTGGATGTCCAGGCAGAGGAGTGCTTTGCGTATTGAGCACTGTGTGAATCACACATCAAGCATAGAGCACTCACACTGCGGGATGGTCGGCGGTGTGTTCCCCCCGTCATCAAGAGTCGAGTTGGAGCCTAAAAGGTCGGCTTTCTCTTTTGCGGCATGGGCCAGTGAGTCATCCTTCCTGTGCAGAGATGGCAGTGATGGCTTACAGAAATTCCCTTGGACAGCCTTGGCGAGAGACCAGAATGCACGGGTTCCCGAAGGAAGGCGAACTAGTTTCTCGCCAATTTTGCCTATGTGCTCTGATTTTGCCTTGGCAATAACTCTTTTGAAGGACCTGGAGGCGAAGTTATACTTCTTTTTAAGCATGCTGGTGTTTACATCCCGAGCCGCCGAAGCCTCAGCCCAGGCATGATAACACTCCTGCTTACTGCGTAATGCAGTCTTACAGGAGCGACCAAACCAAGGCTGCGATCTGCCACCGATGGGTACCACAGATGATGGAATAAATAGTTCCATTCCCTGTAGCACCACATCGGTGAGAGTCAGCAACAGCGCTGGGATCATCCGGCGAGAAGCAAACCCGCCCCCATGGGTCAGCCTATCAAAAGTCCATTTAAACTAACATAACCCTCCCCCATAAATTGTCAAGTGGCTGGATATTTACTATAGTTGCCACGCTTGGTAGGCGGGTTGGCCACCGCAGCTATTATTATTTTGATATGTTGTCAGCAAGATATTATGCTGCCAATGTCCTGTTTATTTTCCTATGTCGCCTCTTACGATGGGACGGTATGAGGTGGCAGATTCTCTTTCACCGCCACAATAACGCGAACATATTTCTACTCCCGTTCATGAGTTTAGTGCTTCCCATGTTCACTGTGAATAAAATTTATAAGGAATAAAACAAATTTTAAGGATTTTTTTGCGTTTAATTTTAACTTTTTTAATTTCCGATGTTTTGGGCACTTTACAGCACCTATGGTAACGGGAGGACTGTGGGGTTTGACCACCTGATGTCATAGTAAGAATATAATAGAATAGATGCAGTAGTATTAAAGTTGGTAAAAATTACTGTAGTAGTATGCTTGGGTTTGAATTTAATTTTATTAATTATGGGGTCCTTAGCAGATGGTAGCACTCAGCCATCTTCCCTATTAAAATTAGGATGTTTTTGAATTTCAATCGTCTCGCGAATTATCATTGGTAGGAATCGGTGTACTAATGCAAAGATTTGTTGTCTATCAGATCCGATATAATGGTTGGGACGATACTAAACATACTATCACTGACATATGACATGACATACTTTAGACTTCCCGGAGCGTCGGTGCTTCACATTAACGATATGTTCCTTTACGCGGGTTTTTATGGAACTTTCACCCAAAGATGCGTAAAAACCCCCTCGTAAAAAAAGTTAAAATTAAACGTGATAAAATCCGTGACATTAGTTTTATCCCATGTGTAGTATACATTATTATTGAACTGCATTTATGAAATTTTGAAGTCTACTCGAACGTAAAAAAAATATCTACATCTAGTTTATGGTACTAATATATATTAAATAGGACCAATGATATGGATAAAATATTTCAAATGATCATTATGCCGTAAATTGATAGAAGACCATGAAATTCATCATTATTTTCTTAAAACTAAATTGAATTTAATTATGAATGAATGTAAAGAGTAAAATGTAAATAATAATAATACATTTTGATTCCAAGACAATTTACATTTATTATGGATACATCGGAAGTCACGCCCGATATAAAAAATAGTAAGTGTTTCTAGACATATACATATATTATGCACGTGTTCCTGTAGCTATTGTATCTGTGCCAAATACAAATCATCTACGTCTAAATAGTCTTTTAGAATTCAAAAAAAAATCTTTGACAGACATAGAGACACAGACACCGAGGTGACTCTAAAAGTAATCGAATATTGCTAAATTTGGCACGGAATAGCATTTAATGATGTTTCTAAATTCAAGTTCACGCGAGCGAAGCCGCGGGTAAAATGCTAGTTTTTAATATATTCATTTAATAATACTTACCTACTTTGTGTAATTGAAAACTCATTAAATGAAATACTTAATTATTGTATATCTTAATTTATTGAAAGTAGATTTTAAGTAGAAAAATAAATAAGTATTTTACCTTTAAATTGTGTAACTTTTTAGATATTAAATAATATATTACACTTATTATATTATTATATATCTTAAAGTTATATTAATTTATTCAAAGTAGAATTTATTCATAGTAGAAGTTGTAGTGTAGTATATATATAGCCTCACGACTATATATATTAGAGTTAAGTTAAGAATAGAGAGGTATAATTAAAGTTCTTGTACAAGCAACACGTCTCCTATTTATTAAAACCTTCAACATTACATGGCGACCCTGCCAGGCGGTGCGCTGCGACAATGCACGCACCATAAAGCCTACATAAAGAAGAAAAAAAATATTATAAAAATCTAAATTAAATTATGAAGGGCTTGTTAAGAAGATTGACAATAAAAAAAAAAAAATAACAAAGAGAACATAATACCGGATGTGACAAATAAAATTTAAATTATGAATATAAGAAGAGACAACAATTTTACTTATATTTAGAAGATTTTTGAAGACCAATTTAGTAAGACAACCAAGAAATGACAAACAAAGAAGAAATGAAGAAAGACCTGAAGAAGAAATTATAGAAGAAGCTCTAGTAACATTGCTATTAAATCAAGATTGACAAGTTTCAAGAAAGAAGATTTCAAGATCCAGAAAACATCTTAATCAATATTCCTTCAAGATAAGAGTACCAATTTTATCAAAAATAAAACGAAAGAAGAAAGAAACGTGCCCAACCACATCGGTGAGCTAACAACACACGCTCGTCGGTTAAAGGTACTCTTAATTTGGCCCATTTTAATATAATTACTATATTATTACTTAAATAATGTTATACACAGTTCTGGGGAAAGAAAAACTTTTAAATCATTAATTAACAAGTAGGAAAAACATTAGTACTTATTAATAGAAAAATTCAAAATGATGTATTAAACCGCAACAATTAATCGGTAAATTAGTAAAAAATTAGGTAGCTTGTTAATAATAATAATATTCTTTTTTTGCAACAATATGGTTGTACAATGGTGTTTAAGTATAATTTAGTTTTACATATTATATTATAGTAGTGTGCAAATATTAATGGTCAAGTAACTATAACAATATTTATCGAAATTTTAACAACACATAAATTATTCAATATTATTCAATTTATATGGTAACTAATTAGTTATGTAACAGCGTCAGAGGAAATACCAACGTAAGATTGTTATTATGGCTCAATGTCATATACTATATTCTGTTATACTATATACATATTATACTATAATTATATGTTGATATGACCATTAATTTGTCAATCATTATATATTATAAATTATAAATGTTACATCCAATTATCATTAATTTATTTCTGTATTTATGTCCAATTTATTAATTATGACAAGTTTTATATAAAGTAATATTCAATAAAAAATAATTTATTACTAAAACAAAATTTAAGTAGGTCGTTACCGTATAAGAGTTCTCCTAATTAAGAATAACAATAATATACACAGGTACATAACACCAGCATATCCTTAGATAGGGTACACTTCGTAATAAAAACGGAAAGGAAATTGATTAAAAAATGCTATCCTATTATAAAGTTTATATGTCGCCGACCTAAGAGAGTTTTAATAGTAATATTTCTTAACAGAGTTAAACTTTGACTGACAAAATATTATCCCATTTTGTACAAAAATTAACAAGGATGTATTTAAAAGGTGTGAAGAATGAAAGAAAGGAATGTTCAAAAGTGTGAATATGAATGATTGGGTTGCTAAGTTTCGTTAATATTGGACTGATCACCCAAATATTGATGAATGCTTAAACTCCTGGTATGGAATTCATTATGAACGAGAATAATGCAAGTTAGTATAGTAAGTGGAGCATGCAAGTGTATAAAAGTAATCGATAGAGTCAAATAGATAATAACATGTTAATAAGGAACACGGTAATGTATAAATAAAGAATGAAATAAGAGTTATGAAGAAAATAAAATTAAAACAAAAGTTTATCTTGATATGATATTAATGGAGAGATACGGGAACAACGTCCATCACTGGTATAGCATATAGTCCTCGAGCAGGGTATGTTTCCATGATTGGATGATAAAATCGGAGATAACGGGTACTAGGGAACAATACCTTCAGTACAAGTGAGATGTGAACAATTTTACTCACATTAGTACTGTTGGGGACCAGAGAAGTCTTAAATTTGTTACCCTTAATAATGGTACATTGAGGTCGTATCCTTCATTGGATCATAGTGTGAACTTAGTTTCCTCCGTGACAATTGTTGGAGTCCTTTTAAAATGACTTAAACGTAGACCTCAAGGTTGTACGCACAACCCAAGGTACAGTTTTACCTTGATATAGTATGATTTAAAAAGTTTATGTACCAATAAAATAAAATGAATGTAATGAAAATGTAATATAGTACCCAAGTAAATGGGGGGCCCATATGTATAAAGTACCCGCATGATAAACATCATGAAGTAAAATATAAATGAAGTGAATTAAAACTCCGATTCCCGGTATCTAAATAATAAATAAATATATATGTGAATAGAGAGAAATAAAGCTCGGTAAAGGTCAAATATATCACAAAAAAATTACGTACAAGAATTATGGAAAAAAAATTATAATATAAAGGCCTAACAAACGAAAATAAGGAATAAGGTGATCCCCGACCAAATCTATAAAGTTAGATAGGCAATTATTTGCATTTGTATTAGGGCTATTAATGCTGTCCAAAATGCTACTAACACGTTACACATGTAATAACTATAGGGATCGATGCACACAACTACACGTAAACAAAAAATAATAATATTAATCAAATACAATAAACATTTCGCATAATTTTTATATGAATTTACGAGATTTTTCATATTTATCCTTAAATTTTTGAAACTCTACCTTAAATTTTTGTTTATGTAAAATTTTTACATTTTAAACTATATTAGGTATATTATATTGCTTACTATAGTCAAATCCAAAGTGTGTAGATAAGCTGTTATTATGTAGTAATGTAATAGTATTTTTTTTCTTTATAAAAGACAACGAAACCTAAAATTATGTTATCTGCTTAAAATACAATTGTCTTTTCTAATGTTAATAAATATTTTGTTAAACAAACTTTAGCTGTGTACCTAATAATGTATTCTTTTTTTATATAAATTTCTGTCTCAATTAAGATAAACATATTCCTTAGAAGTCATGAAATAATGAATTTTCGAAATTATAAATAACTTAAATAATAAATATTTATTAATGTACCTATGTAAAAGCATTATAAAAATTGCATGTAACCATCTATATTAGAGGTATAAACTATTAGGCAAGATAAATTAATTTTATTCACGATATCATTTTAATGCATTGTTAAAACTAGGTACCATTATACGACGTAATCAAAAAACGTTCCCATAAACGTACTCAGAAATTTAAAACAAAGGTGTCACAAATCGCTTACGCGGCTGGGATCGCAACATGTATTTTGATCTGTCTATTGTTATGTTAACGAAAATGATTAGGTACATTGCTTTGCATTGACTTCTTTGTTCTGGATATCTTAATATGAAATGTAACAAACTATTTTCGGTATAATATTGATTGAACTATCAAATCATAAACTTTTATCCATTACAATTTATTATTTTCTGGAAAATAGTACAGTAATGCCAACTTACTTGTGTGGATTATGAAAATAATTACTTCATTTAATATGATTTAGAAACTCATTATACTATGTTTACAACTAATTAATTTAAATTTTGTTGTGCCCATAATATTGTGAGCCTCAATCCCTGACTGACAACGATATACCTACCTAAATATTATATGAGACTATGTGATATAAATTTGTAATGCCTGTAAAATTATACCAGATGTCCGCGAATTTCAAATATTTACTATATTGCCTAATAATGTCAAATATGTATGTTGTATGTGTGCATGATACATCATACCAAATCTATTGTGACCTTGAAATTACTATGGGACAGGGGGATCTGGCCACCCGACGTACCCATAGAATATACCTGTTTTGACTTTTGTAATTTATATTCTTATTAGATTTAAGTTTAATTTTGATTTTATAGTTAAAAAAAAACAAATGTAATCATTTCTTTTTATTTCTTTTTTTTGTCGGTGGGAGGTGTAGTGTAGTATATATATAGCCCTCACGACTATATATATTAGAGTTAAGTTAAGAATAAAGAGGAGTATAATTAAAGTTCTTGTACAAGCAACACGTCTCCTATTTATTAAAACCTTCAACATTACAAAGTAAAACGAATTAATATATCTTAATTTTATCTTCATATATATAATATATTTTAATTTTCAGCAGCAGTACATTTCTTATGATTTAAGTTGAATTGCAGTGAAAATCTATAAATCATTAATAATTTAAAGAACAAAAGTATTAATTTTCTTATTCTTCACCGTCATCTTCTAGACGTTCGGGAATTTCTGTTTCATCGACATCATCTTCGTTGCCCTGAATTCTTGTTTCCAGACCTTCGAGAATTTCAGTGTCAAATGCATTCACTTCCTCACAGTTACTTTGCAATGAAACAGCATTGAGGCAAGCTTGCCCATTACACTTGCCACAAGCTAAAGTGCATATTTACGGTTGACCTTGCATTATTATACTATGGATGAGCGCTGCGCGCTTACCGCCCTCTATCGCAAAAACAGTTATTCGCATGAAAAAATGTTTCAAAATGAGACACTGGAATAAACAGTGCCACATTGTAGATGTAATATGGCTATTTAAATATACTCAGTGATTATGGCTGCAAAGCAAACAGATCGGGACGATTCAGTAAATAGAGCACAGAGTACATTTGTTTATTATACAAACAGAAATATTATCTAATCTTAAATTGCGCGCCCCTCCAATGTGCATACACTCACATGTAAAGTATGTATGTGTATAGACGTAATACACAGAAATTGGTCATCATCATTGGTTAATCAGGCACTTCGTGCTTCCTCTGACTAAGAAAGTGGGAGCTCGCATAAACCGTATCGCAATAAGTATTTCCTACATAGTCTTGTAACACTCTAATAGGGCAGGGCCGCGCACTTTACGATTAGACGGACGTTACTTATCTTTACCGCGTTCTCTCATACTACCTGCGTAATAAATAGTGACATAGTACTGCTATCGGGGATTCCTTTTTCTAGCTACGAGGTAGACTAACACATGTTCAGAGAGAATGCGTCTGATTTATTTTCTACCGGCTTCAACAGGAGGAGGTATTCAATTCGACTCTATGTTTTTTTTATGTGTGTTACCTCATAACTTTTTACTGGGTGAACCGATTTCAATAATTCTTTTTTTGTTTGAAAGCTGATGCCTTACATGTAGTTTCATATAAATTTGATCAAGGTTTGACCAATAGTTTTTGAGTTATTCTTAATAATTTACCATTGAAGACGGTTGCACAAAATTATTAATTTTAAATTATTACTTTTTTACTAAATGCAGTTGTCTATAGGCCACAGCTTCCACTTACCATCAAGTAGAATTTGTGTTAAAGCTACTAGGCATACGGCTACCATTAAATATTTGTATGGACTTACTTGAAGTCATAAACGTTGCCTTTGGGTAAGTTATTGAAAGTGATATTCTTTATTTCAATTCTGTACGAGTCGCGCTTGACGGACTTGGATACGTGCCCCATCGCATAATACATAGGTTGTTTGTAAAATTTCCGCTTCTCTGCATTCACTATGATCGGTGAGTCTACGAAGTTGTCAACCCAGCTTGGACCGCCGTTGGTGTCTAAGCACATGTTCCAGTCGATCCACCCAACTACGTCGTTTAATAAATCCTAGAAAAAAGGAATTATGCAATAAACAAAGTTCCATAACTTTATTAAGGACACTTAAAAATAGGTAATTAAGCAAAGTCAATAATCTCATAACATTGGTATAATATAGGAGACATCGGCGCAAGGGTAAATGCTGCCAATGATGACATAGGGATCTGGGACATGGGATAGCTACTGAGCGTATGAGCTAAATTAATGTTGCTCAAGGAGCTATGGAGAGCGCTATGCTCGGAGTGTCTCTATTTGATATACTTCGAAATGAGGATATCCGAAGAGAGAGAGAGAGAGAGAGAGAGAGAGAGAGAGAGAGAGTAACGGGCATAGCCCAACGGATCAGTAAGCTGAAGTGGCAATGAACAAATCATATAAATTGAAGAATGGAAAACAGATGGGGAAGAATTTATATAATATAGGCAGCTCTACTTACCTCAAAACTTTTGACTCTATCCCATTATCCTAAAATCACTCGTTCATCTAGTGGTGAAAAACTTCCTGAAAAACGTAATGAGCTTAGTTGGTATTATTTTTTGTTTATTATAATCAGTAAAACGTTACCTAGTTGACAGACTTCCTTAATTTATTGTGAAAAAACACTGGCACTTAGAATCTATAAGGGTTGTAAAAAGAAATATTTTTTGTTTAAAAAAGGTACCTTTTTGGTTGGGTTGGGGTGGAGTTACGGGTAAGATTAAACTGGCAAAGCGGAGGCTTACACGTGTTTTAAAAATAAAGTATCAATGTTTTCTATTCTTGACATATTTTTCATTATATTATTCAAGATTACTAGGACACGGTAGTTCTCGAATCCGGCAACTTGTTCTATCATCGGGAGGGCGACCATCTGTTCGAAGGAGATGTTAGATTTATCGTCCGCAATTGTCTCGTTAACAACGTTGTAAAGATTGGGAGTGTGTGGACGAGGGTTGTGTACCTTATACTCGGAATAACCAAACGGTATTCGTTTAAGGTGAAATCCCGATGAGGAGGTGGAAGAAATGTATGAGGATATCTCTAGAGCCATCTAGAGCCATGCGTTCCTCCAAAACCCATTATAGGGTTTTAACGGGAGACTTCAACGCAAAACTAGGCACAAGAGAGAACGGTGAGCTGAAGGAAGGGAAATTTGGGATAGGGCAACGGAATTCAAAGCCTTAATGGAGAAAGGGGGACTCTTTATGATGAAGCGGTCCCACAGAAATTGGACCGGTTCGACAAAAGATGAGATTGACTTCATTATGACAACTAGGCGGCAACTGTTCAGTGACGTCTTAGTGATCGCGAGGATGAAAACTGGTAGCGATCACCAAATGGTGAGAGGCATACTAAACCTAAACGTTAAGCTGGAGAGGTCATGTCTAATGAAGTCAATGCGTGCTTGTTATAATCCAAAAGCTTCGAATACTTTTAGTTCGAGTTACAAAATCGTTTTCAGTGCTTAGAAGACTGCAATAAAGTGTACGATATGAATGACACCCTAGTGAAAACTGTCCATTCGGTTGGAGCTAAGTTTTGCAAGACCCATCGTAGAAGAACCCAAAAACTCTCCGATCACACTCTTGATCTCATGGCTGTTAGACGGAAAATTAACTGCAGTCTTAAGCAGATATGACAGCATACATGCAACTGAACAGACATATATCCAAATGCATGCAGCGGGACTTACGCAACTTCAATACAGCTCGTATTGAAGAAGCGATCAAGTGGAATCAAGGCGCCAAAGTCTTTGTCAGAGATCTGTCTGCCAGAAAGAGCCAACTGTCGAAGCTGAAGATCGAATGTGGTAGCGATTTTGAGAGTGAGATTAAGAGGTTCTATGGGCAGCTGTACACGTCATCGTTGGAGCACAAGCAAATGTGATTGATGATCCAAGAGCAAGTCTTATCCAACATTATTCTGATGATTTAGTTTAGTTCAGTTTACGACGGGCTGTTTTCCGCTACTCCACGTCTAAGCACGTATTTTGCGTTTGGGCAGGAATAATGTAATTATTCGAGCCATGAGATCTCCCCGAAGAAGTTCAACAGTCCTTTGATGTTGCGAGCAACTTCGGGGAGTGATCCCGGCGTGCCGAGATGTTTAGCCCTATATGCAGCGACCTCCGGACATGTTAGCAACACGTGGGCCGCCGTTTCTTTCTCCACCATATATGCCATGCACAGGGGACTATCTGTAACACCTATGGTAAATAAATGTTTGTTAAAGGTGCCGTGTCCTGTGATAGCACTTGTTACTATCCTGATCTGCGGATTGTTCAGTATCATTAAAACCTTGGTTAAACGACTGTTTATTTCAGGCAGGGCCTCCCTAGCTTGTTTTCAGTCTACTAGATTTTTCCAAAGCTGAGCGTGTTGATTATTGAAGTGTCTACGTACCAGTGAACGAACGTTACCAAAGGGGATTGGTATGATTGGTTCCGGCCCTATAGTGGCCAGAGCCGATCCTCTTCTGGCCAGTTCGTCTGCTGCGTCGTTGCCTCTGGATCCATTTTTTCCTTTATCCATTGCAGAGTCACATTGTTGTGTTTACATACCTCATTTAATCGTTGATGGCATTCATATATTAGTCGAGAGTTCACATTTAAACTCAGAGCTTGTAGTACCGCCCTACTGTCGGTCAGTATTCTGATGGAGAAGTCATTAACCCTCCTAGCATCTACTGCTATGGCCGCCTGAATGATACCCATACATTCCACCTGAAAAACTGTGCTGTAGTTACCCAGCGGTGTGCATATGTGGATATTGAGGTCTTCAGAAAAAGTTCCAGATCCTACACCTTCATTTGTTTTAGAACCATCGGTGAAAACTCTAAGCTCTTTTGGGCTTAATCCTTCCAGCTGACTGGTTTCATTTAATTATATCTTGTACTTCTTATCGAATACAAATTGTTCCGGGATCTTATCGTACTTGGCTTGTAAGATAGGAATTTTTGAGTGAATTCTATCAATTAGGCCTGTATGAAGGACTCTATTCTTACTCCAAAGATTTAGGGTCTTGAGTCTAATGGCAGCTAAAGTCGCTTCTTTTTTATGTGTAGATGAAGTGGGGTTAGCTCCAGCATCGCCTCTAAGGCTGCTGTTGGCGTAGTCCTTATGCAGCTTGTGGCAGCCATACATGCCAGTCTCTGGTAACGCTGAAGCTTCTTTATAGTGGTGGCTTCATTTGTCTTGGTCCACCATACCAGAGCGCCGTATGTAATCATGGGCCGAATTACAGTTTTGTACAGCCACAGTATGATTTTTGGCGTCAGACCCCCATCTTTTGCCAATCATGTTTGGGTATGAATGTGACTTTCACTTCCCTCCATCCCCTAGGAACATATTTAAGAGCCAGACAGGCTCTCATTATGGTAGCAAGTCTGACTATTAGAGCTTTACCTCCCCACTGTAGGAGTGCCGGGAATATGCCGTCAGGTCCTGCCGCCTTATAGGGGAGGAAACTGTGAATGGCCCTATGGATTTTATCCATCGTTACCACTCGTGCTAAATTCCAGTCTTCTGCTGTTGGTGTCAGTGTATCTTCATGCCGGTATACCCCCTGAGTTACGCAGCAACCTGGGAAGTGCGTTTCAATTAGGATGAGTTGGGCTTCATCTGGTGATGTTGAGTAGCTTCCGTCGGGTTTCTTTAGAGAGATGGATCCCGGCGTGTTTTGTTTAGCTAGGATATTCCTTATCCTATTCGCTTTTTTACAGGTTTCTATGTTATCACAGAATTTACGCCACCCTGTCGAGCGTCGATACCTGATACATTTTTTGTATTCGGACTTAGCTTTCTTGTATAGTAGTCAGTCTTCATCCATTGAGGTATTCATGGCCCTATTTAGGGCTTTTCTTACCTTCTTACGTTTTCTATCTGGTTCTTTACCCCACCACGGTTGCTTTACCTCAGCATGCCTAGGTGGAGTGATTTCTGGAGATGATTTATGGTAGCTATTCATCATGGCTTTAGCAACAGCTGCTACTTGTTCTTCTAGGAGCGATTGACCTGCTATAGTATTTGTCCCCTCAAAACCCGCGAGCGAAGACGTTAACTTATTTAGGTATTTTGTTTTATCCGTCTTGTAGGGATTTCTCCATGGTGGTGTAGCGGGGATATCGATCTATAGTACGATGCAGATCCATCTATGATCTGAGCATGAGGCCTCTTTCGACACATGCCATCCCGTAATTAGTTTAGCTGCTCCTTCTGTTGCAAGTGTGAGGTCGACTATTGTGCGACAACATTTGTTTATGAAAGTTGGTTCAGAACCTGTGTTTAAAATGGTTATGTTAGTGCTTAATAGATATTCAACTAATAACTTACCTCGTTCATTGGGATTTCCATTCCCCAGAGGGGATGATGCGCGTTGGAGTCCGTCCCGATCACAACCTCTAGTCCGGTCCTCTCGCAGAAATTCACCAGCCTGACGAGGTCATGAGGGGAGGAGTGTCTTCCTCCAGCATGTAGACCGAGGCGACGACTTATCTTCCGTCTTGTGTATATTGTATTTCCACAGTGCACATATATCTTTAGTAGTGTAAATACACGCTCTAGGCTTGTCGTGTTCTGAGCTGTAGAATAACTTACCTTATAGGTTGTTTAGGCCTTTGATTTTACCAGCCCCAACTCACGGCTCCTGGATTAAGGCTATGGGTGTCCTTTGAGCCTCCAACCACTTGAGTAATTGAGCCGACGCAGTTTCGCTGTGGTGGACTAGGCTAGTTCTGGACGAAGGGCACGCCATCATTAATCGCGTCCTCCCCGTGCCCGCCCAAAAATAAGCTTGCCAGCAGATCTCGGGTTTCATCGTCAGCTTTCGAGTCGGAAGTGTTCGGCAAAATGCAGTCCTCCTCGTCACTCAGTGGGCTGCCGCTGAGCCCAATCTCTACTGGGGGCTTCGGCTCAGTTGTGCAGGTCGTTTTTTCACTGGACTTGGCATCCAATGATTCCGCTGTATCGGTAACCATGGCCCCGGTATTCATGATTTCCGGGTTGTTGACTGCACTTTGCTTGGTGGAGTATCAAAGAATTTACCTCCACGACCCTGGAATTTTACGTATACCGCCCCACATACACATGCGAGACAGCGTCCGGCTTTCATCAGGGTCGGGGTATGATCCTCCGGCACCGAAACAACGAGGAACCTGTCCGTCTGCTTATCTGCCTTGAGTCGCAGCCAGTCCCTGATGTTTACCTGGCCCTGGGCATCAGGGATAAGGATACCACATTTGACTCTTTGTGGTACCTCTGACTGTTTCTTTATGATCAGCGAGGTTTTGGATTTAAGGTCGAGGGTAGCAATATTCCCCTTCAACCAATCCAGAGCCTTCTGATAGTCGCACCACAGCTTCAAGACACCCTCCGTGTAAACGAGTTTGCCTCTAAAAACTGGGCTCGACGCATCAGGGTCCTGGCTAATCCAGGCCTTGCTGATCATCTTCCTCTGTATTGCCACGAAGATGTCGTCAGCTACTTCCTTCGTTATGTGACCTGAACGCGCACACGTTAAGGCCACACCCAAATCTGCTTTAGCAGCGGAAGCGTAGCTGGTTCTAGCAGCCTTTGGTTGCTGTTCGAGTCGCACTTTTTTGTGCTCGCCTCTCGGCCAGGTGGACTCTTCCAGCATCCTTTTGGCTGCTTTTTCCTCCTTACCATGACGCTTGGCCGCTCGCTACTTCCTGGCGGATATCTTACAGCTGGTCCCCGTGGTATACCTCAAATCTTGTTTTCAAGTTTTGAGGTATACCTGTCGAGAAGATGTGTCGTAATCTGCCGAACGCCGCCCAGCCTAGTAGAATCCGTCGATTGAGCTCTCGGTCGAAGTTGGACTTACATACCTAGTCGGACTATTTGTCCCATGTAATACTCGTCAACAACTTCGAGCTTAGGGCTCCCAATAACTACTGACATAGGTGTGACGTGGACGTTACACATGATCTTTGTTTTGTCCATGTTCATTTTAAGACCTATTCGTTGCAATACCTGGCAACACGCACTTGTTTTTTCGACCAAAACACAAGTGCGTGTTACGAGTGATGACTTATGAATCTGAGACGTGGTTCTTCACTGCTGGCCGTATGAGAAAGCTCAAGGTCGCTCAGCGAGCTATGGAGAGGGCTATCCTTGGGGTTTCTCTACGTGATTAACTTAGAAAAGAGGATATCCGCAGTAGAACCAGAGTCACCGACAGATCCCAGCGGATTAGTAAGCTGAAGTGGCAATGGGCCGGCCATATAGCTTGTAGAACCGACAAGCGATGGGGAAGAAAGGTTCTCGGGTGGCAGCCTCGTACTTGCAGGTGAAGTGTGGAGCAACCCCCCACTAGATGGAGTGACGACCTGATTAGACATGCAGAAAGTCGATGGATGCAGATGGCTTGGGACTGTGCTTTGTGGCATTCTTTGGGGAGGCCTATGTTCAGCAGTGGACTTGTGAAGGGCTGTAATGATGATGATGATAATGATGATGATGATTCAAAATTATGAATTCCAGGATGTAAATATAAATGAAAATTTACAGGTAGTCCCGAGTACACCTGTATTCTGCCACCAACTACAAGCAAAGAAGACTATAAGCGTTGTCACACCTGAGGAGTAAGATGAAATGCCTTACAGCCTTAATCATACTAACTCTCTTACTTTTCAGACCGGAGTACAACATTGGGTGTAGTTGTTAAGTGGAAGAAATCTGTAAAAAGGTGGCAGAAATCCTAACACAAATTAAAAAATACTTTAGTAAAACAATCACCATCATCATCATTATTATTACCATCATATCCGCCATAGTTGACACGCTTGGTATGCGGGTTGACAACCGCAGTTTTTTTTAAATTATTTTGAATGGCTATCAGGAATATGATGCTCTTCTGTCTCAGTTTCTCTCTGTCGCTTTTTACATCTGGGTAATTTTTCAATGCTTCCGTCATAGTCATTGGCGATGTAATATTGTCGAAGTATAAGTGTACCGCCACGCCGTCTATACATTCTGCAATACGGGGGTGTGTTAACATCTGTAATAAAATTGAAGGTCATTTTAATGTGTCGTCATCATCATCAGCCTATTAACAGTCTGTCAGTCTGTCTGAGACAGTAACTCCATCGTTTGGGTATGGGTTCGGCTTTGTAAAATTTATGTCTAAGAATATATTCTGTATCTATACATATAAATAAAATTGAAGTTACCTTTACCGTTACAGCCTATTAAAGTCCATTGGTGAACATAGGCCTCCCCCATAAATTGCCACATAGGGGGGGGGGAGGATATTTGCCATATGGCATGTTGGCAACCGTAGTTTTTTATTTAAAACAGATAGACAGCAATGCCAGGAGTGTTATACGCTATATTTTTATCCGAAAAATATGAAGATTTTCTTTTGAGAAATCGCAAGATTGATAAAATAAATGATCTTTGAAGATTATCTTAATCTAAATAACGTCAAATTAATAGAACGTACCCAGGCGAAGCTGGGGCGGGTCACTAGTATACTAATAAAAAATAAATAAATAAACAAAAAAGGTATATCGATGTCAATGGTTGTTAACGAACTAAGAACGAAATCACTATGGCTTAAAGACGTCATGTCTTGTAAAATAATGACACACACAGTAATACTAGGTACATAAGAATGACATTATTTTAGTAAATAACATACGAATGTAATTACTCTCAAATTTGGCATAGTTTAAAAAGACCAAAGGTGTACCATATAACATTTAAATCTTTAATGAATTACACGCATGAATTAAATGCGGAGCGGGTCGCTAGTATCGTAATATTTTTGGAGTTTACTACTAAATAATCTATTTTTTTTAGGGCTTTAGTCCTCGGTACTCATATTACAATTAAAATAAGACGGGGAGTGAAATCAAGTGTTAACAAAAAGTGAAGTTGTTATGTTGCCCCTACTACGTAGTACTATTATTTATTCTGCGCACCTTGCTACGCGCAACACATGCACTCTCTAATCGATCTTATGAACGCGTGTAAAACATGGCGATAATGGTGAAATTTGTATAATAGATAAAATCTAGTGAAAAAAATTATAATGATATTGACAAATGATTGTATTTTTATATATATATACAGGGTATTTTTGAAACGCTCCCGAAAACCAAGACAAACGACAGTACTAACTATATCTTTGATGATGGGTGAAATATAAAATCGATCCTGATGAAAAAAAAATCATCTTTTCACAACGTTTTATTAGCTTTATTCACGCTTCATCGTGTTAGTATAGTTAAATAAAACGTTAATTTCATTTAAAAAAATCATGAAATACTTAAAAATAAAACCAGCAGTGGAATTACTCAATTACAATCAGCTGACTAGGGGTCAATGTACGCGCGAACGCCGAATTCGCGCGGCCCGCAACTAGCGATGGTACCACAATACCTAATAATTTACAACACTTGTCTAAATACCTAACTTATCTACTTAACCTTTTGCCACTGTGCTTGTCTCTACGTAGCCACTTTAATTCGAATTCACAGGTTAAATAAACCAATTAACTGGTTCGATTCCCCGCTAATGGAAAAAATACTTAAATAAAATGTCAACAAGGTTAGAGTCATGCTTTTTTATCCATTGTGTAGGTATGTTTATTATTCTGATGTATTCAGTTATGTATCTTTTCAGATAAGTTCAGTACTAAGTTATTTAAAAAAATTAGGTATGAAACAGCTTACCGATCCTCCGTGGCCTTATGAGATTCTCCAAGGCACATTAACATGTTGCCGTATTCACGAGCACTATAAACGTACCTACGCGTTAGGCATTATTATAACAAAACAAAAAACACAAAACGTAACAACAAGAACAATATCATTAAGTAATAAATAACAAGTAATAACGACAATAATTTAATAAACAAAACAATTCAACTGTCGCTCGTGATAGTCAACATGGAACTGTCTCAAAAACTAAAATTATTAACCAATCCCGCCAAAACAAATGCGCACGGAGGTAACGTCCTTGAAGAATGTGTAATAGCCACAGCGCGAGGCGACACGAGGTAGTGTGTGTGTGAAAGGGAAGGGTAGAGTGAGTAGTATACCTAATGCATTGTTTCGTACCGATCTAGGTAAGAGTTCGGCGCCCGCGAGGATATTGACCCTATTGTCAGCTGATTTTCTTTTTTAAGTTTCACTGCTGGTTTTATGTTTCAGTATTTTCATGATTATTCGGGATCGAATTTCTTTGTGACCCATCATCATAGGTATCCTTAGTACTATCATCTGTCTTCGTTTTCGGGAGCGTTTCACAAACATATAAAACAAAATAACACACAAAATTGTGAAATAATTAATTCAATTCCAGTCAGGAATAGAACCGGAGAGCCTGATAATGAGGCATTTCATCTTGGTCCTGAGGGATGATGATAGATGTAGGTGTGTATGGACGGTATCCACTTAACATGAGGTGGACTGTGGTTTGTCACACTTACTTAAATAGAAAAACTTGACTTCGAAACTATGGTTGTCTCTCATATCGTTGCTTTGTCTTATACTTACTACAATATTAAACCATATCGGTATAGGGAAACGCTGATCATCGCCAGCGAGGATTTTCACGTCTTTGAAATTAGAGTTACGGATCGTCGGTCCCATGTTGTTTACTATCCATTCACCCTGCAATGAAATGTTTAAACTTTGAACTTGTAACTTAATATTATATTATAATACTTTCAACTTATAACAAATGTAGTGGTGGCCTAACACTATATACATAATACATAAACACTCACTCCTGTCACCCAGAGGGGTAGGCAGAGACTACGGACTTCCTTTTGGCATGATCCTGACACACACATATATATATTAAAGATGGACCAGATTAAGAGAACCCTTAACCAACGAGCATGTATGCGAAGGTATGGATTACATTCATATAAATGTAAAGGAGGCGGAAGAGGTGTGTCATTATATACACTATATAAATTTTCGAAGCTATGTGAAGTCAGTAAACACGTAGGGGACCAATTGCTCCAGATCCCTCTCAGAAATGATAGAAGGCCTGTACTAAGATGTGGGATGTACTTATATAACATCCTTCAAACCGAATTTCAGTCACGGCGGCCATTCTCAACAAAGAATAGCCATCTACGCAGGACAGGATTAAAGTGGCCAAGTGTATGTGCAAGCACAAATGCAGTCTGTATTCCCTCACTCTCATAGTCCGATGGGACAGTAAGCCAACACGATCGGAGAAAGAATAGGCGCAGGACCAACGGCTTTACTTCCTTTCCGAGGTCCAACGAGGACTAACTCCATGACTCCGGGCTGCTAATGAGAATTTTATTGACAGAAAAACCCAATAACTGATTTTTGATCCGACCCGGGATTCGAACCCAGGAACTTACGAGTAATATATGACATAGTATATCGCCATCTATCGGAGGACATCAGATCTTTCTGGCCTTTCCTAGATTCATCTATATATTTGCAAACACCAGGTTGCGCCCGCACCTCTCCCGCGTATGTAGTCTGGTCAAACAGTATGTAGTCTGATCTGGTCTAGAGTATGTAGTCTGTTAAAACACTTACGATACCAATGGAACTAAATGGGGTGACTAAATATTTAACACTGTCGCGACACGGTCATAATATGCCCTATAAATAAAGCTATAAAAATTATATGTATATAACCAAGGGCGGTTGGGAAGTTACCAAACGGTAGCACACCATCCAGCGGCTGATTAGTGGTCGTGATCGCCCACAAATAGATGCCATTTTCTGCGTACAGCTGTAAAAATCTGCGAAAAACCATATTTAATGTAGGTGCGAGACATGAGATTTTTTTCTTTCACAGCATATATTATATAAGACTTACTATGGTTCATAAATAAAAAAGTCCTTATTCCTAATTCTGTATCCAGAGACTGGGAACAGAGTCAAAGCTGCGAGGCATTGTGGGCGAGTGCTTGCTTGCGTTTACAGTATAGCCGTTTAAATTTTTTAAAGTGAAAAGTTATTTAGGCGCGTTCTTTCTGAACAGCAAACGAAAGTGAAACGTCAAGCTCGGGTCGGTGACGCAGAATCGGGTTTACTCGGCTCCACTCGACATAAAACGTGTTTGGATGGGTAACGCACTGAATCATGTATACTCGGCTCTAGTCGTCATCTGCTACGTTTATTGTCTAATTTATAACGATGACGTGTACGTCATCGTTGGAGCCACATGCAAGTGTAACGATACAAGAGTAAGTGTTATCCGACACTATTCCGATGATATCCCTGACGTCAGTCTGAGCGAGATTAGAACGATTCTCCTTCTTAGGCACCTTAAAAACGGCACAGTCTCGGGGGAGGTTGGAGTTACAGCGGAGCTTCTGAAAGCGGTTGGAAAACAAGTACTTGAAGTCCTTCAGAATTCTTTAATTCCGTCCTCCATGGTGGCACGGCTCCGGAGGCGTGGCGCTGAAGTGCGGTGGCCTTGTTCTTCAAGAAAGGCGACAACGCTCTCTTGAAAAACTACATACCGAATTTCCTTCTGAGCCGCGTCTATGACGCCTCGCGTCTCGACTTACATCGCTCCCTTACGTTGTCTCGAACGCAGACTAGACGACTTACATCGCTCCCTTACGTTGTCTCGAACGCAGACTAGACGAGTTCCAGCCTCCCGAACAAGCCAGTTTTTTTCTAAGCACAATGCTCAAAGACCTAAATAGTGTCTTCCAACGGATAGGTCTTAAGATCAACATGGACAAAACAAAGATCATGTGTAGCGTCCATGTCGCACCTATGTCCGTAGTTATTGGGAGCACTAAGATCGAAGTTGACGAGTATGTTTACCTGGGACAATTAGTCCGACTAGGTAAGTCCAATTTCGACCGAGAGGTAGATCGACGGATTTCTACTAGGCTGGGCGGCGTTCGGGAGATTACAACACATCTTCTCGTCGGGTATACCTCAAAACTTGAAAACAAGATTGTAAAACAAGTGCGTGTTGCCAGTGATGACTTATGGATCTGAGACGTGGTTCTTCACTGCTGGCCGTATGAGGAAGCTCAAGGTCGCTCAGCGAGTTATGGAGAGGGCTATGCTAGGGGTTCCTCTGCGTAATTGATTTAGAAAAGAGGATATCCGCAGTAGAACTAGAGTCACCGACAGATCCCAGCAGATTAGTAAGCTGAAGTGGCAATGGGCCGGCCATATAGCTCGTAGAACTGACAACCGATGGGGAAGAAAGGTTCTCGGCTGGCAGCCTCGTACTTGCAGGCGAAGTGTGGAGCAACCCCCCACTAGATGGAGTGACGACCTGATAAGACATGCAGAAAGTCGGTGGATGCAGATGGCTCAGAACCGTGCTTTGTGGCATTCCTTGCGGGAGGCCTATGTTCAGCAGTGGACTTGTGTAGGGCTGTAATGATGATGATAATATCGAGACCTTATATGTTAAAATCCATCAAGCTGTTTAGGTTACTGAGCGTACCAAAGAAATAAACATACATTCATACATACATACTCTCCAAAAACATTACCCTTCTTCTAGGGCAGTCAGGTGAAAATGAGCACCCCAATTAGATGCTGGTAGAGCTTTCTTGCTGTCTTTTTTATAGCATAAGAGTTACAAACGAGCACACTTTTTACCTGATGGTAAGTGGATGCTGTGATCCATAGAAATCTATAATTATCGATAAAGATTTATATACAATTTCAAATTTTTTTTTTCAAAGTTTAATTATAATATATATGTGCCATTTTGTTCGATTGTTACCTACAAGGCAGTGACATAATCCCGTTGCTGTAGAAATCTTGGGATTTTTGATCGAAAAAATGCGACAAGTAGTTTTGACAGTCCTCTCTTGATGTTAACCTAACACTACCCAAAGAATTCTGAAGGGACCGAAACAGGTAAATATCTGAGCATGTAAGGTCAGGACTATATGGCGGATGCATTAAAACTTCCCAACCAAGCGCTTTCAATTTTTGCTGAGTGGCCAAAGATGTGTGTGGTCTGGCGTAATCATGATGGAAGACCACTCCTTTCCTGTTCTATATATATATATATAGAACAGAAAAGATATATATATGTGTGTATGTGTGTGTGTTTTTGTGTGCGTAAATTTCCCCCTGCAAAAAATGATAGACATTTCTGTTTCAAAGAATTCCACAAAGCACGGTTCTGGGCCACCTGCATCTATCGAATTCTGGCATTTCTTAGTAGTCGTCTATTCATCTAGTGGAGGGCTGCCTTACACTTCGCTTGCCATGCAAAAGAGCCTGTCGTTTTACGACGTACTCGTAATTAATACGTGACTAAATTGCGTTAACCTTAAGCACAGGTTCTTGTCCTATTTTAATAAATTTAAGTCCAAGTACAAGTTAATCATCCAAGTTGCTTTATTTTAAAATTCCCTTATACTTCCCTACACCCAATAGCCCAGAGGATTCTTAGATTCTTTTATTTATTTTAGAGAAAAGTTTCTTCGTATTTTGTTTGTATAAAATTGAAGAAAAATATCTTTGGTTGTACTGTATGTATCTGGTTGGTTATAATATCAATACATATAGGACATTAAGAAAAATAAAAATAAAAAGTGAATAACACATTGCCGTGTGGAGTCAATCTTGCGCAGACTTGTAAAAATACGAACAGTTTAGCTTGGTGAATACGTGCACTCTAATTTCAACCTTAACTAGTTAGTGACTGAGTTCGCTTTTGTGTGTCTTGTATGTGCAGTGATAAATAACCTGCAGTAGCGCATCTCTTTTGTGCATCGCTTGCAACGCTGTGCTTGAAAAAGCAAGCTATATTACATCTTGCGGCCGTAATGCAACGTACACCGCTATCGGCAACTTTTAAATGTGCATCCGACCCCGATATACCTAACTCAGCGCTTAATATCTGCAATACTGATTGCTTTGTTAACCTACGTAAGCGTAAACAACCCGAATCAGATATGGCGAGCTCCGTAGTGGAGGTTGTAGAGCAAAAAATAAATGAGCAGCTTGCAGTTTGGAAGAATCAGCTGGACACAATCATCGCCGAAACCATAAGAAACGCTGTTAACGCGACACTTGAGCACGAAATGAGTAAATTAACCTCGTCTATTAACAACTCACTGAAAGGTATAACTACTAGACTGGATGACATAGAAAAATCTATAACCTACTCAGGTGAGAGACAAGATAATTTTGACAGTCGATTGAAGTTAATTGAAGAAAAAATTGTCGCGGGTAGCACTGTGAATTCCCAAATTGCCGCTTTAGAGAATAAAATTGAGTCAATGGAGCAACAGGCAAGGCAATATAATATCGAGTTTGCTAATCTCCCGGAACGCAGTAACGAAAATCTAATAGCCTTATTAGAGAAAATAGGTGCAATAATAAAACATCCTATCAATGCCACAGACATTCTCTCCGCTCATCGTGTACCCCATTTTGATCAGAAAAATCAACACCCCAAAAATGTGATTGTTAAATTATCCTCCAAAATATTGCGAGATAATATAGTTGTGGTGGCGAGGGCAGTAAGAGGAGTCAGATCTGACCAATTCTCATCTTAAATGAGCACCTGACTCCAAAAAATAAACAATTATTTTGTTTATGCCGTGTTGCTTGGAATAAGCATAATTATAAATACACTTGGATTAAGCATGGCACTGTACTTGTTCGCCAAACCGATTCATCACCAATATTTGCAATACGTAACGAACAAGACATTGATAAAATCAAGTAGTGACGTCAGTAATAATTTGCATTTTTTATTTTACTGTGTAAAAACATATATATCAATATCACGGTTAAGAAAAATAAGTCTATCCTATGTCTATTGTCATTTACCCCGTGTCTCTTGTTTGTGCGAATTGCAAATTATAATAATAATTTTAGTTGTGTGTTCCTATACTGAAAATAGTGCATTAACCTGTTATGATAAAGTTTGTCATAAAAATCACTGTATGTACAATAATAACTTGTGCGGTTCTAATCTGAGTTATAACTATCAAGTGGAAAATAATTTATGTTTGATGGAATTTCACAAAACGATCGAAACATAGCACTTAAGTACTTGAGTAAAATTACTTGGCAATAGTCTCAATAATGGTATATTACACAAATTATATCTCTCAAATTTTATAGGAATTATTCATTCAAAATGGCTAATAGTTATTTAACACTGTACTACCAAAACTGCAGAGGACTTAAAATGAAACTACACTCTTTATAATAATAATAATAATAAAATATTTATTCATTGACCAAAAGTAATAAAATATTTAAAAGTTAACCTAATACAAAAATAATATTTTAGAAGGACAATGAAAGGGTTCTGACTCAGCATGTGTTGCAGAGAATCTACAACGCTGTTATTCTGTCAGCACCCATATACCTACTTAGTGAGCTAAACTATAACAGTACGCGTACATCACTGATTACATTACAAATAGATTTTAGTGTTAAATTATTTATTTATTTATTCAGCCAGTACAAGAACTAAATAATTAATTAACCAGTACAAGTTATCATAATATTTCTATTAATAATTTGATAATTAATATACATGTACAAGAGATAAGACATAACATAAACAAAATATAAACAATGTAAACAAAAACATGAAAATAATAATAATATTAAAAGTAAGAACTACAGTAGTGTTTTATTTATTCAGACTAATTATAATAATTATGCTAGAACAACATAATGGTTTTTAAAAAGAATATTTGTAGTAAATGTAAGTTACATAATTGCATATAACTAAATATGTGATATTCAGCCCTGCCGATTTTTTATAAATATTTAAGACATTTTCTGCGTACTTAATAAATACTCTTTGTATTTTCTCTTAAAACTGTTCTTATTTGTTATGACTCGTAATGGTGGTGGAAGATCATTCCAACATTTTGTGGCCATAAATTTGTAACTACCACGAAATGCTGATGTCCTATGTTGAGGTATGCAAAGTACTTTTGCACACTTTCGGATATCGTACATATGTTGATTTTGTCTCCACTGAAGCTTTTCATATAGGTATTCTGGTTTCTTTGTTTTTATCACTCCAAATAGCAGGGAGGCATAAAATAATTTGAGACGTTCCTGCATTTTAAGCATATTAGAAGCATTAAGGTAAGGTGTAACATGTGTTCGTCTTGGGATGTAAAACAGTAACGAGCGCAAGCATTTTGTACCCTTTGAATTAAATTTTTTGATTTTTTAAATAGACAAGGTCCATACAAAGTTATACAGTAATTTAGTTTAGACAGAACTAAGGTTTCACATAATTTAACACGTAAGTCTACAGTGATAAACTGCCTGATTGAGTATAAAACTTTCAATCGGAAAAAACAACTTTTTACGACATTAATTACATGATTTTCAAACTTTAAATAACTGTCCATAAGAACCCCAAGATTTCGTACTTCAAAACTCGTTCAATGTTTTCCCCATCAATACGTACGTTCGGATCAGTAGAAGTTATGTCCTTTACCTGCTTTTTAGTACCTATAATAATAAACTTAGATTTTGTTGGATTAAGGAGCATGGAGTTATTTTGTGACCAAGAACTAATGCGTTGAAGATCCTCATTTAACTTTTCTACCGCTGTATTTACATTTTTACTATCTACACTAATATACACCTGTAGGTCATCAGCATAAATATGGTATCTGCAATTTTCAAGACATGCTGTTATATCGGAACTATAAATGATAAAAAGCAAGGGGCCCAAAATAGATCCTTGAGGGACACCTTTATTGACAGGAAGTAGTTGGGAAACATAACTTTCACCATCATTCCTGTTAATTATAACTTGTTGTAGACGATTATTGAGATAACTCTTAAACCACACCAATGCCCCGTTATCAAAACCGTAGTATGATAGTTTATCTATTAACAAATCCGTATTTATCGAATCGAATGCTTTTGAAAAATCTAAAAGAGTAAGGATCGTGCCTTTGCCGGAATCCGAAAAAAACAGTACGTCATCTACGACATTTATAAGGGCGGTAGCTGTCCCATGACTCTTCCTAAACCCTGATTGTAACTTAGGTAGTATTTTATTTTGTTCACAAAAGTATACTATTTGAAAGTGTACAACTTTTTCCAATATTTTTGATAAATATGGTAAAATGCTAATAGGCCTTAGGTCGCTTAAATCAACTGCATTTACTTTTTTTGGTACAGGACGAATTAGTGCGGTTTTCCACTGAGAAGGAAAAATTGATTCTGTGATAGACCTATTAATTATTGCTGTTATAACCTTTAATGTTTGTGGTAGTGTCAAAAGTATCATTTCCATACTAATTCGATCAACCCCTTGTGCGTTCGACTTGATAGTCATAATAACTTTTGCAACTACGCTTTCATGGACTGGCATTAACTTTAATGTGTTTGAGTTATATTTGGAACTTTTAAAGAATTTAGAATAAAATGAACCAGTATTGCTTATGTCCGGAATATTAAGAAAGTGGTGGTTAATTTTATCAGGATCATTAAAATGGTCTGGTAAATTGTTAGAATTTTTAAATGAAGGTAATGCAACCGATTTTAAGTTTTTCCACAAAATGTTTGCTTTATGTAGGTTCTGATTAATATGATAGTCAAAATATGCTTTTTTCTCAGTATTAAGACAACTATTAGCTAGTCTTTTAAGAGATTTGTAATGAGTTTTATCACTTACAGCTTTAGTATGTCGGTACTTATTATGAGCGCTGTCACGCAATTGCATCATGTACCGAACATTACTAGTGAACCATGGCAGTTGTCTTTTTTTAAACGTTACTAGTTTCTCAGGAGCATGCTTATCAAATAATTCTAAAATTTTTTTGGAAAACTCAGATACCATTTGATCGACACAGCTAAACTCTATGATAGTATCCCAATTTATAGCTTCGAGATCTGATAAAAAGCAAGCATATTGATACTTTTAATAGGTCTTATAATTTGTTGTATTGGATCTATCTTAGGTTTTTAAAATGAAGTCAACCAAAACAAAAGCGTGCCCTCCTAATTCTGGTGTATGTTTAACAAATGTATTTGTAACACGTGCATCTGTGATAACTAAATCAATTAACGTTGCACTGTCTCGTGTGAAGTGTGTAGGTTCTGAAATACAGTTACTTGAATTAGTATAGATCATAAATTGTTTAAGACGAAGAGTTTTACTGTCATTAGTATCCAAAATGTTAATGTTAAAATCGCCTAATAATATAAAATAATCAAAGTTGGATTGTGAAGTTAAAGTGTCGGTGAGAGAATCAAGAAAATTATCCACATTGACCCATTGTGGTCGATATGCTGTACCAATTAATATTCTAGTCCTGTTTAATGTTACCAATATCCATTGTTGCTCCACTTCAGTAAATGTGTTAATATGTAAACCTACACCTCCGCCCCTAGTTCTTGACATGTTACACGATCGAGGAATATGACGGAAGCTATACCCGGGAACTAATGGGGCACTTACATCGTCACCTGTCTGCAGCCATGTTTCGTTAATTGCCATAATATCAGCAGAGTCGCGTTGTAAGGCAACCTGAAACTCGTCTATTTTGCTTCTTATTGACCCAGCATTATAGAGACCAACTCTAAAAGTTTTATATCTAGCCATTGTTATATAACATAATGTAATGTCTTAAATTTTGAAACAAATTAAATAAAAATATAGGAAAAGTAAGAACACAATAAGTTATAACTTGTACTAACCAACATCGAATTAAAACAACGCGTATAAACAATATTAAAAGTTTTAACAGTTTAGCAGAATGTAGACAAAAGATTGAATTAAAATAAATTACACAAATGTAATATCCAGTACCTACGACATAATAATCTTAACAGAAACTTGGTAGCGTTATGACATCTCCGATAGTGAATACTTTGATTGTAGGTATCAGGTGTTTAGGATGGATCGGCATCGATCGGCCAGTGGCCAGCGGGATGGAGGCGGCGTGCTTGTAGCCGTGTCGCGAACGCTCTGTGCCACTGCGCTCGCGCTGCCCGCCACTGACGTACCCCTCCCGCCTCTTGTTGACCAGTCGATGATTCAACTCAATATAGGAAAACGTAAGCTGATTATTTGCGCTGTGTATATCCCACCTAAACAAAACTACGACACATATCGTGCTTATTTAGACGTTTTACACAGCGCGGTGCATGATTTAGATACTGACATTTATATAATAGGTGACTTTAATCTGTCTAGTCTACAGTGGGAAAATAAAGGCATTTTCACTCAACCAATTATAAATTCTGATATAACTCCCACGCACATATACTTAATTAACTTTATGTCATCACTTGAATGTTATCAATTGAATTTGTTAAAAGATAAAACAAATAATATATTAGACTTATGCATCAGTAATAATGTATATAGCAAAACTTCTCCTGTACAATTTCCATTGATTCCACCAGATGGATATCACCGTCCGTTCCAGGTAATTGTATCTTTTGTTGAAGAAAAAGGAAGGAAAAAGGACATTCGAGGAAGCGCTAAGATCAGGCAAGTAAAAAGGCGAAGTAAAAAGGCGAAGTAAAAAGGCAAGTAAAAAGGCGAAGGACATTCGAGGAAGCGCTAAAATCAGGCAAGTAAAAAGTTGTTACGAACGGTGATTCAGAAAAAACGGTTCGATCTTCAATTCATAAATAATACTATAGACAATTTGTCCAGCGAGTTAAAGACAGTTTTAACGACATTTGATTTTAATAATTGCATTGAAACTTTAAACAAATGCGAAATATCGAAATATAATGAATGCAAAAATAAACAAATAGAAAACATCAAAAATTAACTATCAAATCAAATGCCAAACATCCATGGCAACGTAGAAACGAAACACAACAACCGTTGATCACAGACGCAAACAATAAACAACACACGGTCAATAATCTGTCAAAACAAACACTGGACGAACCTACATTATAAGTATTGTCGAAGGGCTTGAATTTTGCAATAACACCGCAAAAAATCCCGTACGAAGAAATTATCTGTAGCGTTGAGGATTGTCTGTTTAAGAATAATATTGGTAAGGAGGATTTAGAGGCCATACGTCAAGACATTTCGTCCTTGTTACGTCGAAGTTCAGCGCCGAAACTAAATCTCCGCAAAGACGAGTTTAAAGCGTTGTACAACTTACGCAACAGACCAGAGCTCACGATTCTCCGCGCGGATAAAGGAAATGCTACAGTAGTAATGGACACGTCAGAGTATAATTTTAAAATACTACAACTTTTATCGGACGAAAGTACATACAAAAAGGTCAAAATAGACCCTACAACTAATACACTTAAAACAACTACTGATTTAATAAAGAAATACTCCGAAAAATTAGATCTCGACGTGAATCCGACAATACCATCATGTGCCAAACCACCGAGGTTGTATGGGTTACCGAAAATACACAAACCATACGCTCCACTACGTCCCATAGTGAGCCAGATCGATTCACCAACTTATAAGTTGGCTCAACACTTGGCAAAAATACTATCACCACTGAGAGGACATACCAGAGCACACACAAAGGATTCATACCATTTTGTTAGTGAGATAAAAGACCTACATCTCGCTGACAATGAAACTATGGTCAGTTTTGATGTTCAGTCACTATTCACATGCTTACCTATTGAAGACTGCATCTCAATTGTAACTAGGAAGCTAGAAGATAACAACATGCCCACAGAATATGCAGTATTACTTAAACACTGCCTCACATCTGGCTATCTATTGTGGAAGGAAGAGTTCTACAAGCAAGTAGACGGTGTGGCGATGGGCTCACCTGTATCTCTCGTAGTCGCCGACATATTCATGGAGGACTTTGAGGAGAAAGCCCTTCTTACTGCTCCTGTAAAACCAAGATTCTACAAGCGGTACGTAGATGATACTTTCACAATTTTACCATCTGACAAAGTAACTGTATTTTTAAACCACCTTAATTCCATAAACTCTAAAATACAATTCACAATGGAGTTAGAGGCAAACAATTCTTTAGCTTTCCTAGATGTTTTAGTCATCCGAAATCCTGATAACACTATTGGTCACACTGTGTATAGGAAAAAGACTCATACCAACTGATATTTAAATGGTGAATCGCACCATCATCCATCACAGTTAGCTACCGTGGGAAAATCTTTGTTTCAGAGAGCACGAGGGATCTGTGACAGAAAACATCTGGCCGCCGAGCTTTAGCACGTCGAGCAAGTACTGCAAGACAACAAGCTTCGGGTCCCGCGCCTACGTCACAGTGACCGAGTGAAGCCGACCACAGTCGAGCGTGTGCCTGCTGTACTACCGTATGTCAGAGGAGTCACAGACAAGGTTGGCTACATCTTGAAGCGAGCTTCCATTAAAACATACTTCAAGCCGCTGAAGAAGATTAGTCAATTTTTACCATCCGTCAAGTGTCATATCCCTCTACAAGATGCAGGAGTGTACAAGCTGGATTGTGAATGTGGTCTTTCTTACATAGGACAAACAAAAAGATCTATAAAAACCCGCGTAAAAGAAGATATAGCTGACTTGAAGCACCGACGTATTGGGAAGTCTGCAGTTTGTGAACATGTTCAAGATCGTCCCCGCCATTACATTAGATTTGATAGACCACAAATCCTCGCAAAAGAACACCGATTCCTACCTAGGACGATTCGCGAGGCTATTGAAATTAAAAAAACATCCTAATTTCAATAGAGAAGATGGATGGGTGCTGCCATCTGCTTGGGATCCTATCCATACTTAATAATATTATAAATGCGAAAGTGTGTTTGTTTGTTTGTTTGTCCTTCTTTCACGTCGCAACAGAGCATCGGCATGGCATGATTTTTTGTATGGGGATAGTTCGGTGGCTTTAGAGTGACATAGGCTACTTTTTTCCGCGGAAAAACATCTCATTCCCGTGGGAAAATCGAATATGTTGCACAAGTTTGTCCTTCTTTCACGTCGCAACAGAGCGTCGGCATGGCATGATTTTTTGTATGGGGATAGTTCGGTGGCTGTAGAGTGACATAGGCTACTTTATCCGCGGAAAACATCTCATTCCGTGGAAAATCGAATATGTTGCACAAGTTTGTCCTTCTTTCACGTCGCAACAGAGCGTCGGCATGGCATGATTATTTGTATGGGGATAGTTCGGTGGCTGTAGAGTGACATAGGCTACTTTTTTCAGCGGAAAAACATATCATTCCCGTGGGAAAATCGAATATGTTGCAAAATTAAATTCAGCTAGGTGGCGCCACACGGTGATTCTACAAGATGGACGACGGTACGATGGACGAACACAGAAGGTCAGAATATCTGGATTATTATGTCTTTTTTACCAAAATTAAGATAAAAAATGTATGGATCTGTATTTTTCCACGCAGGACCGGGAAGAGAGCGATAAAAAACATAAAATTCACCAGCTGATTTTCTTCAAACGTTTTGGTGCATCGTAATTCACAGAATAGGCGATAACCTCGCAGACGATATTAAGTAATCCGTTGATGCTCTGCCTACCCTGCAAGGGTTACAGGCGTGATTATAAGTATGGATCAGAAATACTATCACCACCTGTCACGCTTTCACCCTTAACTATTACTTAACAATGGTAGAAACAGTTCTTAGTAAGCCTTATTAATAAGCCTTAGTAATATTTATTGAACGGAAATGAATACAGTTCTTATATGTGGTTATGAATGAATCGGTATTACAATAAGAAAAATTGTGCAAAATTATAAGAAAAAATATTTCTTGAGAGTTCTTATTAACTAACGTATACATAGTTTAAATTGATTCCGCTAGATGTTGTTACTAGGTTTTTAAAACGCGAAAACGAAATGTTTCCTGACATGTACTTAACTCCCGCCGTTGAGCCGCGCGTCAACTTATAGTGCATACGGTACCTATACGCTTAAATTGTTTCTATTTCGTAGCTTATTCAACTACCTGCTTTCGATTTCGGTTGTTTGTTATTTGCTTTGTGATTTGGTTAAGGTTGAATGGATTTATATTGGCTTTCATTTTCGGATTTGTGTATTTTCTTGGATCGGTTTTGTTGATTTGGTTGGTATTCCTTTATACATATTTAGACTCTGGCTTTGATTTTGGATTTTGTTTATTTAGAATCGTGAATTGGTTTTCGTTGTTTTAGGTTGTTTAACAATATTTCAAAGGAATATTAATAGTATAGATAGTGTATACGGTACCTATACACTTACTTCTTTTTTCGTTGGTTATATTTATATTGACTACTGCTTTCGATTTCGGTTTTCTGCGATTTGTTTTGTGATTTGGTTTAAGTTGATTCGATTTTTTTGGCTATCGTTTTCGGATTCGTGTTGTGTTTTGAATTGGTTTTGTTGTTTTGATTTTAAAAAATATTTAAAAGGAATATTTATTCCTTTTAGATATTTTGGATTTGCTTTTAAAAAAAATATTTAAAAGGAAATTTAATTCCTTTTAGGTACTTTAACGTTTTTTTATAAATAGGTTTTTTCTTACTTCATAATGCCTCGCAAACGTAAGTCCAGCCTTTCAAGAGTATCTTCTCAAAGACAAGCGAAAAGATTAGCTCGATCGCTAGAATCTTTAGAAGATGCTGAACTGAGAAGGCAAGAACAAGCAGAGTGTCAGGCTGCTTTTAGAGCATCTGAGACACCTTCTCAACGTCAGCAAAGGCGTCTTGAACAGACAGAGCGTCAGGCTGCTTTAAGAGCTTCCGAAACACCTTCTCAAAGTCAGGAAAGGCGTCTTGAACAGGCAGAGCGTCAAGCTACTTTAAGAGCTTCTGAAACACCTTGTCAAAGTCAGCGAAGGCATCTTGAACAGGCAGAGCGTCAAGCTACTTTAAGAGCTACTGAAACACCTGCTCAAAGTCAGCAAAGGCGTCTTGAACAGGCAGAGCGTCAAGCTACTTTAAGAGCTACTGAAACACCTGATCAAAGTCAGCAAAGGCGTCTTGAACAGGCAGTGCGTCAATCTACTTTAAGAGCTACTGAAACACCTGCTCAAAGTCAGCAAAGGCTATTCGAACAAGCGGAACGTCAGGCCGCCTTAAGAGCCGCGGAAACACCTGATGAAACTCAACACAGACTCATTGAGCAAGCTGAACGTCAATCTACTATAAGGGCATCTGAAACACCAGAACAGACACAGGCGCGAAGAGATGCAAATGCACAGCTTCAAGCTGAACGTCGACAAAATTTTCAAAGAAACAATTGGTCGGTTTTTAATGACGCAGCATTCAATTATGATCCGTTGATTGATTATAAAAATCACAGGTTAGTTGTTATCGGACTGATGGACAAGGCGTGTCGATTTTGCAGCGCTTTAAAATGGAAAGATGAGACCGCAGGCATGTGCTGTTCCAATGGCAAAGTGTCTCTTTCGTTATTTGGGGAACCAGAAGAACCTTTGAAAACACTCTTTTTATATGATGGTAATGAGTCACGGCGCTTTTTAAACAGGATCCGGAAATATAACTCATGCTTTCAAATGACGTCCTTCGGAGTTGACCGGGAAATAATAATGCCGGGATTTTCTGGTTTTCTGGTGCAATTTTCTTCACGAGACATTGTCTTGCGAGCACGTGATGATACGTTGCAACTGGTAGCCGATACATAAGTTTTATGAAGCTCTGCAATACCCATTGATTTATTGCAAAAGACAAGAGGGTTATCATTTTCAAATTCCACTCATTAACCCGGTCACAAAGGAGCCTACTCCGAACAAAAACGTATCATGTATGGATTTTTATGCGTATCATATGATGTTGCGAGAAAATGATTTTAACCTCTTAGCCCGGTGTAGACAATTATTTCATCAATTTTTGGTAGACATGTATTAAGGTAGAAAGTGAACTTCTCCGTTATATATCTTTAAATCAAAAAAAGCTGCGCGTTGAGAATTATATACATTTACAAGATGCAGTTTCTAGCGACGCCAATGTAAACCCCAGAGATTTAGGTAAAATGGTAATTCTGCCCTCATCATTCGTTAACAGTCCCCGCTACCTACATGAGTACACACAAGACGCATTCGCCTATGTACGAACTTACGGAAGACCTGATCTTTTTGTTACTTTTACTTGCAATCCCACATGGAAAGAAATAACCGAGGAGCTAATGACGGGCCAAAAAAGTACTGACAGACACGATTTAGTTGCTAGAGTATTTAGATTAAAAGTACAAAAATTAATGTATGTAATTAACAAAGGAAAATTTTCGAAGAGGTGCAGTGCTTCATGTATTCAATTGAATGGCAAAAAGAGGATTACCGCATGCCCACATTCTAATATGGCTTAAAGAGAAGTTGCGGCCCAGCCAAATAGACGACATAATAAGCGCCGAGATTCCGATCCTGAGCAAGATAAAGAATTGTATGATACCATCGTCCGAAATATGATTCACGGTCCATGTGGAGCACGAAATTCAATATCGCCATGTATGAAAGAAGGAAAATGTACAAAGAAATTCCTAAACAGCTATTAAAAGAAACAGTGCACAATGACAATGGCTACCTTTATACAGACGCAGAGCTCCCGAAGATGGTGGCAGGAAAGTTACAATCAAATCTCGCTCTGGAGCGTTCGAAACCTTAGATAACAGCTGGATTGTCCCGTATTCGCCCATTCTATGTAAAATGTTTAATGCCCACATTAATGTAGAAGCATGTAGCTCTGTCCGCGCAATCAAGTATATCTGTAAGTACATAAATAAAGGAAGCGACCAAGCAATATTTAATCTCAGAAGTGAAGGTGAGGCAAATCCCGTTAATGAAGTACAGACCTTTCAAGCAGGGCGTTATGTCAGCAGTAACGAGACAGCGTGGCGTCTCCTTGGCTTCCCTTTACACGAAAGGCACCCAACAGTTACTCACCTTGCTGTGCACTTAGAAAATGGAGAGCGTGTTTATTTCACCGAAAGAAATTTCCGCCAAAAACTACACTAACAGCCTTCTTTCAACTTTGTCAAACCGACCCCTTTGCAAAAACGTTGTTATATTCTGAAGTCCCCCGCTATTATACTTGCAACACATATAGGAAAGAGTGGAAACGCCGTATTCAAGGCGCGCCTGTTGCAAATTGGCCCGGTGTAAAGTCATCAGATGCCCTTGGTCGTGTGTATACCGTCCATGTAACTAGTTTTGAATGTTTCTGTTTACGATTGCTGCTGCACAATGTTCGGGGTCCTACAGGATATAAAGACCTTAAAACTGTCAACGGTCAGGAATGCGCAACTTATAAAGAAGCATGTGAAGCTCTGCATCTTTTAAAAACGATAACCACTGGGATGAAACCATGGAGGAAGCTGTGCAGTGCCAGTCACCAGCCAAAATTAGGGATCTTTATGCATTCTCATATCATCTTGCGGGCTATCTAATGCACATAAATTGTGGGACAAATATAAAGAGTACATGGCGGAAGATATTTTGCGAAGGTTACAACAGACACACGTGAACATGACATACAATGAACACATTTATAATGAAGCACTTGGAAAAATTGAAGATAAAGTAATGGCAATGGTAGGCAAAAAATTAAGCGACTTTGGAATGATAAGCCCACAGCGAACAACCGAAAATGAACTAAGTGATGAAATTATACGTGAAACAAACTACGATATACCAGCTTTGCAGCAGCAAGTAGCCAATTTGTACCCTTGCTTCCCGAACAAAA
This sequence comes from Parnassius orleans, assembly GCA_029286625.1. NCBI lineage: Eukaryota > Metazoa > Arthropoda > Insecta > Lepidoptera > Papilionidae > Parnassius > Parnassius orleans. The sequence goes on along the minus strand of JAGSMP010000215.1, from coordinate 319,481 downwards.
CGAGTTTTTGACATAGGATTAGGACAAATTGAATCTGGAAATAGTGCACTTTTTTTTAGATGCCCTGGAGGAACTGGGAAGACATTTTTGTTAAATTTATTATTAGCGCAAGTACGGAAAGATAAAAACTTTGCTGTGGCCGTAGCTTCCTCCGGTATAGCCGCCACGCTGCTAAGCGGGGGCCGCACTGCACATTCTGTTTTAAAACTCCCTCTAAATCTAGCCCAGGAAGAATCGCCGATCTGCAACTTTAGCAAAAATAGTGCACGAGGTATAATGCTACGACAATGCAAACTTTTAGTATGGGACGAAAGTACAATGTCGCATAAAAAAGCTGTAGAAGCACTAAATCGAACGCTCCAGGATTTGCGCAGCAATACCGATGTAATGGGAGGAATAGTGGTTTTACTGGCTGGTGACTTTCGCCAAACTTTACCTGTCATTCAAAAGGCACACCTGCAGATGAAATTAAGCATGCCTCAAGTCGTCTATTTTATGGAACAAGGTGACAAAATTCAGTTTAACTACGAATATGAGAGTGCATTTGTATAATGATATCAATGCTGGAAACTATGCTGACATACTATTAAAATTGGCGATGGGCGGAAACGGATGCTGAGGGCTGCGTTAAATTGACGAGATTTTTGTAATTTAGTACAGAGTCATTCCGAATTAATTGCGAGCGTTTATTCAGATTTAACGAACAACATGCATGAAGACAAATGGTTATGTGAAAGGCGATTCTTGCACCAAAATGAGAGCGTTAACAAAATAAATTCAGATATATTAAGCGAAGTAGCAGGAGAAATAACAGAGTGTTGTTAGTAGACACAGTTATGGACACAGAACAGAGCACTTCATATCCGTAGAGTTTCTAAATTCTCTAGAGTTGTCAGGTGTACCCTCACATAAGCTTCAATTAAAATTAGGCGTCCCAGTCATGCTAATGAAAATTTAGATGCTCCTCGGTTATGTAACGGGACAAGGCTGCGTGTGACACATCTTGGACGGAACATAATCGGTGCTACAATTTGACAGGCGTGGAAAAGGTGAAAATGTTATTATACCACGGATCCCTATAATTCCCACAGATCTTCCTTTTCAATTCAAAAGGTTGCAGTTCCCTATTAAGAACAGTTTTGCAATGACAATTAATAAAGCGCAAGGGCAAACGTTACAGGTAGCGGGGGTCAACTTAGAAAAACCGTGCTTCTCTCATGGTCAGCTGTATGTAGCATGTTCGCGTGTGTCAAATGCCCAGAATCTCCACATTCTTTCCCCGAATGGAAAAACATATAACATTGTGTAAGTAGCGTCTTAAAATAGTGTTCAGTTAGTTTTTTTTCCAAAATTCCCACAATCAATTAATCAGAATTCCCACAGAACTTCCCTTTCAATTCAAAATTTCCTATTTAGCTCAGTTTCTTTTCAATTCCAAATGCTGCACCTCTGACGGACCTATTAAGCTCAGTTTCCTTTCAACTCAAAAGGCTGTATCTCTGACGGATCTTTTATTTGGCTCAGTTTCCTTTCAATTCAGAAAACTGCATCTCTGACGAATCAATTTAGCTCAGTTTCTTTTCAAAAGTCTGCATCCCTGACGGATAATTATGCTCAGTTTCCTTTAATTAAAAAGATATCCCATTTCCATTTGGAATAAACAGACTATTTTCATGCTTTCCTATACGCTGCGTTTCAAAACATTTAAATAGGCTGACGAATCAATTTTGCTCAGTTTCCTTTTAATGGCTGCATCGTTTCCGGGACACCTGAGATTTTGAGTGAGATTGAGAGGTTCTATGGGCAGCTGTACAGGTCATCGTTGGAGCCACGCGCAAGTGTGAGTAACGATCCAAGAGCAAGTCTTATCCGACACTATTCCGATGATATCCCAGACGTCAGTCTGAGCGAGATTAGAATGGCTCTCCAGCACCTTAAAAACGGCAAGGCCCCAGGCGAGGATGGAATTACAGCGGAGCTTCTGAAAGCGGGTGGAAAACCGGTACTTGAAGTTTTTTAGAGGCCAATTTGACCTTCTCTTCCAAGTGACCACGAAACTGCACATCACTCGATATGTCGACACCGAGGATTCCGATACTGGCTGAGGCAACAAGGGGAGTGCCTTGAAACTGAGGAGATACGACAAAGGGGTTCTTTTTAGCGGTAAACGCGCAAACTTGTGTCTTCTGGGGATTGAACTGGACTAGATTTAGTCGCCCCCAGTCTGAGACTCTTTTCAACAAAGTCTCGACTTCAGACACAAGTTTTTTCCGGTACTCAGTGACGTTTTCCCGAGAAATATTGGCACGGCCGGTGTATAAAGCATCACCAGTGCTGTCGTCTGCATAGCAATGAATGTTACCAGTTTGCAACATATCATTGATATGCAGAAGAAACAGCGTTGGTGATAGCACGCAGCCTTGTGGAACACCAGCGTTAATGGGCTTGTAATCGGAGCATGCACCGTCTACTACGACCTTGATGCTCCGATCTGCAAGAAAATTAGTGATCCAATTGCACAATTTCTCAGGAAGCCCATAGGAAGGAGCTTCGAAAGAAGCGCTTTGTGCCAAACCCGATCGAAAGCCTTCGCTACGTCAAACTAACGGCCAACGCCTCTCCTTGGACTCCACTGCCTCCGCCCATCTATGAGTTAGGTAACCCAGAAGATCACCAGCTGAGCGACCTCGACGGAAACCGTACTGGCGGTCACTAATCAGCTGGCGATCCTCAGGTACCGCATGAGCTGGCAGTTGATAACAGTTTCCATTACTTTGGAGAACAAGGAGGTGATAGCGATAGGCCTGTAGTTGGACGGATCTGAGCGGTCGCCTTTTTGGGGATCAGGTGCACCAAAGCTGCGTTCCATGAGTTCGGGACTACGCCTAGGGAGTAGGAGTACCGGAAAGACGCGTTCAAACCGGTGCCAACTCCGGAGCACGTCTTCAGCACAATAGGTGGGACTCCATCAGGCCCACTCGACTTGTTGACGTCCAGGGAGAGAAGTGCTTTACGCACCGAGCGCTGTGTAAACAGCACTTCCCGCATGGAGCACTCACACCGCGGGATGGTAGGCGGTGTGTTCCCCCGTCATCAAGAGTCGAGTTGGAAGCAAAAAGAGAGCCTAGCAGATCGGCTTTCTCCTTTGCGTCATGGGCCAGTGAGTCGTCCACCCTGTGCAGAGATGGCAGAGATGGCTGACAGAAGTTTCCTTGGACAGCCTTGGCGAGAGACCAGAATGCACGTGTTCCCGAAGGGAGGCGAACTAGTTTCTCGCCAATTCTGCCGATGTGCTCTGACTTTGCCTTGGCAATGACACTTTTGAAGGACCTGGAGGCGGAATTATACTTCTTTTTAAGAGCGCTGGTGTTTACATCCCGGGACGTTGATGCGTCAGCCCAGGCCCGGTAGCACTCGTGTTTATAGCGTGATGCAACTTTACAGGAGCGACAAACCATGGCTGAGTTCTGCCTCCGATAGGCGCCACAGATGATGGAATAAATAATTCCATTCCCTGAAGTACCACATCAGTGACAGAATCAGCAACAACGTTGGGATCATCCGGCGAGAAGCAAACCCGTCCCCAAGGGTAGGATGCAAAAAAAACCGCATCCCGTCCCAATCGGCCGACCTAAAGTGCCAAACACGGCGGCGAGCTGCAGATCGCAACTGCGATGGAAGCGTGGTGGCACCGTGCTTCGGATCAGACAATGGTCCGAAGAGCCAAGAGGGGCATCGACGGAGACCTGATATCCGTCCGGATGAGAGGTCAGCAGAAGGTCCAACAGGGAAGGTACATGGTCTTCCACATCTGGGATCCGCGTAGGCGAAGTAACCAGTTGTGTCAGACCATATGCCAAGGCAAAGTCATAAACAGATCTACCCGCATGATCGGTTAAACGGGAACCAAGCCATTCAGCGTGGTGGGCGTTAAAATCACCGAGCATCACGATCTCTGCGGAAGGGACCTGTTGTAGCACGGAGTCTGCAGCCATTTGGACGTGGTCGATGAGTCGGTCTGTGTCGGCATTACCGCTATGGGACCTATAGAGGCACCCGTAGACGCGAGGATGGTCGTCGCTGTCTACGCGCAGCCATAGGATGGACAGGTCCGTACCTTCAAGACTGCCGAGGCGTCGATAACAGATGTCCTCTGACGTACACGCAAACTCCAGCCCGGGGCACAAAGGAGGTTCCAATTTGTACCCCGGGCAGGAGAGATACGAAGTATCAGCCGGAGGACACCTGTGTCTCGGTTAGAAAGAGCAAGGCCGGCTTTGCCGTCTCCAGATGGTAGTGGACGGCGTTAAGGTTTGAATGAAGTCCGCTGATATTGCAGAAATCCACGGAAAGCGTAGCAGGGGTTGCTTTTGTCTTTTTGCTCCGCTTGCCCCGAGCAGGTTTCGTCTTGAGCGGAATTTCGCCCCCCCCCAGAATACGCGGGGCAGCCTGAGCACCCACGCTCAAAAAGTAGGGTAGCATGGGCGTGGATGCTCAGCGAGGGATTCTCCAGGGATGCTGGTACCCTCCTGGGGTAGTCTTCTGTTTAATTCCATTACCATGTTGATTGGGGATTAGCCTCCGGCCACCTGCACTCACCAGGCGAAATGCAGAAGTAAACCTCTACTTCACGCTGGTATTCTGTGAGGTCGTGGTACCACCCCGGTTTGAGACGGCCCATCCATGCGACAGCAAAAGCTGCCGCGTGGCTCTACCACTGTTAAACTTTTTTTTGACTTCCAGCCTCCCGAACAAGCCGGTTTCCGAAAAGGCTTTAGCACCATAGACCACATACATACTCTTCGGCAAATTGTACAGAAGACCGACGAGTACAATCTACCACTTTGCCTTGCGTATGTGGACTATGAGAAAGCCTTTGATTCCGTCGAAATTTGGGCGGTGCTGCAGTCCCTTCAGCGGTGCCAAGTGGACTGTCGGTATATCGAGGTGCTGAAGTGTTTGTACAGTAGGGCTACGATGGCTATCCGATTACAGAACCAGAGTACGAAACCTATCCAACTGCATAGAGGTGTAAGACAGGGTGACGTAATATCCCCGAAACTCTTCACCGCTGCATTGGAAGACGTTTTCAAGCTACTGGACTGGAAAGGATACGGTATTAACATCAATGGCGAGTACATCACTCACCTTCGATTTGCCGACGATATAGTCCTTATGGCAGAATCGCTGGAGGACCTAAGCACTATGCTCAATGACCTCAATAGTGTCTCCCAACGGATAGGTCTCATGATGAACATGGACAAAACAAAAATCATGTTTAATGTCCATGTCACACCTATGCCGGTAGTTGTTGGGAGCACTAAGCTCGAAGTTGTTGACGAATATGTTTACCTGGGACAAATAGTCCGAGTAGGTAAGTCCAACTTCGACCGAGAGGTCAATCGACGGATTCAACTCGGCTGGGCAGCGTTCGGGAGATTACGACCCATCTTCTCGTCAGGCATACCTCAAAACCTCAAAACTAAATTGTATAACCAGTGCGTGTTGCCAGTGATGACATACGGAACTGAGACGTGGTCCTTCACTGCTGGCCGTATGAGGAAGCTCAAGGTCGCTCAGCGAACTATGGAGAGCTATGCTCGGGGTTTCTCTGCGTGATAAACTTAGAAATGAGGATATCCGCAGTAGAACCAGAGTAACCGACATAGCCCAAAGGATTAGTAAGCTGAAGTGGCAATGGGCCGGCCATATAGCTCGAAGAACCGACAACCGATGGGGAAGAAAGGTTCTCGAGTGGCAGCCTCGTACCGGCAGGCGAAGTGTAGGGCGTCCCCCCACTAGATGGAGTGACGACCTGGTAAGACATGCAGGAAGTCCATGGATGCAGGTGGCTCGGGACCGTGCTTTGTGGCATTCCGTGGGGGAGGCCTATGTTCAGCAGTGGACTTGTGAAGGGCTGTAATGAATGAATGAAGACATCCACCTCTGATTGTTCACATAACTCATTGAAATTACACGCACTAACACATACACACCACCTCCACTCATACACACACACACACACACACAAACAACCACACACAGATTTAGTCTAGTGAACAGTGCGCCAGCAACTAGTTTTATTGTACGCATAGGACCGCGTGGAATTTTAATACTTTGACAGAGGGGAACGCCTGCGTATGGCTACTCCCCTCCGGTCCGCCGGCGGCCCGTGTTGCTGTACGGTTACAACAAAAGAAAACGATTTTACAATAAACCACTAAAACAATTTTACTAATTGAAAAACAGACTAACTACTTTTTTATCCTAAAGTTAAGAAAAACATCAATTAAAAAAAAGAGTATACTTTTGAAGAAAACAGAATCTTATCTCCTGTTGTTGGTAGATTTGGTTCAAACCTCAACTTCTTTCGACCACTTACTCTCTCTCTGGCTTAACTCTGATACGCTATGATCGTCTGGATAGAAGAGGTATGTATCTCCGCTGTGACTTTTCTTATAAAATCCTAATCTCACCCTCCTATTCCGCCTCTGCAGTTTCTTTTTCTCGGGGTATGTGTGAAGAGAACAAAACTGGTTCTCGATGTTGTATATTGTTCCCTTTCTATTGATTACTTCTCCAGTCTTGAAACGAATCCGAAATCTTTAGGGTAGGAATACATACATCACATCATCATGGGCGACTTAAATACTGACCTCTTGGTTCCCACCCCACCCGTTTATCTACACATGTAGGATGTGTAGTCAGTTGATCTACACATCCTTCCTTTACAAGCCACTCATCACCTGAAAAGAGGATTTCTAGTAGAGTATCGCTCACACTTCGTCAACTAGTTCCCTCCGTTTCACTCAAACTAAAATCTTAAGTAACAGGCTTGAGGAAAGCCAAAATCATTGTAGACAGGTAAGGAAAATTAATTTACAGCTGGGTTTCTTTAAAAAAAATTTTCCATAATTTAACAAATAATTTTGCAAGTGTTATACCGTTTTGGAATACTTATTAAATGCAACAACTTTTAAAGTTACTTGCCAAACTAGTGTAGTACATTATTTTTTCAGTACAGTCATTTAAATCTGGGCAAAGTATTAATTTTGAATACTTGGTTGGGAAAAAAATTACATTTCCTTCTGGACTGGAGCAGTTGGCTGTAAATTTTAAGCAACAGTTTTCAGAAGCATTATTCAGGATTACATAATAAAAAGAAAATAATAAAGTTAAAATTTGTAGCAACAAGAGTTAAAAGACGGTCACAGGTTGTAGATTTTCTCGATTTTTTTATAAATGCCTGTAATTTTTAAAATATATAGCAAAGATTTTTTTTTTATATTTTTCTGTTAACTATTATGACTTAACCTATCACCCGATTCCGGCTTGACGTCGACTTCTGGGACAGCCTGTATATACATAGATACGTTACTTTATGACGTTATACAACTATCATAGTTATAATAGTTAGTACAACTATAAGTTATAATAGAGTGACGTAATAGAGTTATCAAAAAATATTATTAAACATAACCACCACATGCAAGTCTTAGGTACTAGTTGAGATATTTTTTGGATTTTTTTAAAACGGCCATTAGTTGTGTTATAAAACGTCTCAAGGTTTTCCACGAGGCTTTCCAAAAACAACTTACAAATTTTTCCTAATATGGAAGAGGCCTACTAGCCTACCTACCTACTTACCTAGAAGAGTACTATGGTTTGTCGTTTACTACCGGCGTAAGAATATTCACTACTACATACCATCCCGTTGGTGTTGTGAGAGACGATAGAGGGAAACTGAAGTAGGAGATAGGCAGCAGCGTCTTTCTGATAACAAACCAAGCCAAGCGTGATAACTATGGCAAATATCCCTCAATGGGACTATCTATAGGTTGGCTCATGTCCACATAAGACGTTTCATGGGCTATAATGAAAAAAATGAATAAATAGAAGAGGTTCTTTTCCAGTAGAGGATTGTTACGGACTGGAAAGCAGAAAAATATAAATAAATAGGTACTAATGCGAACCTTGTACTGTAAATCATCATATGCTAGCGTAAAATTGCTAAGCTCAGTATCGTTGACAGGGTATTCATTGTAGAAATAGGCATGTGTGGAGAAGTCGTTGCTGCCGATGGGCAAACGCATCATGTTGTATTCTAAACCGTGAGAACTGAAATATGAGCTGGGAAAAAAGGAAAAAGTTTCGGTAACTAAATATATAAAAATAACAAAAATACGTAAAGTAAAAAAAAACATAGTTTGTATACGTCTCACTCCTGGGCACAGGTCTCCTCTCATTTCTGAGAGGATTTTTAGGGTAAGGAAGTGTTTACCGCACTGCCCCAATGCGTGTTGGTAGACTTTTCATGTCTTGGAAATATTCTTTTTTATTTCAGTTTTCTTCACGAGGTTTTCCTTTACTGCTGAGATTGTGATAAAACAGGACCTAAAATTGCATTTATTGCATTGGTGCCGGCGAAAAAGTTCACAGCAAGGCACCTCGCTACCGCGGCTAAAAATACATTTATATTATTTTTAGAATAACGAAATGGTTATTACCAAGTTCGAAGAGCAAATTTCTAAAAAAAAGTTATATGACCTTCACTACGAAAGATCATAATATAATCATAGCGTTTCATTTAGAAAACATTTAAACTTTTAAACAACACATAGGCTAACTATAGCCATTCAGCGAGGAAACGCAGCCAGCGTTCTTGGCACTATACCACGGGGGTAGGACTGTATGATAATTAAGTTATTAGTTTTTTTTTTATTATAGTTTTTTAATATTGTATATTATTTATATATTTAGAAAATATGTTAAAAAATCAAAAATATTTAAAGAGCGTGCGTGTTCCACAGCCTAGTCTTTATATTTAAGAAACATAATTAAGAATATCTCTAGTAAAATTAAAATTACTTGGAGTATATTCAGTAGTGAAACTGACAAGATGAAAGTATACAACTCAAATTTTGAATTAAAGTTTAACAATAATTTAACGAAATCAGATCAAAACGTTGCAACGGCTTTGAACAATATATTACCGCCATTCCAATCTTGACTACAAAGTCACTGAATTCCTCCCCTACTGTCGCCGAGTAGCTCAAACAAAATGTAAATGTAGGAGATATTGTAAAATATTTCGAAACTAGCTTTTTACTCGCGGCTTCGCTCGCGTTGGCTTCGATTTAGAAATAACATTAATACTACTTCATTAAAGTTAAAATTTCATAAATGTAGTATAGTTCATGAATATAGTTCCCGTCACACGATGAACGTTTGACGGGGACTATATTCGTGAACTGGAGTAGAAATATAGAGAAGATGGGCAGCAGCGTCTTTCTGATTACAGCTTAAAATAATAAAAGATGCAGTTGGCAACAACGACAAATATTCAACTTATTTCGTAATCTATGGTGGGAATCGAAATGATGAACGGGAGTAGAAATATATTAGCAATGTAGAGGCGGCGAAATAGAAACCAATACCTCATTTCGTCTCGTAGGTGTTGTAAGAGGCGACAGAAGGTAAACTGAAACAGGAGATGGGTGGCTGCATCTTCCTGATAACAGTGTAGAGTAATAAAAAGCTGCGGCTGCCAACCCACTCGCCAAGCATGGCTACTACTGCAAATATCCGGCCTATTTGACAAACAATGGGAGAAGTCTATGATCAACAGTGTAAAGGCCTATTAAAAGTAAAAAAAGTAGCAGCCTACACATACATCCCACTACTGGGGACAGGCCGCAGCGAGTTTTAGGAAAAAAAAAGAGTTGATTGAGTTGACTCTAACGCGGGTTGACCGACTTCACATAAGTATACCTAAAAATGATTTCTGAAATATTTTTTTAACTTCTCAAATATGTAGGTTTTATGTCATTTAGTGGCGTTTTTACCATAATTCGACTCTTTCCTCATGTACTTTCGTCCATTACAGCCTATAGAAGTCCACTGCTGAACATAGGCCTTCTCCATATATTGCCATATTTGTGGTTTGCTGTTCATTTTGCCATAGTTGCCACGCTTGGCAGGTGGATTGGCACAGTTTTTTCTTTGAGTCGTTATAAGGAAGATGCTGATGCCCATCTCCTGTTTCAGTTTCCCTCTGTCGCTTCTTAAGATACCCATGGAGCGATATGGGGTAGTGGATATTCTTACACCGTCATTACACGGTATTTACCTCTACTTCCACATAAATAAAATATAAGTTTACTTGATCAAATCATGTTGCATGTGAGATGGCAGGCTCTTTATGTTGATGCCAACAGCATCAGTAATTGCTCCACCGAAGCCTTCTATCTTCTGGTACTTCTTATTTGGGTTTTTGTCCAAAATTGTTACATTTTCTGCAAAGTATAGAAATTGTTATAAATGCGTGATAGATAAATAAAAGTAAATATTAAGTTAACTATTAATAATTGAAATAAATAAAATACTATCGAAATATCCCAAAATGAATTTATTATTTTGGAATATTTCGATTGTATGATCATCTGCTTGGGATAAATTACTAGTGATGAAATGATTTCGACTACGATTAATCGTATTCAACGATTATCGACATTTCACTATTAATCTTATTCGTCGATTATCATTGTGATTATCTAGCGATTATTAATTTATTACTTTTATTTTCAAAGGATATAATAATCCTATAATCGTATAAAAATTAAAATAGTGTAAATAATCACCTTAAGATTAGCCGGTTAATTTAAGTTTTTTTTACCGTTACTCGTACCGTGAATAAATCATAAAAATATATAATAGTAGCCTACGCTTAAAACTAAACCTAAGCTTGGCTGGCTAATCTTAAGCTTATTATTGCCACTAACATTAGCCTTACATATAATCAATAGCGTTTGATTAACCCTTTTCCGATTGCGAAAAACGACCGCAGGAAATATTTGGGCAGACTATACTTATTAGAAAACTTTGTTTAGCAACTGATCGAAATTTCATGAGAAGCTTGTCATTTGAAAAGTATGTCGATATCTTTGACAGTGCCCAATCCATTAATTTGATATCAGGTGTATTTCCAAGAATGTCCAGTCCTGTCCGTGATGACGGTCCGGTCTCAGTGGAGATCGAAGCGGTGATTTTTGGGCATGGCATATTCCGTTTGGACGTTCTCATTGTAAAAGCCTGCTATTGCACGGATATATTTTTCCCTAAACGTTCTGTAGCTAGTCGAGTCATGCAACTGTGATTACGAAAGCTTAATGTGGAGCTTTGTAGAACTAGTAAATTGCCGAACAGACCCCAGAAATTAATAAAAAGGATTTTATGTTTTTTCGGCGTGTACTCGGCGGACGTTGTTCTGTCCCTTTACGACAGGTGGTGCGATGTAAAACTCATTGCATACTTTAAAATTAACTAATAACTAGAATATGGCGCTACCTATCGGTAACGTTAGGTTATACGTTAGGTTTGCAGGGCAGAAACTGGGTAGTGGACGACATACCGCCAGAAGCCCAGGACCAATTGTGAAACTAGAAAATAAAATAGCTTACCTTGACCGCGCTTTGGCTTAAATTTTCCAAAGCTTTTCTTAAAACGTGATCCTGCCTAGATAATAGACATTAAGTTATATAAAATATAAATAAGAAAATAATAAGGAAAACCTAAAAAACTGAAGAAAAACATTAAAGCCGAGGTAAACATTTTACTAAAAAAAATTGTATTTTAGTTAACAACTAAATTATTAGTTAGTAGTAGTTAGTAGTTAAATTATTAAGGTCTCAAGCAACCCAAGGAAAGTGATAACTTAATACACGATCAAGTTTTTGGTGCAAATTTAATAGTTAATTTACTATATGCTCAGCGGTAGACGGAAACAAAGTGTGGGACCTGCATCTCTTAGGAATTTAATAATAATAACCACACAGTCCATATCAGGATTCCACCGGGCAGTTCGTAATTCACCACCTCTGGCTTACCTTGGTCAGCCACTCGAAGTGGAGGCTTTTGCATGAAGGGTAGAAGTGTAAAATTTCATAACACCTGCTTACTTCACAGCCCTTGGACTCACCTCTCTACATGCTTATCCGTTAGCACCAATTTTGCGTTTCGAATTCCGTTAAAACTGCAATGTGAAGTGCTTATTTAATAGGTAGAGTATGCCTGCAACCTTTTCTCCATTCCGATAACAGACCTTTGTTCAGTAATGGACATATGAAGGCCTGTAGTGACGATGATGATAATGAATGTATATGAAACTCAGATGAAAATAGCTGACATTCACCTTAGAAAAGGTATAGTCAATTCTTGCGTGCAAAAGCCATTTATTAGTTCGTTCATTCATTTAATACAGCCTATGAAAATTCCTCATAGATTGTCTCATAAGGATAATTACTATAGCTACCACGCTTGACAGGTGTTATTAGGAAGATGGCGCTCCTGTTTCAGTTTCCCTTTGTGACCTCATACAACACATATCACAGCAAAATGTAACTTACTGGGTTTCAAAATTATACAGTCGAATTGACTTGAAAGAATAGGAAAAATCATAACCTAAATCTGAAGAGAGAAAAATTTAAAGAATTAAATATATTAATTTTGACCTCACAGTATATTTACGATAATTTAATTTATGTACATAAAAGCAAAAATAGTTTTATTAAAAATGTGAGTCAGTAATTTCCAGAAAATACGCCTGCCTACCTATCAAAAGATTAAAATTATTGTTAAGGAAAATTAGTTTATTAAGGATAATTATACTACTGAAGAGTACATGATTGATAATAACCCTGGGAAACAGATGATCGCTACCATGCTGTTTCTAAATGTTTTCATATTTAATGTAAAACACAATATGCTGGGTTATTTTGCAATGTACGGCCAAATTTGCAGAGAAGGTTCAGAATAAGCAATATAGGCGAATGGTGAAGAAAAATTAATTAAAAAATCTCAAACATTCAATTATTTTTATTTTTTTAATTCAGAATGCACCACGCATTCTGAAAAAGATAAAAAATTATTTAAATTTATGAATGACAATCAGTTAAAGTGCATTATTTTAACTGATTGTCATTCATAAATATTTAACGCCCTTGACGCTTACTATTTTACTACGCTCGTATACATTCGTAAGGGTCACTCATTTACCTTGTTACTTAAAATTTAGGTACCTTGTCGCGCGTCTTCTCGCGCCCTTCCCTTCCGTTAACCGTTACACCGCTAGTTACCTACGTCCGCCAGGCCGGCTAACTGACAGTCAACAGTGTTGACATTACGTATAGGTGTGGTCTGCTATTTTTAAATTTTCGTAAGTAGTAGTATCGCTTCGTTACCAATGATGGAATGAAAATATTCAAACCGCGAATACTATGAAACTATGAAATGGTGTGGTATTAGATTTTAAGCAATGAAAAGTTTACGTGGTTCGCAAAGATTATACGAAAATGATTTTTACCGCGGCAAGAAATTAACGTACGTGTACTTACCAATCGAAGAACAATTGACAGCTAATCAAACTATTCAAGTGCAGTAGCGATAATTTAAATAGTGAATATAAAGATAGGTGGATTGCGCATGGAGAACCTGTACCGTGGACTGCAAGCTCGTCGTAACTTTCACCGTTACATTTTTATTTGTGGGGTGAAATAAAAAGTCGTGTTTAAGTCAAAGAGGCCCAAAGTTATGAAGATCGCTAGAGAGCAACCACAGGTAATAAGTGTAAAAAATAATTTAAGAAAACGTGCTCGTCTATGCAAAGAGAGAAACGGATTCTATTTTGTGGTACCAATATTAGTTATTGGGACTGCTTGCGTAATTTAGTTGTAAATAGTTTATTCCAATTTTTTAAATACGCCATAATAATGACACTCGTCGGTTACGTCGTTGATAATCAAAAAATTTTTTTAAATTTTATTTATTATGACGATCCTAAGCCCGTTAAAATTGTGAAGGGAAAATTGGAATCATAATTCGCGTCGTGTAGTTATTAACTTAAGCATTAGTAGTGTCACTAAGAAAGTAAACAATAGGCAAAAACTTCAGAAACGAAAACGTGAATTGAATCGCACACACACGTACGCGTAGTTGTTGCCCATAAATCACATTCAATTTGGAATAATTTCAAATAAAAGTAGAAGCTTTATTTACTTGTATTTTCAGACTGTAATATTGGTGTATCATTATTTATATATTTGAACATAAATATAAAATTTGGCTTTGAAAAATAACCCTGTATTGTAAATTAATATTTAAAAAATGTCCCGCTGGGTTTCATACTGGTTATTTCCAGGGTAAAGGTTTTTTCCGAATCAGTGAAAAAAGCCTGATTTTCAGTAAGTATTCTTTTACGCGGTATAGTGTGGTTGTAGCACGAATAGGTTGGCTCGACCGGGGAAGGACTACGCTCTCACAGAATACCAGAGTAAAAAAGCAGCTTAATATTACTGTGTTTCGTATGGTGAATGTAGAGATCCGAAGATCCTTTTTACTGGATACGAAGCATTCTATCTCAGTCCTCAGGGATACAACTTCAACCCGCAAAATTTACCGCAGAACATGGGCATCTGTCATGGTAGAGAAATTTATCTTTGATTCTTATAAGCAATATTTTATATTTTCTTTGGTTTTAATTTATTATAATTATCAACTTACTTAAGTTGATTATTATAATTAAAAAACGGTGTCAAAAATGCAAATAGCCTGGTACCTGTTATTTTCGTGGCGAGGGTAGAGTAACACCCAGCAGTGGACTGTTTTGTGCGGATTTGCGCAGTGCGAAGAAAAAAAGACTTAATCAATGCACGTATATTTACCTTGGTTGACGTATAAGCCACGTAGTGAACTTTCTTGGGGATTTCTCTCATGAACTCGTCGCAGTATGTGGAATTGCATACACATATTACTGACTGTCTGTCGATTTGTCTCGCCGCACAGGATTTCTCGTTTGCTCCACATCGACCTTCAATCAGAGAAAGAACTCAAAAACTCCTCTTAATCGGCTTGACAGATTTTGTATTTTTTTTGTGTATAACCGAATCTATTGGACCCGGTAGATGGAGCTGTTGTCGAGATCCAGAAATTACGCGTGCGAAGTCGGGACGGATCGCTAGTTATATATTAAATACTAGCTTTTACCCGCACGCTTTGCTAGGTTATATATATACATACAAATATCGATTTAGGCCAATGGGGGTTTTCTAGCAGTTGTGTTGCTGCCTCCCATCACCAACCTATGGGATTTGTGTGGATACAGTACAAAATTAATAAATTAAAAATAAATTTTATATAGGGCTCACATAACATGGCCTAAAGTGACAGTTGCTCCACTCTAGTCCACAAGAGAGCTTTGCACGTCTCTGTACCTTAAAGGTAAACAATGATATCAGAAAATTATTTATTAATTTTTTTATTTAAAAAAATACTAGCAATCCTATTAACATTAATAATATTTCCTTTAACCACTTCCAGGTAAGATAAGAATACTTGTGTTAGGAGTGGTTCACGACAGTAGTCTAATGACGGATTCGAACCCACGACCTTATTTATAATATTTAATTATAATATATTTTTTTCTTATTTCTCAGACATACAAGTTTCCTGGCGATGTTTTCTTCTTCGCTGAGCACGTGGTAAATTAGCACTTAAAATTGAAATTAACAATTTCATTGGTGTCGGCGGGGATAGCACCTGGATTACTTGCGTCCTGTGATTTTTTTTTATAGGATAGGGTGACAAACGAGCACACAGTCCACCTGATGGTAAGTGATTGCTGTGACCCATAGACATCTACATCTATCTTCAATAAAGAATCAAAATGCAGATGCGTTGTCACCCGTGAGAACTAAGATGGAATGCCTCTTTTCCAGTAAAAAGGGTCTCCGGTTCTCTACACTCACCATACGAAACACAGCAGCGTTAAGCTGCTATTTTACGCTGGTATTCTGTGAGAGCGTGGTCCTTCCCCGGTCGAGCCGACCCATTCGTACTACAACTATACTACTAATATAGCTGTAGCATGGCTCTACCACGTAAAGATTTTACGTTGTAGAGCCATTTACATATACAATTTACAGCGAGCGCTTAGTACCTGAGCTACCACGGCTTCTTTTCCGAACCTTTAGAAAGCAGTTATTAGATTTAAAAAAAACATAATGAATAAGATGTAAAAGGTATAATTAAAAATTGACCCGTAAAAATTTTCAAAATGTTAAATGTCTTGCCAAGTTAGACTATTGATAGGTTGTAATAATGATTATGATGATGATGATGATAATGATTATGTTACATAAATGTGCTTTTGCGATAGTATATTGCATATTATATTGATAGGTACTATTGCAAAAGTATTGAATAACAAACTTCACAATTCTTACGTTTCAAAATACTTCATGAATACAATTTCAAATAATTTGAAAAAGCCTTGACCAGCTAGAGAGCGTGGACCTGGTATCTAAGAAATTATTACAAACATACAGCATTTATGGGATTATAAAAATGAAAAGGATTCACTATTTGTTTCAAATATAAAACTAAACCATTGCCACTTGGTATGATAGTTGTAAAAATTACCTGTGTGATAAAGAAACTTGACATAATTACTCAAGTTCATTTTGTCAGTCAATATTTAGTTTTTTAAACGAAATTTGAATGTTTTGTACCTAATTTAAGCTTACTTTGATATTATTTTTGTTGATGTTACTTTACAGGATAACATCACTTAATTATAATTATAACCTCAATTTTAAATCAACAACCGAAAAAAGCATAGAAAATTTAACTTATAATAAAAGAAAGAAAACTTCAAAAATTGAAAAGAAAATAATTTCTACAAACACAAAAAAAAACCACTTCGGAAGCTAATACGTGGTAATTATTTATTGTTTTTAGTTTTTGAATTCGGTTTTTACTTATTTCTTATTAGTTTAATTATTCTACTCTATCGAGTGGTATCATAAGGAATATCACGTGTTCAAGGTAAAGACTAGAATGCCGTCGAAATAATTTAAAATCTTCGTCCCCTATCTTCCATCCATAGAGATGACATTTTTTCTTCAAATCCATATGTAATATCCTCTGAATTATAACTAATAAATAAAAGAGGAATCATTTCTAACTGTTTAGCCGTTTCCGAGAAATTATTGAACGTACAAAAAATATGCGTCGAATATAGAGCCGTATTATATACAACGCGATCGATCCGATTTTGTCTTTCATTGTTTTAAATTTTTTTATTTGGTATACGACTCTGGCCACTTACCCAAAGACTGGCTAACCTCAACTTTTGTTACGCTTCCTAAGAAGACCAACGCAAAAATGTGCGTTTCGAACGATTAGCCTTATGAGCCAAGTATTGAAACTATTTCTAACTGTCATCCACGGGCGAATAAGAGCTAAATGGGACGAACAACTCGCAGACAGCCAGTTTGGCTTTCGAACAGGAGTGGGTACGAGAGAAGCTCTTTTTGCAATGCAGGTTCTGGTACAAAAATGCAGAGACATGCAACAAGACGTTTTCCTTTGTTTCATCGATTATGAAAAAGCCTTCGACAGTGTACTGCACGACCGTCTAATTTCAATATTATACGATATCGGCTTAGATGACAACGATTTACGTATTATCCAGAATCTGTATTGGAACAGAAAGCTACTGTACGAGTTGACGATGAGGAGACTGATGAGGTCAAAATAAAGAGAGGAGTTCGACAGATATTTAATTTGTACTCGGAAAAAATAATAGCAGAAGCAATTGAAGACCTAGAATGTGGAGTCAAAATAAATGGCCGGTATATTAACAACATCAGATACGCTGACGATACAGTCCTAATAGCATCATCTCCTGAAGATTTACAATTGATTGTGACCGGTGTTAATGAGTGCAGTGAAAACGCTGGTCTGCGGATGAGCACATCAAAAACGAAGATCATGGTAGTATCTAAACATAGCTTCAATGACATTGCTATCATTGTAGCGGGCCAAAAAATTGAGAGGGTGCGCAAGTACAAATATCTAGGGACATGGCTTAATGATATCTGGAGATGTGAACAGGAGGTAAAGACTCGCATAGAAATAGCTCGAAATGCCTTCTGCAAGTTAAAAAGTACTCTGCAATAGCAGACTTATGATCCCTGTGCGCACACGACTCCTACATTGCTACATCTGGCCTATACTTCTTTACGGATGCGAGGCGTGGACAATTAAAGAAGACCTCATGAAACGTATAGAAGCTTTCGAGATGTGGGCATATATATGTATGATCTCGAACGGAGAAGTTCTGCGACGCGTCAACCAGAAACGGCAACTTTTGGAGACTGTCAAGAAAAGAAAAGTTGCATATCTCGGACACGTGTTTAGGCATGAAAGATATGAACTTTTGCAACTCATTATGATGGGTAAGGTTGCCGGAAGGAGAGCTGTTGGTCGCAGAAAAAAGTCTCGGCTGCGCAACATCCGAGAATAATCACAAGAGACGAATAATCACGAGAGAATAATAATAAGAGTACTTATTTTCTTTAATAATATTTTTTTTATTTAGGAAAGGAATACGTTTTAAGCTTTTGACGATGTCACTAAGAGTAAATGACACAAATCCGAAATATATCCTATAGGACATAAGTAAGAGGTGACAATTTTGTTGCTATTGTCCGGTCTATTACTACTACTACTTAAATATCTTTGGTCATACTATTAGTTATGTTGAAACTAGAAGTGAGTTATTACAAGATTATTGGCAAAAATTTACAACAGAATATATGTCATTAATTCGTACAGATATTCGTACAGAATTGTACTCTCAAACCGAAGAATTATACTTAGAATTTAAAACAATTTTAAAAGAAAATATCTCGTCACATAATTCTACATCAATCTTCACCTACTGCAAGTACTAGCCTTTCACAAACAAAGTTACCACCCATCAATCTTCCTACGCTCTATGGTAATTATCGAGATTGGCTTAATTTTAAAGATCTGTTCAGTTCATTGATACATAATGAAAAGGGACTAAGTGACATCCAAAAACATCACTATTTAATTAAAGTTGTAAATATTTACTTTGCCAATATCCGCTTAATAAAATAAAATTAAATGATATGTCTTACCTAGTTTGAAGAGCACCTCCCGCCCTCCCTCAATTGCGTGCACTATCCTTGTCACCACTAATCCCAGCACCACTACTCCCACCACCACTACACTAGGAAAGACACTCCACCGATGACAGTACAACACGTGTTTCGCCTCTACACGAGGCATCTTCAGGTGTAGTAGACTCTACAGTGGCTGACCGCTAAGTGAGCGGCGAGCCAAAAACAGCTGCATTTATAAGACACGCCGACGCAAAGCTTATCTACCACCGAAATTGACACCATTATTGCCTTCACATGAATTAAGTATTTCACAATGGCCTGGTATTATGAGGCTAAAGTTAGCAGACCCGCGATTACACAAGCCATTGCCCATCGATATTTTGTTGGGAGCAGACGTATATGCTTCAATTATACTAGACGGTTTACACAAATATAGATCTCTCATTGTACAAAACTCACGGTTGGGATGATTAATGTCAGGCGCTACGCAGACACAAATTGATCGACTTGCACATGCAATGGTAGTTACAACAAATTTAGTAGAGGTTGATCAATTATTACGTAAGTTTTGGGAGATAGAAGAATACAAACCACTTGAGAAACCTTTATCACAACTTGACCAACAATGTGAAGAACACAATGTAGAAACATACACAAGAAACAATAACGGGCGCTATGTAGTACGCTTATCATTCAAAGATTCACATGAATATAATCTAGGTGATTCAAGACAAATAGCACTCACTAGACATTATCACATGGAGAAAAGGTCCAGACAAAAACCTAAATTTCGACAAGATTACATAGATTTTATAGACCAATACCAAAATTTTAATCACATGGAAGATGGAGATCCTAATGAAAAGCCCAAACATAAGATCTATTATCTACCACACCATGCAGTAATAAGGGAGTCCAGCACTACTACTAAACTAAGAGTTGTATTTGATGGCACAGCACAACCATCTAATGGAACAGCATTGAATAATGAGTTACCAGTCGGATCACCCTTACAACAAGACTTTACATATGGGACTGCCTGTGCTCCGTTTCTAGCCATTCGTACTCTTAAACAACTAGCGCAAGATGAACAACTGAGATTTCCAGATTTAGTTGATATTATGGATAATGATTTCTATATGGACGGCTTAATAACCGGTGCGAATGACGAGGAACAGGCGAAGAGTCTACAGAGGAGAATTACTAAATGAGCATCTAATAGTGCTGCACTTTTAAGATAAATTCCAAGTTCACGTAAAGTAACTAATGAACCATGAATAATACTATCAAGGCTCTTGTAATACGATGGAATATGCTCAAAGATGTTTTTGAACTAAAAATTGATATTACTACACAGAAAAAACCATTCACTAAAACTACAGTACTATCAGATATAGCAAGATGTTTTGACCCGTCAGCATTTTTAGGACCTGTTATAATAACTGCGAAAATCTTTTTGCAAAAATTATGGTAAAGTGATGTTAGTTGGACTGATGAACTTCTAACAGAACTTGCAAGTGAATGGGTTAGTTACAGAAATGAGTTATCACAAATGTGTAAAATAGACTTAGAACGATGGATGCATATTACTTTTGATGGCTCAGAATAGTTTGAAGTTCATGGATTCAGCGACACATCTTGTTTAGCTTACGCTGCCGTTGTATACTAAGTCTCAAAGTTAATGATGAATACATAATATGCTTGGACCGATTCGACTATTGTTCTGTCTTGGCTAAGGAAGAATCCTAATGTATGGAAAACTTTTGTTGCAAATAGAACAACCGTACTGCAAATAGAAAAAACGTAAATGTAATAAGTAGTGATCGGTGGCACCACATCAAGTCGGGAGATAACCCAGCTGACTGCGCTTCTTGAGCCATTAGACCGAGTTCTTTAAAATATTTAGATTTGTGGTGGCCCGGAACAAAGTTTCTACGTCAAAGAGAAAGTATCTCTACTCTACAAGTTGATATACCAGACACTAATCTTGAAATAAAACAAACAGTGCATACTAATGTTAACATAAATGCGGAATATACTGATATAAAACCTCAAGGTGTGGAGACTTTTCTTTATATTAACAGATATTCAAAATTACAAAAGCTTATTCGTGTTACAGCTTATATGTTAAGATTTATTGAGAATTGTAAAACTAAAGTTCAATAAAAAAAAAAGAAATCACAACCTACATCATTTACTCAGTATTTGACTGTTCAAGAATTAAGAAAAGCTCTAAAGGTATGATTCGTATCTCACAAGCACTATATTTTGCAAAGGAAATGGAAATACTGAGTAAAGGAAGTAACTTACCTAAAACGAGTAAATTAGCGTCTTTATCGCTATTTATTGATAAAAATAATATTTTAAGTTTCTTAGGGCGACTGCCTCAAACTTGTGATGATGCTAAACCTCCAATATTGTTATCATCTAAATGTCATTTAACAAATTTATTTATTAGATATTCCCATCTTCAAGCATTAGATGGAGATTCTCAACTTACACTAAATATAGTCCGTAACAAGTATTGGATAATCCGCGCAAAGAATTTGATCAACAAACTTATTTAACAATGTCTCACTTGCTTTAAATATTCCTCTGCACCGATTAGCCAATTAATGGATCAACTACCTTCTTCGCGTTTTACTCCAGGTAAACCTTTCCGTAGCAGTAGAGTAGATTACGCTGACCCAGTTACTCTAAAATTGTATCCTGGCAGATGTAAAAAAACTTGTAAAGCCTATATATGTCTGTTTGTTTGCACAGTCACGAAGGCTATCCACCTTGAATTAGTGAGTGACTTATCCTCCGCTGCTTTTATCGCAGCTTTTCGCCGCTTTACTTCTCGACGTGGACATTGCAGTGATTTGTGGAGCGACTATGCAACAAACTTTATTGGTGTCTCTAAGGAACTTGATTCTATGTTTAAAAACGGAAAGTCAACTGTAGCAGGGGAAATCGCTCAACTTTTAGCTAATGACAACACGAACTGGCACTTTATCCCATCAGGTTTTCCACAGTGGCGGATTATGGGAAGCTGGTGTAAAGTCCGTGAAAGCTCACTTAAAACGTGTTATTGGACAGACACTTTTAACTTTTGAAGAGTATGTCACGTTCTTGGCTCAAGTAGAATCTTGTGTCAATTCGCGACCATTAACTCCTGTAAGTAGTTTAGTTGATGACGCTTCTCCTATTACACCCGGACATTTTTTGATTGGAGAAGCACCTATCACTGTCCCAGAGGAAAACCTTGAAAATGTAAAATTATCTTATCTAAATCGATGGCAACTACTTCAGCGAATGTTACAAAATTTGTGGACTCGTTGGAGTTCAGAATACCTTACAACTCTTCAGCATCGTTACAAATGGTCAAATCAAAGTGATGAACCAGAAATTGGTACTGTCGTTTTAGTTAAGGATGAAAGGCTTCCTCCAGGAAAGTGGCTGTTAGGTCGTATTTTAGATAAGCATCCAGGAAAGTAAAACCATCCGTTTTACTAGAATTGTTACATTGCAATTTAAAAATAATATTTTTAAAAGACCTATCACAAAACTCTGTCCTCTTTCCACAGATTTAAATTAGTTTGCGCATGTTAAAACTGCATATTATGACTAAAATAGTATATTCTTTCTTTAATGTTATTTCACCTTGTCACTTTTTAAGGACTATTAGTCCTTGGGCGCCGGAATGTTTAGACGATTAAATTTAGTTTCTATGACAAACAACAGTTGGCGCCACAAGTGGAAAGAGTTTTAATTTAGAATTTTTATGACAAATATGTAGAAAAAACAATGTGACGTTTTAACAAATAAAATATGACGAAAATTTTATGGGCAGTGTTTAATTTCAAATAAGTAGTGGTGTAAACACTAAGTAAAGCTACATTAATAGATCATACCCAAGCGAGCAAATAAAATATAATAAATAATTTTATAACAGCCATGCCGCAGATATATTATGGTTGTAGACCACCTACCAGAATACCAGCGTAAAATAGCACTCAATGCTGCTGTGTTTCGTATGGTGAGTGTTCTACACTCACCATACGAAACACAGCAGCATTGAACCTCAGACCCTTTGTACAGGAAACGTGGCATTACATTTTAGTTCTCAGGTGTGGCAACGCATTTGATTCTTAATAGAGGATAAATGTATATGTCTATGGGCCACAGCATCCACTTGCCATCAGGTGGAATTTGTGCTCGTTTGTCACCCTTATTATAATTAAAAAAAAAAAACAGTTAACCAACCAAATATAATCGTTTCTCTTACCGGCTTCTGCATTAGATGAACTATAAATGAACACCGCACTTAAAATTACTAATATTTCATCCATGTGCGAATTCATTTTTACCAACATAAATTTCCATGAGCAAAAATGCAAAGATCCTACTAGACCATAGAAAGAACCAAGAATGAAATGAACCTAAGTAGATAAGCATTAACACTTAACATATTGTGGTTTACGATTGAAAGTGGGAGGTAAATTCTTTTATCGCCTTCATTAATTAGTAAATAGTAACTGTGTTTATATTTTAAATTTAAGGACGTCCAAACGCTGATTAGCTCAAAACAGTACTTTTCAAACCTGTTAATATCCATCAACCGCTTATCTTACACAAATGTTAATTACAGCGTTTGTGAATGCTATCAAGAAAACTAAAGAGAGGTTTTCTTAATTTTCCTTTTAGCGTCAATTTCAAAACTGAAATGGCTGACAATTGTACGAAACTAAAAAATATAATCAATTCGATAAACCCCAAGGGAAATAGTTACTAGAAAAGATATTTTGATTCAGGTTGTGGACATAAGAAATTAAAAATTCATACCAAGTGAAATTTTTATGAAAATGCTGTGGATAAAACGATTATTTTCACTAATTTATGTTACTTAATTTAATAAAATAGCTGAATATGTTAGAAGAACATCTTTTTTAACCCTTACCCTTAAAATTAAAAATAAAATAGCTTTATTATTTTTCTATAAATATTTTAAAAGTACTATAAAACCACAATAAAACTCCGCGTTTGGATCAATTTAAATTAGACAGCCTTTTTTTCAATACATAGTTTATTAATATCATGCAATTCCACGCCTTTGAAGTCATTTCGTAATAAAATACAAGAAACCCCTCTCCGTTGCAGTTGCCTAGAAAAAATGGTTGACACATGAAAATTATTTAGTGCTAAAAATTGCTTCTCACCTTTAATTATAAAATGTTCAGTGAAACATACGGCGATTATTTACAGAATGATGACTCCTGAGAAATAAAAGGGCATTGTGCCTTTACTAGGTTTAAGTTTAGATAGAAAAATCGTAGTGGAAAGACTTTTAGAGTCTTGGAAAATGTAGTGCTTGTATTAAAATGTTTTTCATGCCATGTCTATTTAGTACTCCACTTTGCTTATAGAACATTGTGCTGTCGTATTTTAGATTTAAATTTGAATCAAATAATATTGCATAGTTATATTTACATATATTTTGGTATAATAAGGTATTAAAAGTCTCAACTCTTGAGTTAAAAATGTTGTTATAACCATTGAATTTATAGGTAGGCTAGGTTAGTGTAGCTAATTGAAATTAATGTTTCGCATATTACTTATAACTAGATCATAATAATTTACAGTTGTCTCAAAGCCATGTTCTCCTATAAAAATTAAACAGTAGTCCTGTTTATTGAAGTTGACAAGCTTGTTGTTAATATTATCGTATAGCTGTTTAATTCCACAGTTTGTCGAAATATTTAGCGGAAACGTATTTAGCGCCAAGGTGAGAATATTATTTACTTTGTTACTACTAATAATACAAAGTTTTTGACTTGGACGATTAACTGCTATCTGATCGGGATTAAATGGGAAGTGCGTGGGTACCTCTGGTTGTAGAATGTTGTTTACCACTTTGGGCTTTACATATAAAGATGTGCCACAATTTCCATTCTCCCATAAAGTATCGGTTGATGGACTGGTGGCGCCATCTATTCGCGTGTGGCTGGTTAACGTATTCTGCCTAAGATCGATCAAACTCGTGTTGTCTTCGTTATCCAATGTCAGCCTCAAGTTTCTTGACATCTTCTTCTTTGGCGTTATCGCTCTCGTCCTTGGTTCTGAACAAATTCTACGATATATTTGTGATTTAAGTTTTTGTTTTTTAGAGCGTCTTTTAACGACAAGTTCTCTTCGCTAAGTTTTACTATTTCTAAATGTGCGCTTTCGAGTTCGTTTCTAAGTAGTAATAATTCTTTCTTCAAGTCTTCTTTGTCACTATCATATTCAGTAGACAGGTCCGGTAAACTATGTCTTCTTACTTCTGAATTTGTAGATTCAAAAGAGAGATCAAATTATTCGTTCAACATATTGTTCTTGCCTATGGAGACATCCCAGCGTATCTCTGTGGTTGTATGAAGCAACGTGTAATTAGGTTTGCAGAGGTGGAGCATTGTATGGTTTAGGATAGGAAAGAAGAGATGGAGCATGTAAAGCTCATCGAAAATATGTCGTCTCAAGGAATACCAATGAAAGCCGTAATTGCAGACGCATGTTGAGTAAACGTTCATACGGCACAAGCTAAGATGCTTCCTCTAACGCTGCGATAATAGATGGCCAGCAAAGTAAAGAAGTCCTGTATTGTGGGGTGAAAATTAATTAAAAAATAAAAATAAATATTCTGTCACATGTTTCCGATCAGAAAACAAAGGAATTGAGCCACCAGATAATATGACATTCAAGAAATTTTGTGAGTTCAGCAGGTAAAAAGTCTTTGTCAGATTACGGAACTAAGCTTATAAATATTTGATCTTATATTACAGTTGGTGAAATCCCCAGAACAGAAAAACTGTATTGAAGGGAGCACTGTTTTACAGAGTCTAAACTTGCTCTTGAAAACTAGAAGAAAAGTTGACAGCTTCATGGTTTGCCAGAGTTTGTTAGCGGCTTAAAAATACCAACTGTGCTCTCCTGGTTTAGCAATTACTGAGTGGCTACAATTTAAGCAATGTGCCATCTATAAAAAAATTGCAAGAATAACGAGCGCAAAGCGTCCCGAGAATTAGAAAGGGCTTTAAATGTTAACATACATGACTGTAGTTTACATACATACAACAAATTTTCATTTATGTGTGCAAGTCCAGACGGCAAATATGAACCTGGTTATTTAGAAAGGAAATGCTCATTGATCCGATAATAATATGGAACCCAAAAAAGCAATCCAACAAAAGAAAATTGACTTTTGGTTGTATAAATCTGACGTTTTCACAGTCAATACAAAAAGCTAATGGTATTACCAAGTTCAGGGCCAATTACGAACTAATCAAAATATGTGTATATTAGCCTATGGATAGGTAACGGTAAAATTAAATTTGAATTCATAGACACACAAAAAGAGAAAACCAGTTCTGAAAGGAAAACGTGGAGGGACTTTTAGTAAAATTCTACAATAACTGCTTACCTCTAGAGCCAGTTGATATGCGAGATATATGAATCCAAGATATCAAAGTTCACATACGAATAAAACATACCGATGAAATAACGTGTAAAAGCAAACATTTACCTGATTATTTTTGACTTAAAAAAATAGATTCCTCACTCACACATGCACATACAATCGGTACATGTGCGGTAATACAGGCGCAAGAAGCACGTGCTCGTGGCATCCTCATAGAAATGAGGTACAGGCTGCGTACATTTCAAGGGATGCAAACATCAAGCGAAAACTATGCTCACCTTATTGCAAGAACACGCACTCACATACATGTATGCATTTAAAATCATTTGCAACTATTAACATGGTTTTAGGTGCATCCATCAGTAAACTTTTACGGGCTGATAAAGAAAAAGAAAAAGTATAGTAAAGTAATACCTTTATTTAAATCTGGTAGTACATTAGACCCTGCCAATTTTAGACCAATTTCTCTATTGCCAACACTTAGTAAAATTTTTGAAAAAATTCTTCTTGATCAAATTCATACGTGGTAGAGCCATGCTGCAGCTATATTAGTAGTATAGTTGTAGTACGAATGGGTCGGCTCGACCGGGAAGGACCACGCTCACAGAATACCAGCGTAAAATAGCAGCTTAACACTGCTGTGTTTCGTATGGTGAGTGTAGAGAACCGGAGACCCTTTTACTGGAAATGAGGTATTCCATCTTAGTCCTCACGGGTGACAACGCATCTGCATTTTGATTCTTTATTGAAGATGGATGTAGATGTCTATGGGTCACAGCAACCACTTACCATCAGGTGGACTGTGTGCTCGTTTGTCACCCTATCCTATAAAAATGTTATTTTTTTTTAAATGTAAATAATTTACTTCATAAAAATCAATTCGGTTTCACGAGGAGTTGCTCGACGACTGATGCTGGTGTTGTGCTGATTAAATATATTTTCAATGCATGGGAGAATTCACAAGATGCTTTGGGTATATTCTGTGACCTACCCAAAGCCTTCGATTGTGTTCACCATGAAACATTAATCAGGAAACTACAACACTACGGTGTAAGAAGTAATGCTCTTAAATTAATTATTTCTTATTTAAGTAACAGAACGCAAAAGTTGTCATTAATAGTATGAGCTCTTCCGGGTCGATAGTACAAATGGGCGTGCCTCAATGCTCAATTCTCGGCCCTTTTCTGTTTCTTGTATATATTAATGATTTACCTTACATAGTAGAGGATAACCATAATATAGTATTATTTGCTGATGACACTTCATTAATTTTCAAATTAAAACGACAATTATTAAAATATGACAAAGTAAATAATGCTATATCTAAATTAGTAAATTGGTATAATGTGGTTTAACTTGCATTTAAATGGCACTAAAACGAAATGTATGAAATTCCTGACCCCAAATGTCAAACATTTTAATAATAATGTAATATTAAATGGTGAGGAACTGAGTCTTGTCGATACCACATTTTTTCTTGGAATAACACTAGACTCGAAGCTTCAATAGAGCCCCCATATATCAAAATTAGCAAGCAGACTTAGTTCTGCAGCATATGCTGTAAAAAACATTAGACATCTTACCAGTGTTTTAACAGCTAGACTTGTTTATTTTAGCTATTTCCATAGCATAATGTCGTATGGTATTTTGCTATGGGCACACGCGACTGACACTGAAATTATATTTGTTTTATAGAAGAGGACCATAAGAGCAATCTATGATTTGAAACCTAAAGAGTCGATCCGACAAAAATTTAAGGAAATTAATATATTAACTTTGGCCTCTCAATACATTTATGAAAATGTAATGTACGTACACAAAATAAAAGTAGCTATACAAAAATAAGTGATATTCATTCTGTAAATACTAGGGACAGACACAAGCCAGTTACTCGACTCCACCAGTCAGTAATTCATTCTTGGGGCGACATATGCGCTTTTACAACAAAATCCCAGAAAATATACAAAATTTGATCTGCTCAAAGTTCAAAATTTTTTATTAAACAAAGTTTGTATTAAAAGGTTTATTATAATATTAAGGCATTTATGGATGATAATAACCCCTGGGAATGAGGTGATCGCTACCAAGCTATTTCTAATTTGGTTTGTGTGGTTAATTATGATTAATTATGATTGTAAGCTGTTATTTAAAAAAAAGTCCCGCTGGGTTTCTTGCTGGATCTTCCCAGGACAAAGATTTTTTTTCGAACCAGTGGTAATTAAACAAAAGAGTGACTTTCAATAAGTATTATTTATTTGAATAAAAAGTTTCTGTTTCTGTTTCAATATGCGCATGCGTAAGTCAGCTTGCAATTCGAATATTTCACTGACCTCTATATATACAAGTACGCTGGACTGGCTATACCATACAAAATGCTTATGCCAATTTGAAGCGCCCTCATTGTTCGTACCGGAAACTATAATTGACATAATATGCCAAAGTCTGTTGTGTTATTTAAATTGTATCTCTGTATTTTGAACCTTTAAACTAAAAAATGAAAGTATTTTATGTGGTTTGATTATGTTTTAAAATGATTATCTTTGTTCTAAACACTTCATTGAAGACTGTTTTATTAGATATGAGAAACGCACCACTTTGAAAAAGTGCAGTATACCCACAATATTTTTTGGTAGATGGGGTTTTTCAACCAGACTTAAGGGCCATAGCCAAGTGTATAAAGGTCGCCTGATGATGACTTTGTATTTACAAGACGTAAATTTGTTCTGTCTAAATATGACCAATTTATTATATCAAGGGAATAAATTTATACGACTGCAAAATTATTAATGTCCGTAGTGAGTTTGCGTGAGTTTAGGTGAGAAATCGCTCTTCCCTGAACGGGTTCCCGCCTTGTCATGGCGGAAGGGGGGGGGGTAGTAGCCGTTGCTTGGTAACCCATGGTAAAGGTAGGGCGACTCGCATGGCTGGCCCAAAGTGAAGGGTGGTCACTCTGAGTGGGCTTGTAGAGTCCTTGGATGTGTGTTAGCGTGCTGCGGCTAGAGAAGATCCGATGTGATAGCGCGCTGCATCCGAGGTGGTGTCGCAAGGGAACAGGATTGTTGGTATGTCGATGCGCCACTCGACTATCCTCCGCGACTTTGGTGGAGCTGTACCACTTGGTGCTTCCGAGTGCTCGTTTTTTTGGCTCCACGGCCTCCACATATCGGGCTCGGGGAGTCCGTTGTGCAGGTGGAGAAAGAGGCCGCGAAGTGCAGTGTGCCTTGTGTTCCTGGTGCGCCTTATCTGACAAGGAAAAGGGGGAGGAGAAGTCCTCAACTAAGGAGGGGTCCTCGTTGGTGGGGCCGCGGTGTTTGATAGCGTTTCCGTGGCCCCGCCAATATGTGGCAAAGGTGGAACAGTGTTAACATGAATGTTAAATGAACATGTTAGTAGGTGCGAGTTCGACATAATCTGTTCCTGCCCCCGCGAAGCGGATATGCGTAGGCATTTCCTCATTTGAAACTCTGAACAAAATCCACTCTGTAGTTGTGAATAAAAATGTAGATAGACCAACGCAGCGTCGATCTTGGTTTTATATGAGTTATAAGGCTTGCGTCTAAGGCCTAGGTATTATTTGATATATTTATTTATTGTTGGAACTATATTAATATGATACATAAATAGAATGGATGTTACGGGTAGGCCTGGGTATAGAATTTTTATCGATATATTTTGTCACACTGTCTTATCTCTATTATTGGTTCCGTGGACGTTCACTTCCGCTGTCAGCGCTACAACAGTCAGTGGAATATCTAAATTCGAGCACGTCAAAAATGTTACTAAACTACGTCCTTAAATGTAAATAGAACGACAAAACCTGTTATTATTTACTAGCGGTTTGGGCTGTATGTTTTAATACAATATTTGTCATACAAATTTTGTACCTTTATTTTGAATCCTATGGGTAAATTTTTGAAAAAATTTGTATACTTATTTTTTTTATTAAAGAGTAATTTCGCCAGTTTTTAAATTAATATTTAAATATTTTTCTATTCAAATTTGAACACCCTCTGGCCCCGCAAGGGTTTGTTTTTAAATTCACAAATAGATATTCATTTATTTTATTTACGAAATATATAAGTAAGTTTCGTGTCATTTGCTGCGTAAAATAAAAAAAAATCTGTAACACCCTATTTCACCCCCTTAGGAGATTAATTACTCTAAACTCCTTTTTTAGTGGATGTCTACGCTGTAAAAGGCAGCTACTGTTAATATTTCAGAATTCAACCTATAGTGGTTGTGTCTGTGAGTTGATAGGAAATTTTCACAGAATGTGCATTTCTGTTACCGCTATAACAACAAATAATAAAAATAAATAAAAATTAAAAAGGGCTCCGCTACTATAAACGTGTATTACGATGGTACGGAACCCTTCACGACTTCGACTCGCACTTGACCGATTATTTGAATTCGGTTAAAAAGCAATTGTTACATAAAAACATAAAAAAATCGAAATTTAATGTTTGAATTGAAATGAAACATTCCAAAGCTTTCTTTTTTTTGTCTAGTACGCATGAAAATTACAACAGGAGAAATAAAACCTTTTTTGCGTTCCACTAAATTTGTCCATGAGTGTACATAAAAGCCACTTCTGATGTAGGAGAGGGGTTGGCCATGCTGAATAAGAAGTCAGGGATTATAAGATAATATTTGGTTATATTAATTATAAATTGCACCAGGGCACTATTATAATTAATGATAATAACTAATTTCAAATTAATTATCCGAGAGCGTCTAGGATAAGTTAGCTTGGTACAACCAGTCCACCGAGTCACGCCAGAGCCAAGATTGCCCGATCCGTGGCTGCGCGGCCGTTTTATACCCGTTGCAAAACAAGTCGAGTAGTGGAGCGGTGGGGGAAATCGAGTGGCGCTCTGGGTTGCGTGATCGGTGCACGTATTGTTGATAATTTTTTGCTGTGCCGGCGTACTACAACGCCGCTGTTATGCCGTCATGTACATAAAATTGAGTTTAAGAGAAATTCACTGACATATTGAAAAGGAAAAACTAAAAAAATATGCAAACAATATTTTAAAAACGCAAATTAAAAAAATGCTAGCATAAAGTAACATATTATTAATACTACCAAAGTATGTTTTAATGCATTTGATTTTATTGCACGTTTTATGTTTTACCTTACATCGATACACTATAATTTTACTTACCTTATATTACAGAGTATTTGTTTGCGACGTACAATTTTGTTGCTAATTTCTTCTGATGTTACAATATTGAGTAATTTATAAAATGTGTGTTATATGTATATTATAAACAATTCACTTATTTGTGTGAAAGAAAATACCAAAGTAATTACTACTAGTGTGTACCGCTTAAAAAAGTTTTTGAAGTTCAAAGCTTATCAAATGCTTTGCATATTACTCCCAGATATTTTACAACACAATTAAGTAAAAAAGATAACATTAACGAAGTCAATATAATGAAACAATTATACAAAAGTTCAACAGTAAAAATATAAGCTTTAACTTATTATTGAACTTCGGTTTGTGTAGTTCTAATTCTGAACTTTGGTTTCTAATAAATAATAATGTTGCTTTACACACACTATCACTATGTGATAGTACTACAGCCCACGACAAGTTTACTGCTAAACATGGTCCTAACCTACCTGCATGTTTCATCAGGTCGTCACTCCATCGATTGGAGGGTTGCCCAACACTGCGTTTGAGATTACGAGTTAAACACTCGACAACCTACTGTGCTACTTTTACTCTTGAGCAATTCTTTTTATAATTTTGGTGCGTGTTTGTATCAAAGTCAGCTTTAACATATTATCAAACGTTCTGCCTTATTGAAAATGTGATGTTTTCTTCTTAAAAACCTATTCCTCAAATTTCTTGCAGCCTTGCATCTTACTTACAAGTAATTTTTAACCTTAGAATCCTTTTAAGACTTTACAATCCTTTAACACCTTTTTAAATGTTACATGAACTTGTTTTCCTTGTGATTAACTTTTAATATTTCTATGGTAACGCAACCCCTAAACATAATACATTTTGGTCATGGTAATGTAGATTTAAAACTGTTTTCCTTAGTTGTATATATGATGTAAACAACCTAATTTCGACAGCATTATCACAATATAGTAGCGACTGTTAAGACTCTGTATTGATGACCGCATCGTAAATGTTGTTGTGTACGTAAGTCTTAGGGCTGATCCTGCGATTGTCACTTATTCACGACATTGCTCCTTTAGGTCTCAAGGCGGTCCTATCACATTCGGATTTCTTCTAGGAAAACTGCTGTGCTGTTGGCTAGAGTTGCATGCCTTTTGTCGGAAAATTTCGTGGGCGCGCTCCCATCAACTAATCAAAAGTAATGTACAACCTATATACGTCCCACAGCTGGGCACAGGCCTCTTATTTTTGAGAGGTTTTTAGGTTAAAGAAATGTACGCCGCGCTGCCCAAATGCGTGTTGGCGGACTTCACGTGTCTTTGAAATATATTTTTTTCTTATTTCTTAGACATGCAGGTTTCCTCACGATGTTTTCCTCCACCGCCAAACACGTGGTAAATCAGCATTTAAAATAGCAATTAACAATTTTATTACACCGGCGGGGATCGAACTCGGGTTGCATACTATGAAATTTACAGCAACGATTAGCCCCTGTGTACCACGGCTGTAACTAACCAAAGTTTCGTCGTAATACAACGTCGTAGACAACAAACAAACAAACAAAGGAAAATTATGTTTGGTCACTATCGCTCACAATATCTCAACCAACTGTAATCGTAATGATATGAATGCCACACGGTACAAACAAATAATCGTTCGTTTTTAATTTTAAAATTTAACTCTTCTCTTTCTTATTGTAATTGTCTTAAATTTTTAAACTATAATCTTTAAAAATTAAACATTGTATTTTATAAACAAGTATATTTTGCAAAAACACATTAAATTAAAATTTCTTTAATGGGGCAGAGGTGCGAAGAATCTCCGGGAGTAAAACCGGCGATGCGGTTCGCCACCCATCACGTTCTGTCTCCCGGAGGGGCGAAAAGTATTTTTTTTATTTTTCTTTAATGTATGTCCACATACATTGCGGACTGCATGTATGTGGAGCAATGAATGATAAGATGGATGAAGTATGCGAAATGATGTATGATAGAAGAGTAGATGCGCTATGTGTAAATAAGACGAAACGGAAGGAAAAGGATGCACATGGCATGTATACCGCTTAATGGTCTGGGATAGACGAGATCGAGCGGGCATGCCAGGGAGTTGGTACCCTTTCAGAAAGAATAGGTCAATATGTGAAAGAGTATGAATGTGTAAGCTCGAGACTGTTATGGATACGATTGAAAGTGGGCTTTAAGAATGTCTAAGCCCACTTACATCCGAGAGCAGTTATTTGACATGGTAAGGATGGCGTTAATGAAATGTAAGACAAATGAAAATATTGTGATGTTAGGAGATTTTAATGGAAGGGTTGGGGTGGAGAGGTCTGGTTATGAAAGAATATTGGGAACGTTTGGTGATGAAAGTATAAATGAGAATGGTGAAAGCCTCTTTACCGTATGTGTGGAAAGAAGTCTTTTTGAGACGAACATTTTCTTTCGTCATAAAAAGATTCACATGTGTACATGGGAGAGAGTGATGATAGAAGCATGTTAGATTTCATAATCGTGGATGAGAGAATGAGGAGCGCAGTAGTAGTAGGGTTTACCGGGGGTCCAACGTAGGGATGCATTACTTAGTCACATGCAGAATTATTGGTCTATTCAGACGTTGGCAACATCGGACATCTGTGTCTACCACTGCATTACAGCGTATAAGAACAGAGAGCTTACAAAATGAATGAGTGGTTTGGATGAATTGTGTATGAATGATCTAGAATTGGAGATTATTGACTTGGTGGCATAATGTTAAGAAAGGTTTGGTGGATGCAGCTGCCGAAGTATGTGGTGTAAGTAAAGATGAGATGATGAGGTACGGATAGAAGTTGAAGCAAAGAAGAGAGCATGGCTAGATTTACTAGCAACGAAGGCTGGTAATTCTGGCGGTATGAATGATGATATTGAAAGAAAAAGGCAGACTTTAGACGTCTAAATAAGAAAATAAAAGAAGTAGTTGAAAGGAAAAAGCAAAAAAGAACGAATAAAAAGTGTGTAAAGAAGTGTTTAAAGAGATGAAAGGAATACTTTGAAAGCGTGTTTATGAGTGAAGAGACGTTTGAATTAAATTAACTAAAAATTCCGAAAGAAATGGAAAGACATAGAAAGATAAGTATAGATGAAATAATTAAAGCAATGAAAAGCATGAAAGCAGGGAAGGCAGCCGGATATGACAGAGTATCACTAGAAATATTAAGGACTGGGGAGGGAGTGGTGGCATGCCCGCTAAGGCTTATGACAGAGTAGGCAAACACTGAACTCATTTGGGTTGAGAACTGGGTTAATACAGGCATTGAGGTCTCTTTATGTACTTTAGTGCTTGTGTCAGAATCAACGGCGCCTACTCGGACTGGTTGGGCATCTATGGATAGTTGTTTCGAAACTTTGAAAACTGAAAATGTGGGTTAAGAATAGGTAAGTTAACTGTCAAATGCCTTTGTAATGATCAAGTCATATTTGCGTCATCGGCGGCCGAGTTGCAAATGATGAATTCATTAATGAACAGGTCTTTAAAAGAAAGGAGAATGAAAATGAACGCAAGTAAGACGAAAATAGTGGTTTTTGAAAGAGAAGAAAGTAAAACGATATGTGAAATAAGAATAGAAGAGGAGTTGGTTGTGCAAGTGGATGAGTTTGCGACGAAAGAACGCAGGAAATAGAGTAAATGGCGCTTACTCTATTAAGGAAAGTCGGAATATGTCAAAAAAGTCACATATGGCAATTTCACATTGCTATGTTAGTCCCTACTTTAATGCATGGTAGTGAAAGTTGCGTGTGGCAGAAGAAGCACGAGAGTGGAATAAATGCTTTATATATAAATTAGGCTAAATATGAATGACAGGGTGAGAAATTGTGTGATAAGGGAAAAGTGTGGTTTGCAAGATGATGTTGTGAACAGGATTAAGAAAGGAATGCTTCGGTGGTTTGGTCATGTAGAAAGAATGAACGAAGAAAGAGTGACAAAGCAAATCTATGTAGCAGATGAGAACGGCAGAGTCGGGAAGGGATGCCCAAGACGAAAGTTTATCGACCAAATTGGCGATATTGAAAATGGGCCAGATTAGGAGTACCCTTAACCGACGAGCATGTACATATGCGTAGGTATGTGGAGTAAAGGAGGCGAGAGAGGTATGTCAGGATCGATCCAAATGGAAGTCCGTAGTCTTTGCCTACCCCTCTGGGTGACAGGCGTGAGTGTTTATGTATGATAATTCGCTTATGTGTTTTTTTAACATATGTACTATTGGACGTAAATGAATTGTATCATATATTATATATATAAAAACAATTAAAAGCTTTAAAATAATAAAGCATTTTAGATTGTCTCTTTAATGATAAAAAACATATTGATTCGTGAGCTATTATGTTTTGTTTACAATGTAGCGTTTAAATATTTACGCAGGACTCTTTTATTGATAGGATCAGATTTATTGGTGAATAGTTATTACATAGGTTTTGTTTAACTACGCGTTGTTTGCCGGAATGGCCAGACACAGATAAATACGTTTCAAGAACAAACAAGTAAAAACAAGGGCGCTATCACAAAAGCTTTCTATTTCATATTCTACTGAATTCATTATAAATGTAAATGCAATGTAAGTAACATTTTATTTTGAGTAAATTTATGGAATGTGAAACGACTTGGTGTTTCTGCAGTAATTATTTTGACGCGTAGTTAATGTTTCAATCAGTAGTCCCCAAGCTTTCTTATTGTTGAAATAACTGCTTATTCATATTTCACAATGTTGGACACTAGCCTTTTCATATTTCTGAGAGGGTAAGGAGCAATTAGTCGTGTTGAAAAGTTCCTCATACATGCAGGTGATTCCCTTCATAGTCGAGAACGTTATAAAAAAGCACTTAATTTAGCTTTTAATTATGTAGGTAAAGGTAACCCAGGTTCAAGCATCAGGTTCTTTTACAAAGCACTTAAACCGAATTTTCAAAGAAGTTACAATATTTGCAATAAAATGCGTAAAATTTTTCTTTAATGTGTAGTAATGTGCATTTGTGTAAAACACGCTATTAATATGTCTTATATTAACTAATACTTTGTTTCACGAAAACTTGCTAAAATGGGATAGTTGAAATTATTGCTATAATTTTTCTTTTTATTGCAGACGAATATAATATAACTTTTAAAACAAAATCAGTATGTCTCAATATAGTGTTGAAGTGCATGAATCGTTAGCACTGGTTATACGATTATCACGCATCTTTGGAATGGCACCGTTGCGCCTGAAGTTTCCCTCCAACACTTTTATCGTCTACTATTCCTTTGCATTTGATATATATGGACGTATACTTCATAGTTGTATATGTAAGTGCAAATCACAACAAGTTTATATTGCGAATAAATTTTTAAGACATTAAGATGCATAACATAATATATTTTGTGGTGTGACGTGGCACCACAAACACTCCTACAAATTAATGAATAATGGAGTGATCTATCATGCTAGCAGTGGCGTCACAATAGCGTGAAAGGCAGAGCAAAATGCCACGGGCTTCCATCCGGAAGGGCCCTCGGCCCGAGGGGGCCGTGAAGACACGATGATCTTAACATAAATCCAACTATATGGGCAGGACGTTTCGATGCCATTTTTGCTTTAAAGTTGAACTACAAAAAGCACTTACAAAAACTATTCTATTAAATTCCCAAGCAAATGAGAAAAATAAAGCTATTTCACTGAAGAAGAAGGTCGAAAACTACAACTTCCTTATGTTACTACTGGTTTTCCATTGCTTAATTGTACAGACCATCGATGCGGCTTCTAAAGAACTTTAATCGCTTAAGAGGAAATGCGAGTGGTCTTTTCTCCATACAAACGCTCTCGCCTGTTTTTTTCTGGTTTATGACCTTATAGTAATGAGTTTTTACAGAAAAAAAATACCAATCTCTTCTATGCCCCTATATTTTCCTTTTGATGATACATTATCTTTATAAGCACTAGAACCCTTACAAAATACTGAAAATTGCCTATTTAGACCGCTGTCAACAGAGACGTAGTGTTCAAATTTGATAACTAATACTGAAAAAAAAAAACATAGGGACACAGTGTATCCTTCTTATTCAGTTCATGAAATATCCTTTAAATTGGTCCAATATGCTTTTGAGCAGGGGAGACCAAACGGCCTCCCTTGGTCGTTTGGTCTCCCCTGCTGAGGGCTTCCATCCGATTGGCTTTATATTTATTTATGTATTTTTTATTTATATATTTTACTATTTTAATATATATTTATGTATATTTATATATTTAAAATTTTAATTTATATATTTATACAGCCCAACCAGATGAGAAAACTATATAAATATCCAAGAACATTTTGTACTAAAACAAAAATTGTGATTTCAGTCCAGTACGCTCTTTAAATTAAAAGTTACTAGAAAATTAGCTAATTATAATTGTCTGCGCCGCAGACAGTTATAAACTTTAATTCATACGAATATATTTATATTGTCTGCATTATAAATAGTATATATAATCTATAATTGTAAAATGCATAGATACCTAATTGGTTTATAATAATTGTATAGTCTGTACTTCCTATGCAATTCCTGTGCAATTCAAATATAACTAATGTACGTTCGTTACGAACAAGTTCAAAATAGTTAAATATCTTAACGGGCACGCAACCTTTCGTTACAACAGTAATTATTGTATTAGAAATATAGCTACTTGTAATAGTTCTAAGGAGCTTTATTTTATCTCCTTGTTCTATTCTGAACAAGAATTGGACCGTGGCAGGAATACCACCAAATTAAGAACAAAAAACGAAGATTTTTTGTTCCCGTGGACGCCCTTTTTGAAACTGCCGACGACGTGTGCACCCAGTTTCTACAGACGACCCGGAGTTTCTATAAAAGAACTAGCAGTTCAGTTAAACTACAACGTCGTGCTGTACGTGCATCGCTTACTTCGAGCGGCCACTCGATCCACACGCAAGATCAATCTACTGAGCAGACGCAGCCAGCAGACAGCGGCATTGCAACACGTGAACGACTTGCTCAGCACCACCTGCCTGCCTATCAAACTGTGAGCTCGTTCCTATCTACATATTTTTCTTATAAATTATTCCCCCTATATTTTGAAGTCACTAAATTTAGTTCCTCGATGTACAAACTTATTCTAATTGCGTTGTCCTAAACTTATTTCCGAATCGATTTTAACTTAATTGTGCTTAAATCGCTTTATTATCTACTAGCTTTTTACGCGGCTTCGCTCGCGTTGGCTTAAATTTAGAGATATCATTAATACTACTCCAATTAAAGTTAAAATTTCAAAAATGTAGTTCTATTCACGATTAACGTGTGAGAGGAACTATATTCATGAACGGGAGTAGAAATATAGAGAAGATAGGCAGCAGCCTCTTACTGATTACAGCTCAAAATAATAAAAAGATGCAGTTGGCAACCCGCCTGCCAAGCGTGGCAACAACAGCTAATATCCAACTTATTTAGTAATCCATGGTGGGAATCGAAATGATGAACGGAAGTAGAAATATATTAGCAATGTATAGGCGGCGAAATAGAAATCAATACCCCATTTCGTCTCGTGGTTGTCGTAAGAGACGACAGAAGGGAAACTGAAACAGGAGATGGGTGGCGGCATCTTCCTTATAACAGTGCAGAGTAATAAAAAGCTGCGGCTGCCAACCCACTCGCCAAACGTGGCTACTACTGCAAATATCCGGCCTATTTGACAATGGGCCTAACGCTAAAGCCTATGATCAGCAGTGGATAGGCCTTTAAAAGTAAAAATACATCCCACTACTGGGGACAGGCCGCAGCGAGTTTTAGGACAAAAAAGAGTTGATTGAGTTGACTCCAACGCGGGTTGACCGACTTCACATAAGTATACTTACCTAAAAATGATTTTCGAAATATTTTTTTAACTTCTCAAAGATGCAGGTTTCCTCGCGATATTTTCCTTCGCCACCGAGAACGTGGTAAATCGAAACTTTAAATTGCAATCAAAATAAGAGTGGTGTCGGTGCGGATCGAATTTGGGTTGCTAGGTACTATGAAATTTACATTTGGATCGGTTCGGTTACCGGATAACTTTCAAGATTCTATCAACACAGTTTAACTCATAGTTAAAATTAAAATAAACATGCGTTTAAAATTTGCTGTCTTTGATATTTATAGTACTTTTTCGCAAGAGCCTAATCATTTACTCATGTCAGCTATGAAACCGGGACTGTCACAAAAATCTCAATAGCCTACCTATTGAGATTTTTGTGACAGTTTATGTCTGAAAATATGAAAGCTATCTTAATATATGATAAACTGTTTTATAAGTCTCATTGAAAGTAAAAAAGTAAGAAAGTAAAAAAAATAGGGCTGCTAATTACCCATGTGCAAAATAGTGGTTTCACATGTCCACGTTTTTTTTTTAAAACTACTTAGACATCAAGATTTCGCCGCCAAGTTATTCTTTACCACTTCACTGAGCAAGTGGAAAATAAGCAAATAAAATTTCCTTACCAGTTTCATTACTCCTCGCGGGAATCGAACACTTTTGTTCCTGTGCTTCTCGTATTTGCTTTAATAAAAGTCGTAAAAACTGAAAAGAAGCTTTTGTACTATTTTGGACACCATCTACCTAGTAATTAATATTCCATCATTTAGATATTAAAATCTTACAGCCACAGACTTGATACAAAAAGAAGTTGGTGAAATATTTCTATGCTGATAGACACCCAACATATTCAACTAAAGACATTCTGTCTTAATCACAGTTTTATGTACACAGTTCTGTTAGTCATTTTGCTAAAAGTGACAATTACGATAAATCATCCCGACACCGGTTTGGATATTTTAAGTCTAACAATTTTTGATGCTAGAAGAATAAGTATTGAATAGAATTCTCTTTAATTTCATCAGTTACTTATTATTAGTTTATTTAGCAGGAAGTAGATGACGCTATTATGAGATTAAAACTATGAAAACAAAAACTGTACCCTCTATTACTCAGCGACAATAAGTTGGAGTACGACTAGGGGGGGCCCAATCACACAACAAAGCCGCCAACATTAATTATATATTATATATAATACATTAATTAGGCATAAAGTGATGTAGATTCTATTAAAAATTCTGCTTCTGTCAAAAATACGATATAAGCGCTGCTAGCGGTGTGTAATGAAATAATTTTACAATTTGTACAATATGAAGAATTAGCAATGTTGTGTTTAGTTGTTAATATCGCCAAACGATCTCTATTCATTGATTTGGTCAAGTTATATCATGATATAGTCAAAAAGCAATGTTAAATTTAATTAAATGCCACCATTTCGTGCCATAATCTTTATGATATTATTAATTCTAAGATCTCGCCAATACGTATTAAAAAATCTCTTTGTTTAAACTATATAGATAGTGAGAGTTTTGAAATAATTACAGTTTTTATCTGTTTATTTATAGATGAACAAAACTATTTTATAGATTAGAAATGAAACTTAGAAACATCTCACATTTTATGATTTTCGATAGATGTCATTATTATCTATTTAAGTTAGTAATTAGTAACTTTATTAATTCCTACTTAAATGAAATAACGAAAGAACTAAAAAATGAACGTTAGAATTTTCAAATAATTATGAATTAAACTATTTATACATATAAATGTAAGTTATTTATTTTTATTTTATTTATTAGTAGAAGAAAGTCCAGAAAATATTAGAATTACAGGCACGACTTTTCTACAGATTTATTATATGTATAGATATAGATTCTATACATATAATAAATCTGTAGAAATTAATTAGTAGTAATTCTAATATTTTCTGGAAAAAACAATTCCAGGGGACTAAATAAAGGGCACTGAAGCCAAATTAGTGGTTTTTAGATTTTTTTTCTGTCTGTCTGTCTGTCTGTGTATTCCCGATTCACGCAAAAACTACTGGACAGATTTCCATGAACTTTTGTGTGTAGGTAGTTAGGGACCCGGGGCAACTTATAAGCTACATTTTATCCGATTGCGGAACTTTGAAAAAGGAGGGTTAAGTATTTTCCTCCCTCAAAATGTTAATTTCTATTTTATATTATTGATTATTGCTGTGTTTTTTTAAAAATAAATAACATATTAACATATTTTTAAATAAATCCTATAATTAGTTTTAACCGTTGCGTAATAATTTGAATTACGCTGACAATTTACGTTTCACTTTATTAAAACAATGCCATCTAACGTGAAATTCAAAAAGTTGTAACATTTTACCTCCAGCACATGAGTAAAGAAACCATACCGTACAGAGGCAAAGCTTCATACAACCGCGCTATGATAATTACACTACTACATACTAGACGTGCGTGTGTGCGTGAGCACTGGTGGCTCGTCACGTACGGACAGAAACTGCTCTAAACCTGCTCGGCCAGT
This sequence comes from Parnassius orleans, assembly GCA_029286625.1. Taxonomy (NCBI): domain Eukaryota; kingdom Metazoa; phylum Arthropoda; class Insecta; order Lepidoptera; family Papilionidae; genus Parnassius; species Parnassius orleans. Next base: position 277,541 of record JAGSMP010000215.1, on the reverse strand, counting down.
GCTTAAAACTCAGGGTTATCTAAAGAATAATGTGTCAAATTTTGTGTTTCAAAGAATTATTATTAGAATCAAATGAAATAAAAAAAGCGTAAATATGGTTTAATGTAATGTTTGTATGAACAATAATAGAAAAAATAAATATATATCATTTTTTAATTATCCCAAAGACTCCACTAGGTAAGTAGTAACTTAACTATAAATATATTATTTTTAATGTGGCAGATAGATACCTCATACATATACCTCAACATTGAAAGAAAACGTAGTACTATCTAACTACGTATAAGTGTTTGAAGAGTTAGTTTTATAATGTTTATAATTGAATAATTACGTTTATAAATTAAAAACGTACGTTCATGTATCTTTATTGTAATTTCAGACGACAAGAGTGGTAAAAAGCTGTCGGACGAGAAGATCTCCTTTCAAAACTTTTTGATTATAAAAAAAGGCAACAATATAGAATCTGTGAGGATCACTTCGAAAAATCCTGTATTAAGTTTTCTAAAAAAAGAACTGTAAAATATTTATTTGGAATTGCTTTTCCAACACTCAACTTGCCAACAAATGACGGTACTTATTCGAGTTCCAGCCAATGTGAGAATGTATCTGAAATGAATGTATGAATTGCTTGAACAAAAATTTCGAGAGTATTTTGACCTCGAAAGAAACATTGTAAATATTGGTATTAAAATATTAAAACGCGTGCAAGATTGTATATTTGTTTTGCCATGTGAGTGTTTTCTAATAGATAATTAAAAAAACCTTTACATTCTATTATAATTTACCATTTAATTAAAAAGCACAACAAATTGTTGAATGACAAAAATTATAAAAATAAAATATTTTGAATAAGTAGTTTATAAAAATATCTATCTTAAGTATATAATAAAAACTGATGAACGTTTTGTTTATTTAATTTTATTCTCCTGTGCCAACCCTACCAAAATAGGTAAAAATTTTGACAGCTCCTTATAAGCTTTACCTCTGTGTAGCTATGTCTACACCAGTGCGCTTTCAATTTCGCTTTCATGTTCATTTTGCATTTCAACTTTCAGTTCGTCTTGCGTCAAGCGCTGTGACATAAAACGCATGCAGCTTATCGTCTACACCCGTGCGCTTGTCGCATGCAACTTGTCTATACCTCACGCACCTCGGTTAGGCAAACCACGAAAATTCGTAATTATCTTCTGTTCCGGACCCACTCCTTTTCATCGTAACTTTTAATATTAATTTGAGAAGTATGACCTCAAGCTCCCTATCTTGTTTTTAACCGTTTTTACATCATAATTATATTTTTGGCTCAGAGAAATCAACGCGTCCTTTCTTTTTATTTTATTTGTGTAATCTTCGTGCTTGTGGTGCCACAATACTTGATATGTTCGATAATCATCGATAAATTTCAAAGTTTAAACTTTGTCTTCCGCCACTTTGTTTACTAAAACGCACGAAATGTTGCATGTGAACCCACCGGTGACGGATCAGCTTTCGCTAGAGGCATGCGCTATAGTTGCTCAGGCATGCGTTAGAGGAAGACGCAAGATAAACAGGAAAGTGCACTGGTGATACCTTATGGTTTCTTTACTCATGTGCCTCCAGTTACTAATAAATTAAATAAAAATAAATAACTTACATTTATATGTTTAAATATTTTAATTTATAATTATTTGAAAATTCCAACGTTCACTTTTCAGTTCTTTTGTTATTTAATTTTAGTAGAAATTAATAAAGTTTATAGTAACTAATTACTACTTAAATGAATAATAATGTCATCTATCAAAAATCATAAAATGTGAGATGATTCTAAGTTTAATTTCTAATCAATAAAAAGTTTTGTTTATCTATAAATAAACTGAAAAAACACTGTAATTATTACAGAACTCTCACTATCCATATAGTTTAAATAAAGAGATTTTTATATATGTATTGGCCAGATCTTAGAATTAATAATATCATAAAGTAGTCTATTATAGCACTAAATGGTGGAATGTAATTAAATTTTACATTGTTTTTTGACTATATCATGATATAGCTTCACCAAATCAATGAATAGAGATCGTTTGGTGATATTACCAGCTAAACACAACATTGCTATTTCTTCATATTGTACAAATTGTAAAATTATATCATTACACACCGCTAGCAGCGCTGATAGCGTATTTTTGATAGATGCAGAATTTTTAATAGAATCTATATCGCTTTATGCCTAATTTATGTATTATATAAATGTAGGCGGCTTTGTTGTGTGATTGTGCCACCCTAGTCGTACCTCAACTTATTATCGCTGCGTACTAGAGGGTACAGTTTTTGTTTTCATAGTTTTAATCTCATAATAGCGTCATCTACTTACTGCTAAAAAAACTAATAATAAGTAACTGATGAAATTAAAGAGAATTCTATTGAATACTTATTCTTCTAACATCAACAATTGTTAGACTTAAAATATCCAAACCGGTGTCAGGATGATTTAGCGTAATTGTCACTTTTAGTAAAATGACTAACAGAACTGTGTACACAAAACTGTGATTAATACAGAACCAATGTCTTTAGTTGAATATGTTGGGTGTCTATCAGCATAGCAATATTTCACCAACTTCTTTTTGTATCAAGTCCAATGTAAGTAATTGAAATTAATTGGACTATTAGATTTTCATCTTTAAACGATGGAATAGTTTGAATGACTAATTACCAGTTAGATGGCGTCCACAATAGTACAAAAATTCTTTTCAGTTTTTATGACTATTATTTAAGCAAATACGAGAGCCGCGTAGCTCGCCGTAAGATTTCAAAGCACAGGAACAAAAGTGTTCGATTCCCGCGAGAACTAATGAAACTGGTAAGGAAATTTTATTTACTTATTTTCCTCGTTCTCTGTGAAGTGTAAAAAAGTTAGTTTAAAAAAAATCGTGGACATGTGAAACCACTATTTTGCATATGGGTAATTGCATAATAGTAGGTTAAATACTAATGAGCAGCCCTGTGCTCAGTTGTAAGACGTATGTAAGCTGCTTCTTTACTTTTTTACTTTCTATGAGACTTCTAAAACACGGATTGACGGCTCCGTGGCGTAGTGGCTTAGCAATGAGTTGAGGCGCTTAGGCCCGCGGGTTCGAATCCCGCACGGAACAAGTATTTGTATGGCCTACGAATAATTGTTCCGGGTCTGGATGTTTGTCCTTGTGAAATTTATGTGTGTAAACTGCCCCCACGATACCGGAGAAAATCCTAGTGTGGAGGTAACGTTTTTTAAAAAAAAAAGTCCCGGTTTCATAGCTGACATGAGTAAATGAACAGGCTCTTGCGAAAAAGTACTATAATACTAGTAGTAGTATAAGTAGTAGTATTATAATATATATATATATATATATAAATATATTAACTTTGACCTCTCAATATATTTAAGAGAATTTAATGTATGCACACAAAACAAAAATAGTTTTATTAAAAATAGTGATGTACATTCTGTAAATACTAGGAACAAGCACAAGTTAGTTATACCAGTTACTCGGCTCCAAAGAGACAGTAATTTCTTCATGAGGTAATGTATACGCTTTTACAACAAGTCCCAGAAAATATGCAGACCTTATCTATCAAAAGGTTTAAAATAATTATTAAGCAAAAATTGTCTAGTAAGGGTTATGATACTACTAAAGAGTACATGACTGATAACCCCTGAGAATGAGGTGATCGCTACCCTGCTGTTTCTAAATGTTTTCATAACAATTGTATAAAATATAATATTGTAAATGGTGCTTTTAAAAAAAAAAGTCCCGCTGAGTTTCTTGCTGGTTCTTCCCTGGACAGAGGTTTTTTTTTGCGAACCAGTGGTAAAAGTAAAAAAATCACTTTCAATAAGTATTATGTACTGTAATCTATATTGAATAAAAATTATTCTATTCTATTCTATTCTATAAATATCAAAGACAGCAAACTTTAAACGCATGTTTATTTTAATTTTAACTATGAGTAGAACTGCATTGATAGAGTCTTGAAAGTTATCCGGTAACCGAATCGATCGAAATTCGATCCGCACCAACACCACTCATATTTTAATTGAAATTTGAAGTTTCAATTTACCTCGTTCTCGGTGGTGAAGGAAAATATCGCGAAGAAACCTGCATATTTAAGAAGTTAAAAATACTTTTGTGAAGTTGGTCTACCCGCGTTGGAGTCAACTCAATCAACTCTTTTTTGTCCTAACAATTGCTGCGGCCTGTCCCCAGTAGTGGGATGTATGTAGGCTGCTACTTTTTTACTTTTAAAGGCCTATCCACTGCTGATCATAGGCTTCTCCCATTGTTTGTCAAATAGGCCGGATATTTGCAGTAATAGCCACGCTTGGCAAGTGGGTTCGCAACCGCAACTTTTTATTACTTTGCACTGTTATCAGGAAGATGCTGCCATCCATCTTCTGTTTCAGTTTCCCTTTTGTCGCCTCTTACGACACCCACGAGATGAAATGGAGAATTGGTTTCTATTTCGCCGCCTCTACATTGCTAATATATTTCTACTTCCGTTCATCATTTCGATTCCCACCATAGATTACAAAATAAGTTGCATATTAGCCGTTGTTGGCACGCTTGGCAGGCGGGTGGCATCTTTTTATTATTTTGAGCTGTAATCAGAAAGACGCTGCTGCCATCTTCTCTATATTCCTACTCCCGTTCATGTATACAGGCTGGTCCAAACAGTGACGTCCAAAAGAAAAATTTAAATTCCTCATAACCAAGGGTATCCGAAAATACTCCATGTATGTTATCCGATTTATTGTAGTTTTAGAGTAATTTTTTTTGTATTTTTTTAGTGTTTTCTGCCGGTGGAGCTAATTAATTTCTTTGAAATTTATATCTTTTTTTGTAGTGGTTATTTTTCAGATATTTTTTTGACATGATTGTCTTGAATGATACATTCACACATAAAATAATAATCTTCCTAACATTTCTGCAAACTGCTCAAAAAATTATCGAAAGTAAGAATTTCAGTTTATAGTGTGGTAGACTCAAATTTTCAATTTAAAAATACATAAACGAGTTTCCATAGGTTTTAGCTGACTTTAAAAACTTTGCAGGTTTCAAAGTTATCTGAAAAATAACAAAAATTGGTACTTAACGCGCTTAAAAAATGTTTGTGTTAAAAAATTATTGTGCCTATTTTTGTCATTATTATGTAAGTAAAAGTAATAAAATGTAATTTGTTATTATTTTCACCAAAATTGCAGTAAAATAACACGATATAGATTGTACATTACAATGATTCATAATTTGAGCTTAGTCAAACGGGTTTCGGACCCTTCGGGGCCAGGTAATAATTAGACCGGTTTTTATCTGCTCAGTGGACCCCTACCTCATATCCCTGACGCATCTAGTTCGTTAGTTTAGTCGTTTACTTTACTGCCATCGCGCGTGTTAAAACTGCTCTCGTTGACGTTATTTTCGTTCCATTGTACTACTTTTGCTGTGTTAACTGGACTCTGATTTGCCTAAAGATAACCTGTGCTTGTGTTTTGGACTCCGATTTGCCTCACGATAACCTGTGCTTGTGTTTTGGACTCTTGATTTGCTTTACGAAAATTGTCTTTGTGCGGTACCATGAGTTATTCACTAAACCAATACGCAGAAATGCATTATTATTATGGCCTTGCCCAAGGCAACGGTCGTTCAGCTGCAAGGCTTATCAAGAGGCACTGGAGAGGCGAGGGGAGGGACTGGTTTGTTACCTGGATCATAGGGTTTTTATTAACGTACATAACACCTTGATGGCTGGACGTGTCCCCGGTCGCAATCAATCTCGCCAATCAGTACCCCGGAATCGGGATCAAGTTGACAAAGTCAGAACTTGTAGATGGGTCTCTTTGGAAGATGTCCAAAGAGAGAAGAATTACATGAAATGGAGTTCCACGTACTTCGGTTATAAAAATTCTTTATAAAGGTGAGCTTTAAAAATTGCTGTAACCACCAGTCTTAAGATTTTAACTTGTGATAATTATGAGTTCTTTTTTAGATTTTTTTTTGTTTTGCTGAAGAGTAACATGCGTACCATATCCAGCGCATCCAGCAGCTTCAGGAATCTGATTAGCGAAGAAGAGTAGTTTTTTGTGAAATCATATTACAGAGATCTGAAGAAGACCCTGATTTTTTTCAAAAAAATACTTTGGACAGACGAGTCCCGATTCGAAAGGACTGGAATTTTTAATATCCATAATTACCATAGCTGGGCCATCGAAAACCCACGTCTGGCAAGGGCATCGAACTTCCAACACTGCTTTAGCGTAAATCTGTGGCTTGGGATCCTAAATGGAGAATTTATTGGTCCCTTTGAATGACCATCCAGGTAAAATGGACGGACTTATTTAAATTTTTTACAAAATCACCTTTATGAATTGTTGGAAGACGTGAACATTGCGGTACGACAACAAATGATTTTTCAAAATGACGGTGCTCCTTGCCACTACGCAAGACAAGTAAGACTAACAAAACTAATCTACACGAAACTTTTCCACAAAGATCGAATGGCCTATCGACTTTTTTATTATATAGATTTTACAAGGAGCTGGTGTACGCTCGGGAAGTCGACAATGAAGAAGAATTGAGAGAAAATCTGGAAATAGCTGAAAGAAAAATGAAAAAAGATCATTCATTCTGTTTCAGACAGTTTTTAAAACGTTGTCTTTGTATTGAAGTAGGAGGAAGTCATTTTGAAAATTTGAAAATCAACTTTCATGTTATGCACTACTTATACGAAGTAACAAAAAATAAACAACAATGATAGCACAATCATGATATAATAAATCAAACTAAGTTCATACTTGACTACAACATGCCAGGTGCAAGTTTGAATTTGGATGTAACCAGTGACGTCACCCGCGGCGGCTTATACTACAAGTGAATTAGTGAACTGACATCTATCCAGCGCTCTCCGAATTTACACGGTGCGGTGCGCCGAGTTGACTCGGTAACTCGAGTGCAAGCGGACTCGAGTAAAATTTATTTTCACTCGACTACCGAGTTACACAAATTCACTCGATTGAATCGAATGAAAACAGAGTTCGAGTTGCATCACTACTATAAGAATAGAGTTTGTGGTTAGTGGTTATTTTAAAATAATTTTTGGTAGCAAAATTAGTAAATAGCAAAAAGTTTATACTTGTTTGTTTACAAGACAATAAAATAAATATCGTCTCATGGATGCACTAGTGTTTAACATAATATGGATTTTAGACTTTATTTCCTTTTTATTTTTTTTGCGGTCGCATGGTAAAACTATCAATAACATTCGAAATTGGAAAATGAAACTTGATGACTTTATTTAATTAATATAAGAGTATGTATGTAATACAAGAGTTTACTTTTACACCTAGAATTTTGAAAAATCTATAAGATATATTATTTATAATGAACTACCTAAAACAAATGACAAACACAGGTCTTAGAACCTTATTAGTGAGTTAAAAGTGGCAAAGTATTAAAGTTTTATGTTATTACTAAAATCTAAATTAAATAATATATAGAGTAAACACACAAAAGAAGTTTATGTGTATGTTAAAAGAAAATTAGCACCAATGGGTCGAGGAATTTAAGAAAGCTTCTCTATTTGATCTAGCTTCATCGGCTTTGAAGAGCGATTAATTTACTGCATTTAGATATAAATACCTTATGTATTCAGCAAGTTGTTCCATAAACTTGACAATACCAAATGGCATCAAACATGGATCCTGAATTTATGCCAGTCATAGTAGATAGATAGTACATATATTTATGAGTAAATAACTAGTTTTTACTTGTACTAGAAGCAAATATACAGTTTGCATAAGTATTGTTACTTAGTTAAGCCATTTTTACTTGTTTAATGGTTATATCCTTGTTGATCAGATGCTTCATTATGCTTAGACTGCTGTGTTGTTAACTCTGCAGAAAGGAATATTATTTTTTCATTTACTATCAGATAATTAATATAAAATAATATCCTTTTTCCCTACATGAAACCAGTGAAAATAAGAAATCAGACAACTTTTACAAATATTGTTGATGTAAATCCATAATGAATACTTTAGTATTTGGTCATCTGGAGCTGATTAATGTTGTATATTTTATAATAATTTCTTGATTATTTAGCATACAGGCAGAGGCAACAAAATACTGTCAGAAATATGGAAATATAGTTTATTTACATTGAAGTATAGTATATATATAGACTTATCTTATATCTCTTATTATTGAAAATGTCCTGATTTCTAACACTATCATATGTGGATGTGTTTTTTGGCTTCTTCAATACAACCATAAACATGGTTGTATTGGGGTCTACCCCACACACTATTTAGATTGCAATTACACTCTTTACAATGTTCATTAACTTTTTTCAGGTGGATTGCTTAGAATAAGTGTGTGTCTTGTAGGCTGAAATCTTGCAGAGCTGCTCGTAAGCAGAGACAAAAAAATATATGGATATTGAAGACAACAGTCTTATATCACATAAAATATTCTTATGATTCCTAACAATTTCATAAATGGACATGTTATTATCAAGTTATTTTGAAAAAATCTTTTGGAATGATAATAACTGACAATAATAAATACAATTAAATTATACATGTGTTTTGTTATCCTTACACAACCAGTTTAAAACATCTCACTTCATATTTATCAACATAAATAAACATGATATTACCTAGTCATTTTGGCTTTAATGGTGTTTGGGGTATAATAACTAATCAGTTAATATATTTTAAAGCAAAGTTTACACACTGCACCTTTACTAACCAACCAAGATGTATTAAAATAAAGTCTTCACACCGCGCCTGTCTGTCTGTCTGTTCCACTATTAATAGACTACTTTTGAAATGATTACAGTAATAAATACAGTGGTATTTTACTTTGTGTTTTTATCCTTATACAACCAGGTTAAAACATCTTTCTTACTATATAGCATGTAAAGGTAATATTATAAATGAACATATTATCTTTTATTCATTTTGGCTTTAATCATATTTATTTAATTACTGTAATGGTGTTTGTGATGTATATTTACTAATCAATCAATACATGTAAAAAATAGCCTCCACACCATGTTTCTTTGTCAGTGTACTATTTTTTGCCGGAACTACTAAAAGGATTTTCCATCAGTCTAAAAGTACCTATAAATGCTGAATGTACCTGCAACTTTTTTTATGCTATTAATTATTTAGCTGTTCTATTCTATTCTATATACACTATTCTACATAATACTAATAGAAAATAGCTTTTAGTTTAGGCTCAGAAGGGCTAGAACCCAGAGCCGTTAAGCCAGATTAAAAAAATAGCGTTTAGTTTCTTTTTAGGTTATTGTGATATTTATATTTTAATTTCTCAGTATTCCCGTTAGATGCGATAAATCTAATATTAATTTTGTAATCTATAGATTATAAAGAATAAATCGACATACATTTCATTAAGTGTCCCTAAAATTTGTAGTGGGCCCATTCTCCATACAAAAAGAAATTGTCTCCTTTGCCGTAAGAATGACAAAATTAGGCAAAATAATTTTTTAAAGCTTAAAATATTAACTGTGGATTTTTAGCCTATCCACTTTGGAATGCCGATTACAGCGAATAACAGCCCACTAAGTACCCATTTTTTTATGTTTCGGTTAGCTTAGAGACCTGCAAAGTTTTAGAGTCAGCTAGAACCTATGGAAGCTCCTTATTGTATTTTTAAATTGAAGTCGAAAATTTGAGTCTACCCCACTAAAAACTAAAATTCTTATTTTGGATACTTTTTTAAGTAACTTACAGGAATGTTAGAAAGTTTATTATTTTATGTGTGAAAGTATCATTCAAGACGATCATGTCAAAAAAAAATCTGAATAATAACTACTACGAAAGAAGAAATGAATTTTTGAAGCCCCACCGACAGAAAACAATAAAAAAATCTGGGGTATTTTCGGATACCACTGGGTGTGAGGAATTTAAAGTTTTCTTTTGGACGTCACTGTTTGGACCAGCCTGTATAGCTCGTAGAGTTAGTAGAAGCCTCATGGCCTTCTTTTAACTTGATATAGGTTATTGACCTTCCTATTATTGAAGCCCTTCCAGCCTTGGTGGCAGACCCTGCATCTCAGACGCAAGGTAACGAGCTTAGCTGCTACATTTAAAAAAATATTTTAATTTCATCGCCTACAAAACACTTTCGCTAGAGTACTCAGGTTAATAGCGAGAAGAGGTTTGCCTAAATCATTTATTGTGACAACGATCGTAATTTTGTAGCAGCCTCCAAAGAGTGTATAATTTTAAAATTTCACACCGAATCCCTAATTGAATATTTCCTAAAGGAATAGAGTTCAGATTCAGTCCGATATAAGCTCCTCACTTTGGCAGTCTCTGGGAGGCTGGAGTTAAATCGGCTAAACATCATCTACGCATAATATTTGGAGACGCACATTTTACATTCCAGGAGCTAGCTTCATTGTTTTCACAAATAGAGGCCATTCTCAATAGCCGTCCCCTATATCCCATGAATCCCTCACCTAATGATTTCCAGCCTATAACCCCGGGTCACTTTTTGATTAAAAGGCCGCTAACATCGCTGCCATCGCCGAGCCTTGTCGAATACAATACTCACCGCCTCGACCTCTACGAGCGCCTAGAGCAAGCTCGTCAACATTTTTGGAAACGGTAGGCCAACGAGTATAGCTGAGTTGCAACATGGAACGAAGTGACTTGGTACTATTAAAGGACGACAGTACGCCTCCGTTATCCTGGCGTTTTGGGACGTGTCAGCAAACTATTCCCCGGAATAGATGATGTGCCTCGTGTGGACGACGTTTCTACCACCAACGGCATCATGCGGAGACTTAAATTTCCTATGCCTACTTCCTACACCCAGCCATGAAGAAATTTGAAAGATGTCGTATAGCTTTTTTTTTAAAAACGTTACCTCCACACTAGGATTTTCACCTGTATCGTGGAGGCAGTTGACAAACATCCAGACCCGGAACAATTATTTGTAGGCCATACAAATACGTGCGGGATTCGAACCCGCGGCCGCCAGCGTTGCATTGCTAAGCCACTGCACCACCGGAGCCGTCAAACAATTCATACGAATATATTTATATTGTCTCCATTATAAATAATATATATAATTGTAAAATGTATAGATACCTAATTGGTTTATAATGATTGTATAGTCTGTAATTCCTGTGCAATTCAAATATAAGTACTGTGGCCGGTGGAAAGAAAAGGGGAGATCTCACGCCGGGCAAGGTGATGGGCCCGGGGAGCCGCCAACGCTCCGAGTGGTAGTTCGGAGCTATTGTATATATACTATACTGTTTTTAATTCGGAACTTTGATAGCGCGATTTAGGCTTCGAAGTATTTCGCTTGTGGCACGACGACAGCGCCGCCACATCACCCCCCCTGCTCAGACCGGAGGTCGATAGTGCAGTCTAGATGTTGACGAATGTGCAAGTGCCAAGGAATTGCCTTGTAGTCTGCGGTGAGTCGAGAAGAAGGCAAGTAATCTGCGAGAGTGCCGTGAAGCAGAGGCGAGCAGTAAGGCTCAGAGCCGTGCCGAACACTGTAGCGCAGAGAGTAGCTTGAAGGAACAGGAAGCATTATTATTCCAGTGCTGTGATGAACCTTTGTAAAGCTAGATGGCTTGCAGAATATGAAGACTGCAGACAATATCTGCTCGGGAGCGAATGAATGGGGTACTTGAGGACGATGACGAAGGTTTGAAGTTGTAGTTTCCGAAGGTTGTTGGTTTCGTGTTCACATCACTTCGGGGTCACCACTGTGGCCGGTGGAAGGAAAAGGAGAGATCTCCCGCCGGGCAAGGTGAAAGGGAGCGGCCAACGCTCCGAGTGGTAGATCGGAGCTATTGTATATATACTGTTTTTAATTCGGAACTTTGATAGCGCGATTCAGGCTTCGATGTATTTCGCTTGTGGTGCGACGACAGCGCCGCCACAGTACTATACGTTCGTACCGAACAATTTCAAAATAAATCAATATCTTAACGGGTATGCAACCTTTCGTACCAACCGTACTTATTGTAGTACGCTAGAACAAAAGCAGCAATGGTAATTGTACAATAGGAAAAGTAATAAATGAAAGTTTACAAAGGTAAATATAATAGTAAAGTATTCATCTAGATGTAAATTAGTTATAACAATGATAATTAGTAAATAATCAAGTACCCGATGAAATGTTATGCTTTTATTAGTTAAATTACACGTCCTTGATCGGTAGCGAAGCCTCCATAGAAGCCGAGAAGCCGGGCTTGCCCTATCAAACTGCTCAATCAATAATATCAACTAATAAATTAACTCGTAAACTGTTTCAAACTATTTCCCGCGCGCTTCTCTGTCGCTGTCGCTGACCTGTTCTACACAGGCCATAGATTAATGTATATACACAGGCCTTATAATGTCAACACGCGGCAAAACTGCGCGATTAGGTTGTTGTTAGATTAGGTTGTTAATATAGCTACTTGTAGTAGTTCTATGGAGCTTTATTTTATCTCCCATGTTCTATTCTGACCAATAATAGCGTTTTATGTACCTACTTTACTTTGTGATTTATTCTTACTATTAAGGCCTCTAACGGTATAGTTACGCCACTGCACGCTAGCGAAGTTTTCGAGCAATTGTAATTACACAAATAGTAATTTTGTTATAATTTTGTTCCTTATATTTTATTTCCAGTTTTTTGCAGCTCAGCATACGTAACGTGGAATCTTTTTATGGTAGGAAGCGAAGTAGTAAATTATTTACACAAGTCGCCAGTTAGAATAGCCTTTTCAATATCTATCGGAATCACTATAATTTTGGGGATATGCACAACTTTCAGGGGCCCGCAGCGGATGAAAAACTCATTGAAAATTTAGACATCATACAAAACGTGTTTGAAAGCGTATGTAATAAAACGTTTTTAATAATTAAACTGTATTACGTAGACCTAGTAGTAGTCATCATTATCATCATTACAGCCCTTCACAAGTCCACTGCTGAACATAGGCCACCCCCAGAGAATGCCACATAGCAAGGTCTTGAGCCACCAGCATCCATCGACTTCCTGCATGTCTTACCAGGTCGTCACTCCATCTAGTGGGGGGCCGCCCTACACTTCGCCTATGATATCTCGGCATCGACAAAATATTTTAAGGCGCAAAATATTTACAGATGACTACTACGACTAAAAGGCTGTAGCACCATAGACCACATACATACCCTTAGGCAAATTACCGGTACGAAGCTGCCACTCGATAACCTTGCTTCCCCATCGGTTGTCGGTTCTTCGAGCTATATGGCTGGCCCATTGCCACTTCAGCTTACTAATCCGTTGCGCTATGTCGGTTACTCTGGTTCTACTGCGGATAACCTCATTTCTAAGTTTATCACGCAGAGAAACTCCAAGCCCTTTCCATAGTTCGCTGAGCGACCTTGAGCTTCCTCATACGGCCAGCAGTAAAAGACCACGTCTCAGATTCATAAGTCATCACTGGCAACACGCACTGGTTGTACAATCTCGTTTTCAAGTTTTGTATATGTGTCGTAATCTCCCGAACGCGGCCAAGCCGAGTTGAATCCGTCGATTGACGTCTCGGTCGAAGTTGGACTTACTCTATCGGACTATTTGTCCCAGGTTAACTACCGGCATAGGTGTTACATGGACGTTACACATGACTTTTGTTTTGTCCCTGTTCATTTTAAGAACTCTCGTTAGGAGACACTATTGACGTTATTGAGCATAGTGCATAGGTCCTCCAGCGATTCTGCCATAAGGACTATATCGTCGACAAATCGAAGGTGAGTGAGGTACTCGCCATTGATTTAAAACCGTGTCCTTTCCTGTTAAGTACCTTGAAAACGTCTTCCAATGCAGCGGTGAACAGTTTCAGGGATATAACGTCACCCTGTCTTACACCTCTCTGCAGTTGGATAGGTTTCGTACTCTGGTTCTGTACTCGGATAGCCATCGTAGCCCTACTGTCCAAATACTTCAGCACTTCGATATACCAACTATCGACTTAGCAACGCTGAAGTGACTGCAGCAGCGTCAAAATTTAGACGGAATCAAAGGCTTTCTCATAGTCCACATACGCAAGACAAGTGGCAGATTGTACTCTTCAGTCTTCTGTATAATTTGCTGAAGGGCAAGTATTTGGTCTATGGTGCTGAAGCCTTTTAGTTGTTAGTCATTTGTAAATATTTTGCATCTTAAAATATTTTGTCGATGCAGAGATATCATTGAACATGCATGAATATAATGATTTTTTAACATGTCCTATGATCTGTCCTTTATGCAGGAATAGAACAATACAATAACTGAACCCAACAATTTTCGTTAATTCCACGATAATACGGAGTTTCAGATCAAAAATTAAATATTTTATACTTTCTAACGTCATGTAGAAATTAAAAAGCATTATTTTTAAAAATTGGAGTGAAAAAAATATTTTGACGTATAATAGTCATTGCGACCATTAAACTTGCAGCATTAACATCAGGAGCTATCTTAATATCGGTTTTATATTTAGAGCTAGACGATTTTAATACATACTTCCCCGTGTAGTGGCGGGTAAGAATACCCACTACCCAATATCTTCCCGTGGGTGTCGTAAGAGGCGACAAAGGGAAACTGATACAGAAGATGAGCAGCAGCATCTTTCTGATAAAAGCAAAAAGCAATAAAAACTGCGGTTGCCAACCCGCTCGCCAAGCGTAGCTACTATGACAAAATACCCCCCATGAGCAACGACAAAAATAAACGGCCCCCAGTCCCCGGCGGTCCCGCTATTCCTGGCTACGGTGGCGACCATGGTAACGGCGGGGCAGGGGGTGCTAAGAATCTCCGGTGGAGGTTCGGTTGCCACCTACGACGACTCGACCTGGAAACTTATAACGCACGCACCCTGAGGACTGACGAGAAGATCCTGGAGCTGGAAGAAGAGATAGATAAGTTACGCTGGAATATAATAGGACTGTCCGAGGTCCGAACAGAGGGGGAGGACACGGTAATCCTCGAATCCGGCAACTTATTCTATCACCGGGAGGGCGACCATCTGTCCCAAGGAGGTGTCGCATTTATCGTCCACAAGTCTCTCGTTAACAACGCTGTAAAGATTGGGAGTGTGTCGACGAGGGTTGCGTACCTTATACTCAGAATCACCAAACGGTATCCGCTGAAGGTCATACAGGTTTACGCACCAACCTCGGCACACTCCGATGAGGAGGTGGAGGAAATGTATGAGGATATCTCTAGAGCCATGCATTCCTCTTAAACCCACTATACGGTGTTAATGGGAGACTTCAACGCAAAACTAGGCACAAGAGAGAGCGGTGAGCTGAAAGTAGGAAATTCGGAATAGGGCAACGGAACCCAGGCCAGCAGCTGGCCGACTTATGGAGAAAGAGGGACTCTTTACGATGAACTCTTTCTTCTAAAAGCGGCCCCACAGAAAGTGGACGTGGTCGAGTCCCGACGGTTCGACAAAAAATGAGATTGACTTCATTATGACGAGCAGACGACAACTGTTCAGTGATGCCTCAGTGATCGCGAGGGTGAAAACTGGCAGCGATCACCGAATGGTGAGAGGCACACTGAACCTAAATGTTAAGTTGGAGAGGTCACGTCTAATGAAATCAACGCTCCGTCCCCCTCGTGCTCTAATCCAAAGTCCCGAAAACTTTCAGCTCGAGTTACAAAATCGTTTTCAGTGCCTAGAAGATTGCAATGAAGTGGACGATATGAATGACAAGCTTGTGGAAACTGTCAAAAACTCTCCGATCACACTCTTGATCTCATGGTTGTTAGACGGTAGATGAAGCTGCAGTCTTCAGCAGATTTGACAGCATACAAGCAACTGAACAGACAGATCTCCAAATGCATGCGGCGGGACTTGTGCAACTTCAATACAACTCGTATTGAAGAAGCGATACGGAAGCAGGGCTCCAAAGTCTTTACCAGAGATCTGTCTGCCAGAAAGAGCCAACTGTCGAAGCTAAAGACCGAATGTGGCAGCATCGTTTCCGGGACACCTGAGATTTTGAGTGAGATTGAGAGGTTCTATGGATAGCTGTACTCGTCATCGTTGGAGCCACACGCAAGTGTGAGTAACGATCCAATAGCAAGTCTTATCTGACACTATTCCGATGATATCCCGGACGTCAGTCTGAGCGAGATTAGAATGGCTCTCCAGCACTTTAAAAAAGGCAAGGCCCCAGGCGAGGATGGAATAACAGCGGAGCTTCTGAAAGCGGGTGGAAAACCGGTACTTGAAGTCCTTTAGAAGCTCTTTAATGCCGTTCTTCATGGTGGGATTACTCCGGAGGTGTGAAGCAGAAGTGCGGTGGTCTTGTTTTTTAGAAAGGTGCCAACCCTTTCTTGACGAACTTCAGACCGATTTCCCTTCTGAGCCGCGTCTACGTGCTGTTTTCGAGAGTCATTACGAATCGTCTCGCATGCAGACTCGACGACTTCCAGCCTCCCGAACAAGCCGGTTTCCGAAAAGGTTTTAGCACCATAGACCACACACATACCCTTCGGCAAATTGTACAAAAGACCGAAGAGTACAATCTGCCGCTTTGCCTTGCGTATGTCGACTACGAGAAAGCCTTTGATTCCGTCGAAATTTGGGCGGTACTGCAGTACCTTCAGCGGTGCTAAGTGGACTGTCGCTATATCGAGGTGCTGAAGTGTTTGTACAGTAGGGCTACGGTGGCTATCCCAGTACAGAACCAGAGTACGAAACCTATCCAACTGCAGAGAGGTGTAAGACAGGGTGACGTAATATCCCCGAAACTCTTCACCGCTGCATTGGAAGACGTTTTCAAGCTACTGGACTGGAAAAGATACGGTTTTAACGTCAATGGCGAGTACATCACTTACCTTCGATTTGCCGACGATAAAGTCCTTATGGCAGAATCGCTGGAGGATCTAAGCACTACGCTCAATGACCTCAATAGTGTCTCCAAACGGATAGGTCTCAAGATGAACATGGACAAAACAAAAATCATGTTTAATGTCCATGTCACACCTATGCCGGTAGTTGTTGGGAGCACTAAGCTCGAAGTTGTTGACGAGTATGTTTACCTGGGACAAATAGTCCGACTAGGTAAGTCCAACTTCGACCGAGAGGTCAATCGACGGATTCAACTCGGCTGGGCAGCGTTCGGGAAATTACGGCACATCTTCTCGTCAGGCATACCTCAAAACTTGAAAACGAGGCTGTACAACCAGTGCGTGTTGCCAGTGATGACATACGGAACTGAGACGTGGTCCTTCACTGCTGGCCGTATGAGGAAGCTCAAGGTCGTGCAGCGAGCTATGGAGAGGGTTATGCTCGGGGTTTCTCTGCGTGATAAACTTAGAAATGAGGATATCCGCAGTAGAACCAGAGTAACCGACATAGCCCAAAGGATTAGTAAGCTGAAGTGGCAATGGGCCGGCCATATAGCTGGAAGAACCGACAACCTATGGAGAAGAAAGGTTCTCGAGTGGCAGCCTCGTACCGGCAGGCGAAGTGTAGGGCGTCCCCCTACTAGATGGAGTGACGACCTGGTAAGACATGCAGGAAGTCAATGGTTGCAGGTGGCTCGGGACCGTGCTTTGTGGCATTCCGTGGGGAGGCCTATGTTCAGCAGTGTACTTGTGAAGGGCTGTAATGATGATGAATGATGTTGATTTTAATACAACAGTTTTGTTTTAGAAAAGTTATATGCATATTATATATGCAAAGCACGCTAGATATAATAAATATTGTTTTCCAGCTAACTTTAGAGGGAATGGATGATGGATATAAACAAAAAGACATTGAAAGAAGAAAAGTTAAGTTGCTAAAATTGTTTCTGGTAATTCTTATATCTTTATTATCTTTTGAGATTTGGGTTGCATTTAAAAATGGTGTATCAACGACAACAACAAGTAAGTATGAACCGTTTTTAAGATAAAGTTAATTAGATATAAAATGGAAGAGAAATGAAGTATTTTTTATCTTCTTCCACGGTGGATACAATTTTGAAGTACCGCGAAAGTCATTAGGTAGGGTTGAAATCATACCAAATGGATGTTTGATGAGTAATTAGTTACGAGATATATTATAAATATAACTTAAGCGTATATATCTAAGTTTATAAATAAGTTTTAGAGTAGTTAGTACTTACTAGTAGTAATCACTAAATCACGTTTAATCTATGAACATTGTAAATTAACGTCGTAAAAACAATCAAACAATCATCGTTGTATCTTACAAATTGGGAGCACCGTGTCATCACAATATTCCTTACTAGAAGGAGGATAATTTTAAGATAATCCTGGAGAAATTACTGAAGTTAAAGGGAGCTCTAGATCATCGTCTACCATACTCAAACATGCTCATGACATGAAAGATAACAGTGTAAAAGTAAAAATAAAAAAATATGGAGTGCCGCCGAAAACAAGTACGGCAAATAGCGGAGGAGTTATATATTCAGACCAACAAAGAAAGATAGACGAACCAGTACGTACATTTCAAGTGACAATGAATCCAAGCTGAAACCATGGTCAAGTTATTACAAAGGCACGCACTAATGCACACATTTTCATCTAAAATGATTTGCAATCAACAACGTGGTTTTAGATGCATATGTGTGCATCAAGCAGTGGAATTTTACGGGTATTTCTTGCTACCTTTATGTACCAAGCCCTGTTTATTACTGACTTAAATTTATAATAGGTATTACATTAGTGGATACCGTGAGCCACACTACATATAAATACAAATCAAATACATTTATTGTGGAACATAGTTACAAAAATCTTATTACATATTACATATTAGTAGCACTATATCCATTACGTATTGGCCATTGATATTAAAAAAAACGATTTAATTTTATTATAATAAATTAAATAATCAGTAATTGCAGAAAGAAGAAATATACAGAGTTATTTTTCAAAGAGTAGCCAAAATTTAAACTTAAGTTCAAACATAATATAATGATATACCTTTATTGCAGTTTTTGAAAATATGAGTAAATAAGGCTTCTACTTATATTTGAAATTATACCAAATTGAATGTAATTTATGGACAACAACGTTTTTGCCTATCGATCGACCCTTACGAATTTGTGCGTGCGCAGTAAAAACAGTTAAAATAATGCATTAAAACGTATTTAAATATAACTAATTAAACCACGCATTAAAACATAAAAAGGATAGATTGATTGAGATTTTTTTAATTAATTTTTCTTCACCATTTGCCTATATTACTTATTATGAACCTTCTCTGCAATTTTGGCCGGTTATTGCGAAATAACCATGTATGTGTATGTCAAAAAGCTGAGCATGGGTTCGGCGTCGTTCATTTTAAATTGCAGCCACCCATAGATATTGATATTTCTAAGTATATTGAAAGTCTTGCCTGCATTCACCACGCTATGCGGCCGAGTTCTGAACTCATCAGACTTCAGAACCGATACTCGCGAACTAATAATACTGCTTCAATAAAAATCTATCGATGTTTACAGATTCATATTAAATTATTATTAAACTTTAAAAACATGCGTGTGTCGTGGAACACTCGGTTGGAACGAAGTTCCTTACGTAGTATATTATTATTGATAAAAGTAACATATTAGTATATATATATATATATATATATATATATATATATATATATATATATATATATATATATATATATATATATATATATATATATATATATATATTAAGAAATAAAATTAAATTAATTACTAGCGTCTATTAAAATGAAGTGTCATTTAAAATAATATTTCTTTCATGGCAGGATAAGAAAACGTGCGAGGAGATGGATATTAATCCATCTGGCTCGCACTATAAAAGAGGTCGTGACGGAAAATCTTTCTCTTTCAGCCTAGCATCCGCCAAATTCGTACCGTGCGATAAGGAACTTCGTTCCAATTATGTAAATGAAACTAAGTTATTTGCACGAATAGTTCAGATCATCAGTTGGTAAAGCAAAGGATAATGAATAAAGATTAGTACTTATTTTATGTTTTAGTCAATGCCGTTATAAGGATTATGCTGTATTGCTTCGGCTACTTAACCATGTGTTCGCTAGAGATGTTGTTCATTTTCGTCGTTCTTGAGGTACACATACTTCTACAAATGATGAACCAGCAGCTGAGGATTCTTTCCATCAGGACGAAACAAAGTAGGTTATTTTTATGATCTTCATTTTACTATAAAATCTCAGATAGACGGACCGCTGCGTACATTTCATAGCGAGACGTACTCACGCACATATCTCTTGTCTTTTCTTTAAGAGTCGTAAAAGCCAACTGCTGGACGCACATATGTGCACCTAAAACTATATTGTTGGTCCCAAACGTTTCTTGAATTTTAGATGCGTACGTGTGCGTGATTGCGTATTCTTACAATAAGTTGAGGATTGGTTTGGCTTGGTTTCGGTAACATCTGAAATGTACGCAGCGCTCCGTATTTTTATATAAAGTATGTACAACCCTCTATATTGTTATTTGATCGTGGAAAGGAAAGGGAATATCTCCCGTTGGATAAGGCGTTCCACCCAGGTATGTATGGAGCTAAGCTTGTATATACCGTAGTACTTCGGAACTTCGATGGTGTGATTTTGACTTCAATTCGCTTCGCTTGTGGCGCGACGATAGCGACACCACAGATAAGACTATGCTACATATTCCGTCGAAGTTTTATACGTTACCGGTATAACGCGTCGGGCCGCGCTGCCCCCGTGATACCGGTTATGTATATAACATTTTTATACTACGGTTAAGGGTTAAGTGTGAGTCTTCCATCAGAAATCCTTCCGTCCATCCATAATACGTACCATAGATTATACAGTATAATTACAAGAATATCTCCTGCGATGATACCTGCGCGTCGCACCACTTCGGCGCGCCGCGGTCGCTTGGAGATCGATAACTTAATACACCGAGTTACTTGTTAGTTCGGTTGTTTTTTTTTAATAAAATAAGGTTGCCAAGCGAACATACAGTTACACCGGATAGTAAGTAGATGTTGTGACCCATAGACATCTACATCTATCCTCGATTAAAAATCAAAATAAAGATGCGTTGTCACTCCTGGTCTAAAATGAAATAATGGCCTGTTACCAGTAAAAAGTGTCTCCGGTTCTCTACACTCACCGTACGACACACAGAATTATTCTGATGTTTGAGGCTGGTATTCTGTGGAAGCGTAGTCTTACCCCAGTTAAGCTGACCCATTCGTGCTGTAGCCATAATATAGCTGCAGCGTAGTTCTACCACGTAAAACATGCTGTCTCAATATATTAATATGAAATAAAACAATAACATTGAAGGTTACATACACCCTTATAACTTATTTCAGCATACGGAAATGTAAATATTGCGATGCGCTCTGCCCAAAAAACCGTCCGTCATCTAGCTATGATATCCTCCTCTTTAAGTGATATTATAAGAAAAGTAAATAATGAAAACGGAATATTGTTAACGATTACTCTCTTCGTATCCGTGATGTATTTCGCATTGTCCGCCTTTTTACTAATTATAGGCTTCACTGATAAGGAAACAAGTTCATTAGGTAAGATATCATTTTTATTTATTAAGCAATAGAAATAGTGGCTTTTAATATAAAATAAAAATAACATAGGTGTTATTTAAGTAAAAGTCATTTTTATGTCTAATTTACCACTGGTTTGGAAAATACTTCTGTCCTGGGAAGAACCAGCTAGAAAGCCAGCGGGACATAGAAAGGAAAGCAAGAGCTTATAGACGTCATACTACTGGGCACAGGCCTCTTCTTATTTCTGACAGGGTAATCGAGGTGGAATTCGTGGAACTACTCCAGTGTGAGTAGGCCTGTAAATATTGTATGCCTCAAATATGCAGGTTTCTCATCATGTTTTCTTTCACCGCTGAGCACGTGGTAAATCAGTAATTGAAATTAAAAACAATTTTATTTATGCAAATCGGTACCTGCGTTTTAATATCTAAAGACTGTTAAAAATGTTTATTAAATATTGATTTTGAGAGTTTGAAGTTCGCCATTTTATATCAATTTTCGGGTTTAAAAATTAATTAACATTGTTATTGTAGTTCATAATTAGGAAATAGTCCTTCAGAAGCTCTTTAATACTGTCCTCCATGTTGGCATTACTCAGGAGGCCTGGAGTAATCGTCAAAGGATCATGACGAGGATTTCTTCAAGAAAGGCGACAAAACTCAATAGAATCAAGCACAGACCGATTTCCCTTCCGGGCCTTGTCTTTCGGGATCGCACACAGATTTGATGACTTCCAACCACCCGAACAAGCCGGTTTCCGAAAAGCCATTGACCACATGAATACAATTTGGCAAATGGTACAAAAGACGGAAGAGTACAATCTGCCACTTTATCTTGCATATGTGGACTATAAGAAAGCTTTTGATCATCGAAATTCGGACGGTGCTACAGTCCCTTCAGCGATGCCAAGATAACTGTCGGTGTATATCGAATTGCTGAAGTATTTGAACAATAGGGCTCGATGGCTATCCGAGTACAGAACCAGATTACGAAACCTATCCAACTACAGAGAGGTATAAGACCGGGTGACGTTATATCCCCGAACCTCTCCACTGCTGCATTGAAAGACGTTTTCAAGCTTCTGAATTGGAAAGGATACGGTATTAAAAACAATGGCCAGTAATTCACTCACGTTCGATTTGTCGACGATATAGTCCTTATGGGAGACTCACTGGAGGACCTAAGCACTATGCTCAATAACCTCAATAGTGTCTCCCAACGGATTCAACTCGACTGGGTAGCATTCGGGGATTACGACACATCTTATAGTCAGGTATACCTTAAAACTCGAAAACACGGTTACACAACCTGATTTGAGACGTGTTCTTTTACTGTAGGCCGTATGAGGTAGCTCAAGGTTGCACAGCGAGCTCGCTGAGATGGCTATTCTTGGGGTTTCTCTGCGTGAAAGACTTAGAAATGAGGATATGCGCATTATGCGGAGTAATAGACATAACCCAACGGATACCATAGCTGAAGTGGAAATGGGCTGGCCATATAGCTCGAAGAACTTACCACTCTTGGTGAAGAAAGGAGTCCGAGTGGAAACTTCGTACCGATAAATGAAGTGTAGGGCGGCCTCGACTAGATAGAACGACGACCAGGTAAGATATGCAGAAAGTTGATGGATGCAGGTGGCTCAGAACTGTGATTTGTATCATTCCTTAGGGGAGCCCTATGTTCAGCTGTACTTGTGAAGGTCTGTTATGATGATGATGATAATAATAAGCCAGTACTTTACTGCTATCCCACTAGATGTAAAGTTATGATGTGGCCGAAAATTGTAAAGCGCACTGACTTAGCTTTGAAGAGTTTATATAAAATTGAAGTTAAACGAGGTGTAGACGTTTCAAACACATAAAATTTTGCTTCATGTTTCAACAACTCGATTAGTTCCTAAAAATGCATCTTTTATAAGCTCATATTCTGTAAGAATATGTTAACTGTTTTAAGTCAAATCATTTTCATATTTTTTCCATAAAGTATATTTACGAAAATTTAATGGACATAAATACAAAAATGGTTTATTTAAACTTAACAAGCACAAACTAATAATACCAGTTACTCGAATTAAAAAAATCAATAAGACCAACACGAAGCAGAGTATTTACTTTTGCAAGAAAGCCCCAAAATTTGCAGAACCTACCTACCTATCAAAAACTTTGGATTTTTTTACTGAGCTATAATTGTTTGATTATTATACTATTTAAGATTCATCATTCATCATTACAGTCCTTCACAACTCCACTGCTGAACATAGGCATCCCCCAAGGAATGCTCTAAAGCACGGTCCTGAGCCACCTGCATCCATGAACTTCCTGCATGTCTTACCAGGTCGGCACTCCATCTAATGGGGGTCGCCCTACACTTCACCTACGGGTACGAAGCTGCCACTCGAGAACCTTTTTTCCCCATCGGTTGTCGGTTCTTTGAGCTATATGGTCGGCCCATTGCCACTTTAGCTTACTAATCCTTTGGGCTATGTCGGTCACTCTGGTTCTAATGCGGATATCCTCATTCCTAAGTTTATCACGCAGAGAAACTCCGAGCATAGCCCTCTCTATAGCTCGCTGAGCGACATTGAGCTTCCTCATTCGGCCAGCAGTGAAGGACCACGTCTCAGTTCCATAGGTACTGGCAACACGCACTGGTTGTACAGTCTCGTTTTCAAGTTTTGAGGTATACCTGACGAGAAGATGTGCCGTAATTTCTCGAACGCTGCCCAGCCGAGTTGAATCCGTCGATTGACCTCTCGGTCGAAGTTGGACTTACTCGGATGATTTGTCCCAGGTAAACAACTCGCCAACAACTTCGAGCTTAGTGCTCCCAACAACTACCGGCATAGGTGTGACATGAACATTACACATGAGCTTTGTTTAGTCCATGTTCATCTTAAGACCTATCCTTCGGGAGATACTATTGAGGTCATTGAGCATAGTGCTTAGGTACTCCAGCAATTCTGTCATAAGGACTATATCGTCAACAAATCGAAGGTGAGTGATGTACAAGTTGATGTTAATACCGTATCATTTTCTGTCCAGTAGCTGAAACACGTTTTCCAATGCAGTGGTGAAGAGTTTCGGAGATATAACGTCACCATATCTTACACCTCTCTGGATCATACTCTAGTTCTGTACTCGGATAGCCGTAGCCTCCTACTGTACAAACACTTCAGCACTTCGACCGATATACCGACAGTCAACTTGACACCGCTGAAGGGACTGCAGCACCGCCCAAATTTCGACAGAATCAAAGGCTTTCTCATAGTCCACATACGCCAGACATAGTGGCAAATTGTATTCCTCGGACTTCTGTACAATTTGCCGAAGGGTATGTACTAAAGCTTTTTGGGAAACCGGCTTGTTCGGGAGGCTAGAAGTCTGCATGCGAGACGATTCGTAATGACTCTCGAAAACAGCACGTAGACGCGGCTCAAAAGGGAAATCGGTCTGAAGTTCTTCAAGAAAGCATTGGCGCCTTTCTAAAAAACAAGACCACCGCACAAAAAACGAGCTCCACATCTCCGGAGTAATTCAGAAGCTCCGCTGTAATTCCATCCTCGCCTGGGGCCTTGCCATTTTTAATGTGCTGGAGAGCCATTCTAATCTCGCTCAGACTGACGTCCGGGATATCATCGGAATAGTGTCAGATAAGACTTGCTATTGAATCGTTATTCATACTTGTGTGTATCTCCGACGATGACGTTCACAGCTGCCCATAGAACCTCTCAATCTCACTCATCATCTAAGGTGTCCCGAAAACGATGCTGCTACACTCGGTCTTCAGCTTTGACAGTTGGCTCTTTCTGGCAGATAGATCTCTGGCAAAGACTTTGAAGCCTTGGTTCCGCTCGATCGCTTCCCCAATACGAGCTGTATTGAAGTTGCGTAAGTCCCGTCGCATGCATTTGAAGATCTGTCTATTCAGTTGCTATATACAGATTGCTGATGTTGCTATATACAGATTTGACAGCCTGCAGCTGTAAAATCTGTATATAGCAACATCAGCAATCTGAAGACAATAGCAACATCAGCAATTTGAAGACTGCAGCTTCATTTCCCGTCTAACAGCCATGAGATTAAGAGTGTGATCGGAGAGTTTTTGTGTTCTTCTACAACGGATCTTGCAGAACTTAGCTCCAATTGCATGGACAGTTTCCACGACCTTATCGTTTATTTCGTCAACTGCATTGCAGTCTTCTAGGCACTGAAAACGGTTTTGTAACTCGAAGTGAAAGGTTTTGGGACTTTGGATTCGACGGAGCGTTGACTTCATTAGACGAGACCTCTCCAACTTAATGTTTAGGTTCAGTGTGCCTCTAACCATTCGGTTATCGCTACCAGTTTTCAACCTCGTGATCTCTAAGACATCACTGAACAGTTGCCGTCTAGCCGTCATAATGAAGTCAATCTTATGTTTTGTCGAACTGTCGGGACTCGACTAAGTCCATTTCCTGTCGGGTCGCTTCTGGAAGAAAGAGTTCATCATAAAGAGTCAATCTTTCTTCATGAAGTCGGTCAGCTGATGGCCTCTTAGCTCCCGTTGCCCTATTCCGAATGTCCTTCAATGTACCTTCAGCTCACAGTTCTCTTTTGGGCCTAGTTGAAGTCTCCCATTAACACCGTATAGTGGGTTTTGGAGGAATGCATGGCTCTAGATATATCCTCATACATTTGCTTCGACTTCACATCGGGATGTGTCGAGGTTGGTGCGTAAACCTGTATGACCTTAAACGAATACCGGTTGGTGATTCTGAGTTTAAGGTACGCAACCCTCGTTGACACACTTATAATCTTTACTACGTTGTTAACGAGAGACCTGTGGACAAAAACTCCGACATCTCCTTGGGACAGATGGTCGCCCTCCCGGTGATAGAACAAGTTGCCGGATTCGAGGATTACCGTGTCCTCCCCCTCTCTTCGGATCTCAGATAATCATGTAATAACGCAACTTGTCTATCTCTTCTTTCAGATCCAGGATATTCTCGTTAGTCCTCAGGGTGCGTGCGTTGTATGTTGCCAGGTCGAGTTGTCTTAGGTGGCAACCGAACCTCCACTGGAGGTTCTTAGCACCCCCTGCCCCGTCGTTACCATGGTTGGCACCGTAACCAGGAATAACGGGGCTGCCGGGGACTAGGAGCCATCTCTACGTAACTTTCATCATGGAGGGATGTTTGCCATAGTAGCCATGTGAGGACAGCGGGTTGGCAACCGCAGTTTTTTTATTGTACTATTGCTGTTATCAGGAAGATACTGCTATCCATCTGTTGCCTGTTTCCTACTGTTGCCTCTTACGACACCCACAGGAAAATATGGGGTAGTTTTTTAATAGGATAAGGGTGACAAACGAGCACACAGTCCACCTGATGGTAAGTGGTTGCTGTGGCCCATAGACATCTACATCTATCCTCGATTACGAATCAAAATGCCAATGTGTTGTCACCCGTGAGGACTAAGATGGAATGCCTCCTTTCAAGTAAAAAGGGTCTCCGGTTCTCTACACACACCATACGAAACACAGCAGCGTTAAGCTGCTATTTTACGCTGGTATTCTGTGAGAGCGTGGTCCTTCCTCGTTCGAGCCGTCCCATTCGTACTACAACTATACTACTAATATAGCTGCAGCATGGCTCTACCACGTAAAAGTATATATTCTTAACCGCCACTACACGGCTATTAATTTTATTTTTCTATTTAAGATTACACGATGGTTATCAATCATGAACTTGTCAATCCCGGGAAAAAAAACGCTAACATCTTCTTTCTAAAAGTTTTCTATAGTCTTGTGGATCTCAGTTATTTTCCACTCCAATGGTTAAAGCATAAATGACTTTCAATAAGTATTAGAGTAAGATTTCAGGGCTACCAGACCAGTTACTTATTTTCTGACGAACGAAATGAGTAAGATTGAGTAGTGTTAGTATGTACTATTATCGCATGCCTACTTGCTAGTTTGGCCATAGGGCCATTTTCCGGGTATCAGGTAATCAAGGTACGTAAAAACATTGCTCACCTTACGATAATTCTCCCAGCTGATTCTTAGGTATATGTTAGATAATATCGGTAAAAATCAGTCATCAATACTCCCAGACACTTTCCGTAGGCGATAGCTTTGCAGACGCTTTAGAGCTCTTAAAAAAATACTCAATTTCATTTATATTCTGAAGTTCCACTTTTATATATGTTAGCCATACAAATGTTTTTAACATTTTACAAGAAGGCAGACCGATCCAAGGGGTCAGTCATCTCCTAGACCCAATTTTAATGCCTCTGTGGGTATGAGCGCGTGGGTATTATCCACGCGCATGAGCGAGAGTATACGTAAAAATCTCCGGCCAAGCTACCAGGTTAATACGCAATACTCTATCTTACACATTTCGTTCGTCAGAAAATAAGTGACGTCTGGTGGCCCTGGGATCTTGGTATATATTCTTGTATATTTTGTATACAAAAATAATTAAGAAAAATTATTATATTTAAACTTACTGCTTTATCTTAGTTGCTGTGGCTTTTGTATACAGAAATTATCCTGCGCGTGACTAGGACAACTTTTCTTTTATCGTCTGTAGTATTGCTGATCGAACCATGCCAATGGATACGCACGGAGGTAAATTAAAAAAAATGTTATGTTTCATTACCTCTTTAAATTATTTGCAAGCTGATTTAAAATATTTTTTAAGCATCAATCCTTTATGAATGTTGACGTAGACCTCTCAAATTTCAAGGTGGAAATTTTGCTACTCTAAGCCAATGAATTAATGATTATAACTCTAAACAACTTATGATATTCATTTAGAAGTTCCATGTCACCGTAATTCATAACGTTTCATTCTTCTTCCTTCATGGCTAAACTCGACTTAAGTTTAAATCCTAGTCTGTGCTTGTCTTACTTTTCTTACTTTGGGCATTGTTAAATACTTTTCACCTTTTACGCTGCTTCCTGATGCCTGTAGAAGTTCCTATTGTATATCTAGAAAGAGCGGTATGTTTAATATAATCGAGTCTTACGACACCTACAGCATGAAATGGGATGGTGAAATCTATTTTTGTCGTCACCACACGGCTGTTTTCTTATTTTTGATCATTATTTACGGACACAAATTATATTATTTCTTTGTGAGAAATCGTTGTTAGTATTATTTTTACTTATTTTTACGATATAATTGAGTCACTTAAACACTGCTATCGTATATTACGCTGTCTGTCATGATTATCATCATCATTCAGTTTATCAAAAGTCCGCTGCTGAATATAGGCCTTCCCCATCGATCGTCATATAGAAGGGATATTTGCCATAGTTGTCAAGCTTGGCAGATAATTTTTCACATTTGTTATCAGGAAGATGCTTCTATCCATCTCCTATTTTATTTCCTTCCGTTGCGATGATCCTTCTGATCCGAAAGGATGTTACAGGGTATGAATATTCTAACACCGCCACCACATGGCGACGCTGTAAGTAATGTTTATTGATATATTCATACTTACTTTTCTCTATATTCAGATGGAAGTTACTAAGGTGTTATTGAATCGGATTATGTATAATGTACCTTCTTTCGGTGGACCGTTGGAAAACGAGCTTGATATATTTATTCATCTGATTCATTCGAATAAAGCATGCATCTCACCGCTAGGATTGTTTGTACTGGGAAGGCCGTTTGTATTTAAGGTAATGTTTTTAAATGTCTGTTTTTCCAAACTTTATTTATTTAAACTTCGTTTAATACACACACACACACACACACACACACACACACACACACACACACACACACACACACACACACACACACACACACACACACGCTCACGCACGCTCACGCACGCACACACGCACACACACACACACACACACACACGCACACACACACGCGCACACACACACACACACATTAAAATAACAAAAAATTAAAATATACAAAATTATTTATTGTCTGTGAAATTTATATATGTGAAAAAAGCTGGCGCCATCGTGGCGTCCAGGTGATTGCGCATGTATTCCTTCACATCCTTCCTGTAGCCCGAATTTAGGGCATTTGCAATATCGCGAAAATATTAAATCCTTATCGCCGCTCGCACCGCACCCTATAATACAGTCTACTATTTATTTTAATAACCACGCCGCATAATCATCCCTTTTGAATAAATCTGAACCAGCAGTTGGTCATTTAAACCAATACACCAACAACTGAATTACGCAAATAATCCCAATCACTAATATTGGTACCTCAAAATAGAATCCGTTTCTCTCCATTCATAGATGAGCGCGTTTTCTTAAATTATTTTTTACTCTTCTTATTACTTTTGCTTGAGCACTTATAACTTTAGTGAATGCAGCAATAATTTTACTGAGGCGGTCTTTATAACTTTTGGCCTCTTTGACGTAAACAAGACTCTTTTTTCACTCCACAGATAAAATTCTAGCGGTAAAAGGCCCAGCGAGTTTGCAGGCTATAGCATAGGCCTATATGTGCAATTCACCTGTCTGCAAATTCACTATTAAAATTTTCGCTCACTGCACTTGAATAGTTTGATAAGCTGTTAATTGTTCTTCGACTGACAGTCGTACGTTAATTTCTTTGCGCATCACGTTAACTTTCATTGCTTAAAAATGTAACACCGCATCATTTCATAGTTTTATAGTATTCGCAGTTAGAATATTTTCGTTCTATTATTGGTAACGAAGCGACACTATTTACGAAAATAGCTCGCTCCTACGTAATGAGGTCGACAAATGACAGTGTCTACGTGCTAGCTTTGTAACGGTTAACGGAAGGAAAAGATGCGGGAAGGCATGACAAGGGAATAATTGAACCATTAAAAATGTTGGGAGGAACAATGTTGATGTCAAATTTACTCAACCGGCGGAAGCTACCTATTATAATTGCCTGGGATTTTAAAGATTAACAAGAATACCAAACCTAATAGACTAGTTAAGTATATTGGCCAAGTCATGGTTTAAAGAAGAATTATATTGTTTAGCTCATGCAATGATGCCTGTGTATAAAGTTGCAAATCTTCTACATAAAGGTGATAAGAGCAGCTGATACGACACTTGTGCGAAGATCGATAAAAATCGAGAAGAGGAGGAAATTATGCCACCTTGTGTAACGCCAGCATCCAAATCACACCAGTTAGAAGTACTCTTACCGACACAAACTGCTTGCTGGTGACTTCTAAGATAAGATATGAATTTATTGTTGCCATAAATAACTTGTTTTGTATAAATTATGTTTGATATGAATTTACTGTTGCCACGAATGCCGTGTAGTGGCGGTTAAGAATATCCACTACCCCATATCTTCCCGTGGGTGTTGTAAGCGACAACAGTGGGAAACAGGCAGGAGATGGGTAGCAGCATCTTCCTGATAACAGCAAGATTACAATAAAAAAACTGCGGTTGCCAACCTGCTCGCCAAGCGTGGCAACTATGGCAAATATCCTCCCATGATGAAAGTTACGAAAGGACGGCCCCCAGTCCCCGGCGGCCCCGCTATTCCTGGCTACGGTGGCGACCATGGTAACGGCGGGGCAGGAGGTGCTAAGAATCTCCGGTGGAGGTTCGGTTCCTACCTAAAATGACTCGACCTGGCAACATACAACGCACGCACCCTGAAGACTAACGAGAAGATCCTGGAGCTGGAAGAAGAGATAGACAAGTTACGCTGGCATATTATAGGATTATCCGAGGTCCGAAGAGAGGGGGAGGACACGGTAATCCTCGAATCCGGCAACTTGTTCTATCACAGGGAGGGCGACCATCTGTCCCAAGGAGGTGTCGGATTTATCGTCCACAAGTCTCTCGTTAACAACGTTGTAAAGATTGCGAGTGTGTCGACGAGGGTTGCGTACCTTATACTCAGAATCACCAGCAGTGCCGGATTAACCACGTAGCAAGAGTAGCAATTACTACGGGCCCCGCGCAAAAGGGGGCCCCGCGTATCCAAACCCACCCATCACCGCCTAAGCGTATTTTTTTGAGTGAAATTTATTAAGACGTGATATATTGAACTTACGTGATGTCACAAAAGCGTGAAACACTACACCTTTTTCGACTAAAACAATCCACGTTAGACAGTCAGTAACCGATTATTTCGTTGGCGAAAATAAAACAGAATTTCATACGGTAAACGCTCATAGTTCATAGTTTCAACACCCACTACGCCGAATAGCTCGGTTATTGTACTACCGATCATGCGGGAAGATCTGTTTACGACTTTGCCTTGGGATATAGTATAAGACAGCTGGTCACTTCGCCTACGCGGATCCCAAATGTGGAGGATCTTACACCTTCCTTGTTGAACTTTCTGCTGATCTCTCATCCGGACGGCCATCATTTCAATGCCCCTCTTGGCTTTTCCGATAACTGCCTGATCCGGAGTACAGTGCCCATCACTTGCTCATTGCAGTAACGATCGGGAGGCTGCCGCCGTGTCTGGCAATATAGGTCAGCGAATTGGGATTGGATGCCGGTGGCGGATTTGCTTCACGCCGGATGATCCCAAAAAATCGTTGCTGAGTCTGTCACCAATGTGGTGCTTCAGGGGATGGAAGTTTTCATCCCGTCATCTGTAGTCCCTATCGGCGGCAATCTCAGCGTTAGTTTGGACGCTCCTGCAAAATTGCGTCGCTTCAAAAAAGCAGGAGTGTTACAAGGCCTGGGCTGACGCATCGGCATCCCGAGATGCAAACAGTAGGGTGAATTGGCGAGAAACTAGTTCGCCTTCCTTTGAGAACTCGTGCGTTTTGATCCCTCGCTAAGGCTGCCCAATAAAATTTCTGTAAGCCATCATTACTATCTTTGCGAAGGGAGGATGAATCGCTGGCCCACGCCGAGAAGGAGAAAGCCGATCTTTTAGGTTCTCTTTTTGCGTCCAACTCGACTTTCGACAACGGGGGGAACATACCGCCGACCATCCCGCGGTGTGAGTGCTCCATGCCGGATGTGCTGTTTATACAGCGGTCGGTGCGCAAAGCACTCGAGTCAGCCGGGTAGAATCCCCCCAATTGTATTAAAGACGTGTGCTCCCGATTTGGCACCGGTTCTTACGTGTCTTTTACGGTTCTCTTACTTTTTAGACGTCTTTCCAGGCTCATGGAAGACAGCCTTAGTGTGGTGCACCAGATCCCTAAAAAAGGCGACTGCTCGCACTCGTCCAACTACAGGCCTATCACTTTTACCTTCTTGTTCTCCGAAATAATGGAATCCATTATTAACTGCCAGCTCATGCGGTACCTTGAACAGCATCAGCTGATTAGTGACCGTCAATACAGTTTTCATCGAGGTCGCTCAGCTGTTGATCTTATTGTCTACCTGACTCACAATTTTCATCTCTGGGCCGGGGCACCACAGGTCCTTCCACTTGACCGTAATTAATGGAAAGTGGACCGAATTGTCGACAATCAAGTTCCTTCCGATTGGCTTGATCCACTGGCCTTGCGAAGAGACGTTGCATCTCTATACATCTTCTACCGCATATACCAAGGGGAGTGCTCGGAGGAATTGTTCGGATTAATTCCAGCTGCTGAATTCCACCATCGTACTCTGCGACAGAACACGAAATTCCATCCTCATCATCTCGATGGCTGGCAGTCCACTACTGTGCGATTCACGCGGAATTTTCTGCTTCGCACGACCAAACTGTAGAATTTACTGTCGCCAGCAGTTTTTCAGGACCCATACGACAAACTTATGCCCATAAAGGAAAAAGACACACGTCATATTTCTCTAAAACATCATGCGAGGAATTTATCAAATTAATTGCATCAAGCAAGCAATGCATTAAATGCATGAAACGGAAATGACAATTACGTGAAATGGATACGCGTGCTTTAATACGGGATACAGCCTTTATTAATCATTTTATGGATATATCCAAACAATGCGATCCACATTTTCAGATATTGAAGCAAAAGCCAAAGATCTGACAGGTTGTCATGAATATCAGTAACAGACTTCAAGACGACGCAAGCGAAACACAAAGTTTGACCATTTTCGCGGTTCTACTTGAGGAATTTGTTAAAAAAGAAACACCTGGTAAACAATTTGAAATTGAGGTGTTTGTCGTCATTATTGGTGCTTTAGATAAACATATAAAAGCATACCAAAATGTAACTAGTGTTTTTGGAATATTTGGAGAGTTAAAATCTATTACAGCAGAAGAGATTTTGAAAGAAACTCCAATTATGGTCAGTGCTTATGCAAATGGTTTGGAAGACAGAATAGACGGCGAATTAGTATAGTTTGACGAGCTGCTTATAACGTATGTGTGGCTAATGAGATTGACAGTACGAAAATCGACTCTCTAAAAATTCAATAATGTAAATTTTAATGGATAAGTCATTAGAATCATGTTTTCCCAATTTAAAAACTGATTTGCGAATTTATTGTCTCTCATGATCAATAACTGCAGTGGTTAACGTTCATTTTCAACATTGAACACTCGAGCCAAACACAGTCAAGAACGCCTTAACTATCTCTCTGATGAATATAGAATATGATTTGCTTAAAGAAATTGATACGGATAGTAGATTTCTAAATTTTGACATGAAATCTAGAAAAATTACTTTGTAAAAGTTTAAAAAGTAATAACAGAAACAGATAAATAAATATAAAATATACACATAATTTAAGGTACACCATTGACAAAATATAACATTATCTATTCCTAAAAATATAATATACTTCTAATATTATTTTATAGTAATAAATATAAACTTTGAAATATGTACTAAAAAAGAATTACAATTATTTGTGTTTGTACCAACAAAATTGTAACCTATAGATGGCAAATAAACGTATTGAGTATTGAACTGACACCACTAGACCAACGAGGCAGTAGTAAACAATTTGTATCAGTTAAATATTCAGAGAGAAGTGTCATCTAAACTAACATGCTCAAATAATTTAATGATGTTGTCTTGTGGCAAAGACACATGAGACACCTGAATTTTTCAGGCGTTAATAAGTTTCCGGAGTGTGCAGAGAGAGTAGATCCGTGTCCTGACAAAAGTAAAGGTCCTTTCACATGTACCACCTGCCTCGAAGGTAAACAAAGCAGATTACCTTTCAACAACATTGGCTCTAAAGCTTCACGACCACTGCAGCTTATCCATACTGATTTGTATGGACCGATAGAGCAAACATCACTGGGAGGTATGAAGTATTTCATTACCTTTATAGATGACTTTACTCGAAAAGTTCATGTTTGTTTTTTGAAAGACAAATTGAGTGTACTAGAAGTATTCAAAGATTATAAAATAAAAGCAGAGCATGAACTTGAGACTTAAATAAAAATTGTTCGGTCATAAAAACGGGAAGGAGTACTGTAACAAAGAATTTGATAGTTTTTGAGTAGGCATGGAATTGAACACCAAACAAGTAACCCGTACTCACCCCAACAGAACGACCTAGCAGAAAGGATGAATTCATAGGACACTAGTAGTAAGGGCCAAGTGTATATTATTTACTATAAAATAGGATGACATTTCTAAATTTTATGAATAATAACTTCCCTAAAGGTTTTGTGGACAAGTCTGCAATATTTTCTTCACTTTTCACATACTCAAGTTCAACGGCACCACTGATAACCTTTTCCAAAATAAAGTAATACTTAATATCTAAATGCTTCAATCTTTTGTTGCTATCATTATTCTTAGCTATTTTTATAACACTTCGATTGTCTTCCATTATTTTAATATCTATATTTAATCCAAAGTCAAGTGTTAAATTCCTTAACCAACAGGCTTCTGTAATAGCTATACTTGGAGCTATACAATGTGTCCGGTTACCGGTGTCGGAGCTTTTAATGCTATAAAATATAATCAATTTCATCGACAAATCATGTCTCAAATCTCATTTAGATCTAGCTGTATTTAAATGGCAGCCATTTAAATTTTTCAGTGTCACCAACTCGACCCCGCGCATTAAAATTACAATATTCACCGATGTAGAAGTCCTACATTCTTAAAAGATGTCTCATTGGGTAGATAAAGATACGCGTAATAAAATGAAAGCAAACTTTTAACTGCAAAATTGTATTTAGATCCTAAAAAGACTAAGAAAAGAAAAAAAATTTAAAAAGAAATCGGTTATTTTTTCACATTTTCGACTTTAATGAAAAAAGTAGGTCATTTACCTATCAATTTTGTACATTTATTAGATAGAGCAAGATATTTCCTTAACATAAACGTAATATCTTAATTGTAAATTAAATAGTTTAAGAATTGTACTTTATCAAACACGACCTCTTAAAAGCGCAAGCTGCACGTGCAGGATCATTTATGATAGTTCAAGAGCAGGTAGAAAAACCCAAAGCCCATTGTTTGATGTTCTAAACAAGCGTACTTGGGACAACAAAAACAGTCGTCCCTCGCCACGCGTTGTGATTACACTACTTTTGCCCCACTAAGATCGCTTGTTGTGAAAAAATAACCGAATTTTTTTTACATTTTTTTTCTTTTCTTAGTCTTTTTAGGATCTAAATACAATTTTGCAGTTAAAAATTTGTTTTTATTTTATTACGCGTATCTTTATCTACCCAATGAGACATCTTTTAAGAATGTAGGACTTCTACATCGGTGAATATTGTAATTTTAATGCGCGGGGTCGAGTTGGTGACACTGAAAAATTTAAATGGCTGCCATTTAAATACAGCTAGATCTAAATGAGATTTGAGACATGATTTGTCGATGAAATTGATTATATTTTATAGAATTAAAAGCTCCGACACCGGTAACCGGACACATTGTATATTCTGATTCTGTGGATGAAAGTGAAACAGACAACTGCTTTCTAGTACACCAAGCTATTGGGTTATCAAAAAATTTAAAAATAGAACCACTAGTAGACTTTCTGTCTCTTCTTAACATATCTTTCTTCACCATTACTTTTATAAACTAATAATATCTCAATAGTACCCTTAATATAACGGAGTACTCTCTTTAAGCACTGATACAACATTTCTTTCTTTCATTTGATGCATTTTTTTCATTTTTGAAAAAAGGTCTGGCCTTGAACCTGAGCATGCATACAATAAGCCACCTATCATTTTCCTGCATTTTTTTTCAATGTGTAACGATTCAGAGCTTTCCCTTTGTAATAAGCTAAAATCAAAATTTTGATCTAAAGGTGTATTAATTTCCTTACAGTTAAGCATTCCAAAACTATCTTTAAATAATTAGTTTGATTTATGACAGTCACACACAGACTAAAAAATTGTTTAATATTAATTCCTAAATAGGTTTTAGCTAAGCCTAAATCCTTCATTTTAAAATTTGAGTGCATTAAAGTTTTAAATTGAGAGACTTCTTTTTCATTTGACCCGAAGTATAGTATATCATCTACATAAAGAAGTACATACATAAAATCATCTTTCACTCTCATTGTATAGAAGCATGGATCATTCTTCGACCTTATAAACTTTTCATTTTATTCTTGGCGATTTTTTAAACTATAAATAGATTTATTTATTTTAACTATTTTCCCATCAGGCAGTCTTAAATAAATATTTCCTTCTATTTCTCCATAGAGAAAGGCTCCAGTGACACCCATTTGGTATACTGGTAGTTTTCTTTGAGTTGCCACTGCCATAAACATTCTATACGTTGTTAATCCAGCTACTGGGGCAAAAACTTCAAAATCATCACATGACTGTTCAAAACCACGTGCAATTAATCTTGCTTTAAATTGAAAGTTTTAATTGTGCTCCATTTGGCACATCTGATACTTCACTCCATGTATTATTTTCCCTAAGGGGGTTTGATTATGTGTGAATGGCTTACTCCCATTTTTCTTTCTCCTCACTTTTTATTGCTTCCTCAAAGCTTAAGAACACATAGTCAGATGCTCAAGAAGGCTTTTTTACTTCTCTTCCCGATCTTGTCCTAAACACAATTTGTTTTTGTCTTTCTTCTATGTTTTTATTTTTCGAGTGTGCTTCTTCCTCTTCTTTCTCTTCATTTTGGGTGATTTGGGTCTTAATCTCTTTTTGTACCTATTCTAACCCTTCATTCTGTGTATCCTGTTCCTTTATCGTTTCTACCTCCTTCTCAGTTTGTTGTCCCTCATTGCATGTCATTGTGCCTTATGTTTTTTTCTTCTTTAATAAAAATTACATCTTTAAAGATATCAACTATTTTAATATCAGGAAACCAAACCCTAAAGCCCTTCTGATTGATTCCATATCCTACAAATGTACCCTTCTTACTCTTTCATCCCATTTGTGTATCTTTTGTTTAGGTATATGAACATAAACTTCTATTCCAAATACCAGAAGATAGTTTATCAAAGGTTTCTTGAAATAGCAATTCATGAGGTGTCTTGCCTACTTCCCTACTCTTACCTGTGTGGTTTAGTATGAACACCGCAGTAGCGGTGGCTTCAGCCCACAACTTCTTTTGCAAACCTGCTTGTGGGACAACATAGTTCTAGCTGATTCTACTACTGTTCGCATCTCTCTTTCAATCCTACCATTCTGCTCTGGTGTATAGTTTCCGATGTTTGATGTATTATGCCATTCTTCTTAAATATGTACTGAACATCTTTATTTATAAATTCCTTGCCATTGTCACTCCTTATTTTTAGTATTTGATGTCCTGTGTGTTTCTCAAATAATGGTATAAAATTCTGAATTTTTTCAGTGGTTTCACGTTTATTTTTTAAAAAATAGACAAATTTGTAGCTGCTGTAATCATCTTTTATAAGTAAAAAATATTTGGCCTCAATCAAGGATTTTTCCTCCATAGGACCGCAAAGATCCATATGTATTAACTCACCTGGGACAGCTGCTCTAGAAAAGCTGGTACTATAAGTTTCCTTATGTTGTTTACCTTTTATACAGTCCTCACTCTGAATATTTGTACTTATATACTTAATATTTTTCCTATTTAATGCATCCCTAACATAATCAAAATTTTGATGAACTAACTTTTGATGCCATGTCATTAGATTCAACGCCACACTTTTGTTGGGACTTAAAATAAAATTCATTATACATAAATTATGTTGCCTGCCAGCAGTTGCTACAGTTATTCCATTTCTACTAAATTTACAATCGCTACTTGTAATTACCATTATATGCCCCTTATCTAAAGCACAACTTACTGAGAATAGATTTATCATAGCTTCAGGTATGTAAAAACATCATATAAAGTTGTAGGTATAATTTCAGAACCATTATTAGCCAAAAGATGAACATTGCCTTTTCCTACTACCTTCAACTTTCTACCATCGCCTATAATGACATATTTTTCTTCTTTTAATGGCACATAATCACTAAAATATTGTTTCATACCTGATACATGTTCTGAAGCCCCTGTGTCCATAATCCATAAATTGTATGCTTCAGTACTATTAATTGTAAAGGAATTTGAATGTGAAACTATCTTCTTTTGCAACCTAAACCTACAATCCTTAATTAAATGACCAGGCTTATTACAAAAATGGCATTTTCTTGCATAACAGTCTTTTTTTAAATGTCCAGATTTACCGCATTCAAAACATTTCACATCACTATTGCTAACTCTAGGCACATTTTGCACAACACTTCTTAATGGCACAGCTCTTCCTCCTCTTAATGACTTTCCTTTAGCATATAATGCAACTGTCTCTTCATGATTTTTGCATTTATTTCTTTCCTTTTCCATCAGTAATCTTTCTTGTAATTCTGCTAAGGTCTGCTTCTCATCCGGAACACTCTCCCAAGCTGACACAAAATGTTTATATTTTTCAGGCAATATCCATACTAATATTATAAATGCGAAAGTGTGTTTGTTTGTTTGTTTGTTTGTCCTTATTTCACGTCGCAACAGAGCGTCGGCATGGCATGATTTTTTATATGGGGATAGTTCGGTGGCTGTAGAGTGACATAGGCTACTTTTTTCCGCAGAAAAACATCTCATTCCCGTGGGAAAATCGAATATGTTGCACAAGTTTGTCCGTCTTTCACGTCGCAACAGAGCGTCGGCATGGCATGATTATTTGTATGGGGAGAGTTCGGTGGCTGTAGAGTGACATAGGCTACTTTTTTCAGCGGAAAAACATATCATTCCCGTGGGAAAATTGAATATGTTGCAAAATTAAATTCAGCTAGGTGGCGCCACCGTGATTCTACAAGACGGACGACGGTACGATGGACGAACACAGCAGGTCAGAATATCTGGATTATTATGTCTTTTTACCAAAATTAAGATAAAAAATGTATGGATCTGTATTTTTCCACGCAGGACCGGGAAGCGATTCTGCAAGATCGCGATAAAAAACATAAAATTCACCAGCTGATTTTCTTCAAACGTTTTGGTGCATCGTAATTCACAGAATAGGCGATAACCTCGCAGACGATATTAAGTAATCCGTTGATGCTCTGCCTACCCCGCAAAGGTTACAGGCGTGATTATAAGTATGGATCAGAAATACTATCACCACCTGTCACGCTTTCACCCTTAACTATTATCTAACAATGGTAGAAACAGTTCTTAGTAAGCCTTATTAATAAGCCTTAGTAATTTTTATTGAACGGAAATGAATACAGTTCTTATATGTGGTTATGAATGAATCGGTATTACAATAAGAAAAATTGTGCAAAATTATAAGAAAAATATTTTTTGACAGTTCTTATTAACTAACGTATACATAGTTTAAATTGATTCCGCTAGATGTCGTTACTAGGTTTTAAAACGCGGTAACGAAATGTTTCCTGACATGTACTTAACTCCCGCCGTTGAGCCGCGTCAACTTATAGTGCATACGGTACCTATACGCTTAAATTGTTTCTATTTCGTAGCTTATTCGACTACCTGCTTTCGATTTCGGTTGTTTGTTATTTGCTTTGTGATTTAGTTAAGGTTGAATGGATTTATATTGGCTTTCAGTTTCGGATTTGTGTATTTTCTTGGATCGGTTTTGTTGATTTGGTTGGTATTCCTTTATACATATTTAGACTCTGGCTTTGATTTTGGATTTTGTTTATTTAGAATCGTGAATTGGTTTTCGTTGTTTTAGGTTGTTTAACAATATTTCAAAGAAATATTAATAGTATAGATAGTGTATACGGTACCTATACACTTACTTCTTTTTTCGTTGGTTATATTTATATTGACTACTGCTTTCGATTTCGGTTTTCTGCGATTTGTTTTGTGATTTGGTTTAAGTTGATTCGATTTTTTTGGCTATCGTTTTCGGATTCGTGTTGTGTCTTGAATTGGTTTTGTTGTTTTGATTTTAAAAAATATTTAAAAGGAATATTTATTCCTTTTAGATATTTTGGATTTGCTTTTAAAAAAAATATTTAAAAGGAAATTTAATTCCTTTTAGGTATTTTAACGTTTTTTTATAAATAGGTTTTTTCTTACTTCATAATGCCTCGCAAACGTAAGTCCAGCCTTTCAAGAGTATCTTCTCAAAGACAAGCGAAAAGATTAGCTCGATCGCTAGAATCTTTAGAAGATGCTG
Organism: Parnassius orleans; assembly: GCA_029286625.1. Lineage (NCBI taxonomy): Eukaryota > Metazoa > Arthropoda > Insecta > Lepidoptera > Papilionidae > Parnassius > Parnassius orleans. The sequence continues at coordinate 236,574 of JAGSMP010000215.1, read as the reverse complement.
AACTGAGAAGGCAAGAACAAGCAGAGCGTCAGGCTGCTTTAGAGCATCTGAGACACCTTCTCAACGTCAGCAAAGGCGTCTTGAACAGACAGAGCGTCAGGCTGCTTTAAGAGCTTCCGAAACACCTTCTCAAAGTCAGAAAGGCGTCTTGAACAGGCAGAGCGTCAAGCTACTTTAAGAGCTTCTGAAACACCTTCTCAAAGTCAGCAAGGCGTCTTGAACAGGCAGAGCGTCAAGCTACTTTAAGAGCTACTGAAACACCTGCTCAAAGTCAGCAAAGGCGTCTTGAACAGGCAGAGCGTCAAGCTACTTTAAGAGCTACTGAAACACCTGATCAAAGTCAGCAAGGCGTCTTGAACAGGCAGGCGTCAATCTACTTTAAGAGCTACTGAAACACCTGCTCAAAGTCAGCAAAGGCTATTCGAACAAGCGGAACGTCAGGCCGCCTTAAGAGCCGCGGAAACACCTGATGAAACTCAACACAGACTCATTGAGCAAGCTGAACGTCAATCTACTATAAGGGCATCTGAAACACCAGAACAGACACAGGCGCGAAGAGATGCAAATGCACAGCTCCAAGCTGAACGTCGACAAAATTTTCAAAGAAACAATTGGTCGGTTTTAATGACGCAGCATTCAATTATGATCCGTTGATTGATTATAAAAATCACAGGTTAGTTGTTATCGGACTGATGGACAAGGCGTGTCGATTTTGCAGCGCTTTAAAATGGAAAGATGAGACCGCAGGCATGTGCTGTTCAATGGCAAAGTGTCTCTTCCGTTACTTGGGAACCAGAAGAACCTTTGAAAACTCTCTTTTATATGATGCTAATGAGTCACGGCGCTTTTAAACAGGATCCGGAAATATAACTCATGCTTTCAAATGACGTCCTTCGGAGTTGACCGAAATAATAATGCCGGGATTTTCGCCTACATTTACGGTGCAAGGGCAAATTTATCATAGAATAGGTTCACTTTTTCTAGCTGAAAACGAACAGCATAAATTTTACAAGTATATTTTATGGGTGACGAAGAAATTGAGGTAGACCGTCGCTGCCAATTTATCCAGGAGTTGAGAAAGACACAGTGTTCAAAATTCAAAGATTCTTGCATGAACGTAACATTTTAGTCAAAACATTTAAAACTGCTTTAGAAAACCTACCTGAAGAGGATTATAAAGTCGTCGTTCACGCAGATCGGACCCTCGAGGAGAGCATGAAAGGCGCTACAATGCACCTTTGATAAACGAAATAGCAGCCGTAATTAGTGGTGATCAATTTTCTTCACGAGACATTGTCTTGCGAGCACGTGATGATACGTTGTAACGGGTAGCCGATACACACAAGTTTTATGACGCTCTGCAATACCCATTGATTTATTGCAAAGGACAAGAGGGTTATCATTTTCAAATTCCACTCATTAACCCGGTCACAAAGGAGCCTACTGCGAACAAAAAAGTATCATGTATGGATTTTTATGCGTATCTTATGATGTTGCGAGAAAATGATTTTAATCTCTTAGCCCGGTGTAGACAATTATTTCATCAATTTTTGGTAGACATGTATGTGAAGGTAGAAAGTGAACGTCTCCGTTATATATCTTTAAATCAAAAAAAGCTGCGCGTTGCGAATTATATACATTTACAAGATGCAGTTTCTAGCGACGCCAATGTAAACCCCAGAGATTTAGGTAAAATGGTAATTCTGCCCTCATCATTCGTTAACAGTCCCCGCTACCTACATGAGTACACACAAGACGCATTCGCCTATGTACGAACTTACGGAAGACTTGATCCTTTTGTTACTTTTACTTACAATCCCACATGGAAAGAAATAACCGAGGAGCTAATGCTGGGCCAAAAAAGTACTGACAGACACGATTTAGTTGCTAGAGTATTTAGATTAAAAGTACAAAAATTAATGTATGTAATTAACAAAGGGAAAATTTTCGGAGAGGTGCAGTGCTTCATGTATTCAATTGAATGGCAAAAAAGAGGATTACCGCATGCCCACATTCTAATATGGCTTAAAGAGAAGTTGCGGCCCAGCCAAATTGAAGGCATAATAAGCGCCGAGATTCCGGATCCTGAGCAAGATAAAGAATTGTATGATACCATCGTCCGAAATATGATTCACGGTCCATGTGGAGCACGAAATTCAATATCGCCATGTATGAAAGAAGGAAAATGTACAAAGAAATTCCCTAAACAGCTATTAAAAGAAACAGTGCACAATGACAATGGCTACCCTTTATACAGACGCAGAGCTCCCGAAGATGGTGGCAGGAAAGTTACAATGAAATCTCGCTCTGGAGCGTTCGAAACCTTAGATAACAGCTGGATTGTCCCGTATTCGCCCATTCTATGTAAAATGTTTAATGCCCACATTAATGTAGAAGCATGTAGCTCTGTCCGCGCAATCAAGTATATCTGTAAGTACATAAATAAAGGAAGCGACCAAGCAATATTTAATCTCAGGAGTGAAGGTGAGGCAAATCCGTTAATGAAGTACAGACCTTTCAAGCAGGGCGTTATGTCAGCAGTAACGAGGCAGCGTGGCGTCTCCTTGGCTTCCCTTTACACGAAAGACACAACAGTTACTCACCTTGCTGTGCACTTAGAAAATGGAGGCGTGTATATTTCACCGAAAGATATTTCCAAGAAAGAATTGCATCACCGCCAAAACTACTAACAGCCTTCTTTCTACTTTGTCAAACCGACCCTTTGCAAAAACGTTGTTATATTCTGAAGTCCCCCGCTATTATATTTGGAACACATCTAGGAAGGAGTGGAAACGCCGTATTCAAGGCGCGCCTGTTGCAAATTGGCCCGGTGTAAAGTCATCAGATGCCCTTGGTCGTGTGTATACCGTCCATGTAACTAATTTTGAATGTTTCTGTTTACGATTGCTGATGCACCATGTTCGGGGTCCTACAGGATATAAAGACCTTAAAACTGTCAACGGTCAGGAATGCGCAACTTATAGAAGCATGTGAAGCTCTGCATCTTTGAAAACGATAATCACTGGGATAAAACCATGGAGGAAGCTGTGCAGTGCCAGTCACCAGCCAAAATTAGGGATCTTTATGCAACTCTCATATCATCTTGCGGGCTATCTAATGCACATAAATTGTGGGACAAATATAAAGAGTACATGGCGGAAGATATTTTGCGAAGGTTACAGCAGACACACGCGAACATGACATACAATGAACACATTTATAATGAAGCACTTGGAAAAATTGAAGATAAAGTAATGGCAATGGTAGGCAAAAATTAAGCGACTTTGGAATGATAAGCCTCAGCGAACAACCGAAAGTGAACTAAGTGATGAAATTATACGTGAAACAAACTACAATATACCAGCTTTGCAGCAGCAAGTAGCCGAATTTGTACCCCGCTTGCTTCCCGAACAAGAACGAGTTTTGACAAAGTATTAGGACAAATTGAATCTGAAATGGTGCACTTTTCTTTTAGATGCCCTGGAGGAACTGGGAAGACATTTTGTTAAATTTATTATTAGTGCAAGTATGGAAAGATAAAAACATTGCTGTGGCCGTAGCTTCCACGGTATAGCCGCCACGCTGCTAAGCGAGGCCGCACTGCATTCTGTTTTAAAACTCCTCTAAATCTAGCCCAGGAAGAATCGCCGATCTGCAACTTTAGCAAAAATAGTGCACGAGGTATAATGCTACGACAATGCAAACTTTTAGTGTGGGACGAAAGTACAATGTCGCATAAAAAGCTGTAGAAGTACTAAATCGAACGCTCCAGGATTTGCGCAGCAATACCGATGTAATGGGAGGAATGGTGGTTTTACTGGCTGGTGACTTTCGCCAAACTTTACCTGTCATTCAAAAGGCACACCTGCAGATGAAATTAAAGCATGCCTCAAGTCATCTATTTTATGGAACAAGGTGACAAAATTCAGTTTAACTACGAATATGAGAGTGCATTTGTATAATGATATCAATGCTGGAAACTATGCTGACACACTATTAAAAATTGGCGATGGGCGGTTGGAAACGGATGCTGAGGCTACGTTAAATTGACGAGAGATTTTGTAATTTAGTACAGAGTCATTCCGAATTAATTGCAAGCGTTTATTCAGATTTAACGAACAACATGCATGAAGACAAATGGTTATGTCAAGGGCGATTCTTGCACCAAAAATGAGAGCGTTAACAAAATAAATTCAGATATATTAAGCGAAGTAGCAGGAGAAATAACAGAGTATTTGTCAGTAGACACAGTTATGGACACAGAACAGAGCACTTCATATCCCGTAGAGTTTCTAAATTCTCTAGAGTTGTCAGGTGTGCCCTCACATAAGCTTCAATTAAAATTAGGCGTCCCAGACATGCTAATGCGAAATTTAGATGCTCCTCGGTTATGTAACGGGACAAGGCTGCGTGTGACACATCTTGGACGGAACATAATCGGTGCTACAATTTTGACAGGCGTAGGAAAAGGTGAAAATGTTATTATACCACGGATCCCTATAATTCCCACAGATCTTCCTTTTCAATTCAAAAGGTTGCAGTTCCCTATTGAGCTCAGTTTTGCAATGACAATTAATAAAGCGCAAGGGCAAACGTTACAGGTAGCGGGGGTCAACTTATAAAAACCATGCTTCTCTCATGGTCAGCTGTATGTAGCATGTTCGCGTGTGTCAAATGCCCAGAATCTGCATTCTTTCCCCGAATGGAAAAACATATAACATTGTGTACAGTAGCGTCTTAAAATAGTGTTCAGTTAGTTTTTTCCAAAATTCCCATAATCAATTAATCAAATTCCCACAGATCTTCCTTTTCAATTCAAAATTTCCTATTTAGCTCAGTTTCTTTTCAATTCCAAATGCTGCACCTCTGACGGACCTATTAAGCTCAGTTTCCTTTAAACTCAAAAGGCTGCATCTCTGACGGATCTTTTATTTGGCTCAGTTTCCTTTCAATTCAGAAAACTGCATCTCTGACGAATCAATTTAGCTCAGTTTCTTTTCAAAAGTCTGCATCCCTGACGGATAATTATGCTCAGTTTCCTTTAATTAAAAAAATATCCCATTTCCATTTGGAATAAACAGGCTATTTTCATGCTTTCCTATACGCTGCGTTTCAAAACATTTAAATAGGCTGACGAATCAATTTTGCTCAGTTTCCTTTTAATGGCTGCATCTCTGACAAATCTATAAAACTCAGTTTTCTTTCAATTCAAAAAGCAATGGATAGTTCATTTCCCAGTGACCATGCGGGCGAAGCCGCGGGTAACAGCTAGTCATTAATATTTTTGTAATGATCATTTTTCAGAAATATTTTCTCCTACATTTTTCATTTGTGTAAGAATAGTTTCAAGGGTGGAAAACAAGCCACTGACGGGCTTCTCAAATTGAAGATTGTAAAACTTCTGTTGTAGTAAATGTACACTTATTTTAGAAGTATGTTCAAATAGACTAAGCAACTTCTTCCACATTTCATGACTTGTTTTACATGATAACATATGTGAAATTATTTTTTATTCCATTCGGGAAACCATAATATCCTGAGCCATACAATCGGCTCTAATCCACTGTTCATCATCTTTCTCAGGTTTAATCTTGCTAACAAGATTTTTATGGCGTACTACCACGTGTCGAAATTAGTGCCAATTAATTTTTGTAAGTTCAGTTGCTCCATTGTGAATATATTATATGTATATGTCGACTTCACAATTTTTGGGCAGCAAACAACTATAATTTTATAAAGTTACTTTTATTCTACTGCGCACTAAATTACTCTTACAACCGCCATTACAGAGGACGTACCGTACTTACCATAGACAGAGAATCCAATAGACGGCGGGGTCGCGTAACCGCTATTCTGCCTTTCATTCACGCATCACAGTGCTGCCATTTTTACAATGTTACCCACAAAGTAGGGAGATTTTGTTTATGAAGCGTACGTCAGTAATTCTAGGCCACTTTATTCACATGTTATTAGGATAGGATAATTAAAGCAAATAAAACAAATAGGTAATTTTAATAACAAATATTAAAACACATTTATTTATTAAATGAAACTAATTTTTACGCATTATATCGCGTTTAATTTTAACTTTTTAATTCCCGACGTTTCGTTCGTTCCCACATTTATTTGTTAAGAAAATCATAATAATTACACTTATAGGTCTTGGTTATTCCAACTTAATTATTATTCTCCTTGAAATAAAACTAAATTAGTATGAATATTCCTAATTTTTTCATTGATTATTCATGATGTACTCTTATATCAAAATATCTTAGAGCAAAAATTTTAATGAGAAGCATTCTGTGATTGTCAATATAAGGAAATCTTTATTGACGGGATCGATCGAGTTAAGTAGATTGCCATCCTCTTCGTTAACAAGGGCTTTCGCCTTCAACTCTTCGAGAATTTGTTCCAGATTTGCCACTTTTATTTTTAGACGCCTTGTTAAACGTCTTGTCTTAGGCAAGGTGCGCACTCTTCATCTGACAAAAAGGACTCAACCTCTTCTCCGAAAGATTTTGCTGCTATTTCAATCTCTTGGTAAGACTTCTTGGCGTACCCAGTAGCTGAAACAGAAAGTAAAAATGTTTTAATGCATTAAACCTATAAGCGGCCGTTATTGATCTCAAACAATAGATTTTCAATTGGGTTCATAATGTTACATATCATCTACGAGTATACCATATTCAGCAAAGCAAAATATAACATGTAAACAAGGAAACCAATGACTCTCAAAAACAACGACAAACAATATGTGTGTCAGTGAGTAGTTCAGCTTCTTTTACATATACAAATTTATAGGTAAAGATAACACACGCTACTATTTAGTCTCTGGTTTTAGTATTTAATCCCTTAGCCCACTTGTATGACTGCTAGTTACTACCAGTTTTTGTAACTGGCACAACATAATCTTTTAAAAACTTAAAATCTGCCGCAAATGTGCTTGGTAGTTTCATAACTACATCATCAATTTGATACACATTTTTAGTAATTTTACTTCCTCCTGGAAAAATATCACATATTCTCAATATTATTTAGCATTCAACAAAAAATATAACAGTATGTTATTTACATGATAACTATAAATTTTATATTAATTCTTATCACTATTACTAGTGTTTAGTTAGTAAGGCAATGAAAATTAAAGGCGCACCGTATTTGGGTGTTCCATCACTAAATCATCACGCTCAGGTCCTTCTATGTTTGTAACATCCTCCTGGAAAAATCTTACATTTTCTATTTTCTTCTATATATTCAGAGTAAAAGAAATGATGTCTTTTATATTCCCTTTTATCCTATCACTATCCATCGTATTATAAACCTTTATTGTATAAAGTGTTGGGACAGCATTACGAAACAATTCAGTTCGTGTCCTTTTTCACACCTTTCTTTTCTGTCTTTTTTCCTTGGCACACCGCTTGCAACTTTACAAGGCGCAGGTTCGGCCCCACATGGAATACTGTTCCCATCTCTGGGCAGGGGCTCCCCAGTGCCAGCTCCTTCCACTTGACCGCATCCAGCGCAGAGGGGTTCGAATCATCGACGACCGAGTTCTTTCCGATTGGCTTGACTCACTGGCACTGCGTAGAGATGTTGCATCTCTTTGCGTATTTTATTGCATCTACTGGGGGAGTGTTCTGAGGAATTGTTCGGACTAATTCCAGCCGCTCAATTTCACCATCGCACATTGCGGCACAAGAGAGAGCGGTGAGCTGAAAGTAGGGAAATTTGGAATAGGGCAACGGAACCCAAGGGGCCAGCAGCTGGCCGACTTTATGGAGAAAGAGGGACTCTTTATGATGAACTCTTTCTTCCAAAAGCGGCCCCACAGAAAGTGGATCTGGTCGAGCCCCGACGGTTCGACAAAAAATGAGATTGACTTCATTATGACGACCAGACGACGACTGTTCAGTGATGTCTCAGTGATCGCGAGGGTGAAAACTGGCAGCGATCACCGAATGGTGAGAGGCACACTGAACCTAAACGTTAAGTTGGAGAGGTCACGTCTAATGAAGTCAACGCTCCGTCCCCCTCGTGCTCTAATCCAAAGTCCCGAAAACTTTCAGCTCGAGTTACAAAATCGTTTTCAGTGCCTAGAAATTTGCAATGAAGTGGACGATATGAATGACAAGCTTGTGAAAACTGTCCTTGCGGTCGGAGCTCAGTTCTGTAAGACCCGTCGCAGAAGAACACAAAAACTCTCTCCGATCACACTCTTAATCTCATGGTTGTTAGACGGGAGATGAAGCTGCAGTCTTCAGCAGATTTGACAGCATACAGGCAACTGAACAGACAGATCTCCAAATGCATGCGGCGGGACTTGCGCAACTTCAATACAGCTCGTATTGAAGAAGCGATCGAGCGAACCAGGGCTCCAAAGTCTTTGCCAGAGATCTGTCTGCCAGAAAGAGCCAACTGTCGAAGCTGAAGGCCGATTGTGGCAGCATCGTTTCCGGGACACCTGAGATTTTGAGTGAGATTGAGAGGTTCTATGGGCAGCTGTACACGTCATCGTTGGAGCCACACGCAAGGTGAGTAACAACCAAGAGCAAGTCTTATCCGACACTATTCCGATGATATCCCGAACGTCAGTATGAGTGAGATTAGAATGGCTCTCCAGCACCTTAAAACGGCAAGGCCCCTAGGCGAGGATGGAATTACAGCGGAGCTTCTGAACGCGGGTGGAAAACCGGTACTTGAAGTCCTTCAGAAGCTCTTTAATTCCGTCCTCCATGGTGGCATTACATCGGAGGCGTGGAGCAGAAGTGCGGTGGTCTTGTTCTTCAAGAAAGGCGACAACGCTCTCTTGAAGAACTACAGACCGATTTCCCTTCTGAGCCGCGTCTACGTGCTGTTTTCGAGAGTCATTACGAATCGTCTCGCATGCAGACTCGACGACTTCCAGCCTCCCGAATAAGCCGGTTTCCGAAAACTTTGCACCATGAACCACATACATACCGCGGCAAATTGTACAGAAGACCGACGAGTACAATCTGCCACTTTTGCTCGCGTATGTGGACTATGAGAAAGCCTTTGATTCCGTCGAAATTTGGGCGGTGCTGCAGTCCCTTCAGCGGTGCCAAGTGAACTGTCGGTATATCGAGGTGCTGAAGTGTTTGTACAGTATGGCTACGATGGCTATCCGAGTACAGAACCAGAGTACGAAACCTATCCAACTGCAGAGAGGTGTAAGACAGGGTGACGTAATATCCCCGAAACTCTTCACCGCTGCATTGGAAGACGTTTTCAAGCTACTGGACTGGAAAGGATACGTATTACCACCAGCGATTTTTCCGGACCGATACGACTTAGGGGCCTTCAAGAAAAGAGCCTACTCCTTTCTAAAAGACCGGCAACGCATCTGCAATTCCCCTGGTGTTGCGGTTGTTCATGGGCGGCGGTAGTCACTCTCCTATAAAATCATCTCTCCTATAAAAGAAAAAAAAAACTTACGCGTGAATTGTTATGCCTTTAATTTTTCATTCATTGCGGCTTTTACAGCCCATAACACTGCACGAAACCATGATATGGTATAAAATCAAATAATTTTCTAACTTAAAACGTACAATTCTCAAATTTTATTTGCAAATAAATATTTAAATAAAATAATAAACATTGAAACACTCCATGTCAGTTGCAGTGTCTGCCACTAAATTTAATGCCAAACGGCTTGTTAGGTGGTACGGGAATAAGGACAACAATATAGTAACAATATCTCTTTCTTACAAGTGCTAATGTGATATATGCGTCCTTTGTTTTGTGAATGAAACAAAACATATCACGCTGTCTATTGGATTCTCTGTCTATGGTACTTACACAGAGTTTTATTTTTAATAAAAAAAGACCAACTACAGACAATATGACATACAGATAAAAACAATTTATTGGTTTTACAACAAGATGACCACGATGTGAGTTACTTTCCTCCAATTCTTAATTTGTGTGATCCTCGCACTGTTGATGAAGCCCTTCCATCTCCTCATACTGATCAGTAGAAGAAGACCATGAAGGAGGAATATGATTCCTTAGTAAAGAATAAAACTTGGTCACTAATAGATTTGCCATCAAGTAAGAGATCCTTGCCATGTAAATGGGTGTTTCAAAATAAGACGAATGAGAAAGGTGAGTTTGTTCGTTTTAAAGCAAGAAGTCATTAAGGGGTGTGCTCAACGAAAAGGAAATGAATACGATGAGGTCTATTCTCTAGTGGTAATTTATAACTCAGTCCGATTCTTATTTGCTCTAGCTGCTAAATACGACCTAGAAATGATTCAGATGGATGCTATAGGCACATTTCTTTAAGGTGACATAGACACTGAAATGTATATGTCACAACCAGAGTGCTATGAAGGGAGTCATCAGGTATGTCACCTACATAAATCAATCTGCGGGTTCAAGCAGGCTAATTGTCAGTGCAACCTTAAATTCAGGGCTCTAATAACGGTATATTTTTCGAAACGGTTTCGCCTTAAATACCTAAAAACTTATTTGTTTCGTTTATGTTCAAACGGAATCATAATAAAAACGTTTATGAAGAGAACGAAATTTTAAATCGTTCTTGTTCAATTAAACGTTTTTAACCATTTTAAACCGTTTTTTCCAATTTTTTGGCCTTGCAATACGAAACAAAAATAATACACATCCAGTCCAGTTGTAATTTTACGGCCGCGCAGGTGTATGGATTATTATATATTTACAGTAATTTAATTAAAGTACTGTGATTGATATACATTATTCTGTGTGTACGTTATTTTAACAAAACAATATCTATTTGTTCAATAAATTTAAAGCATAAATTTATGTAAAAACACCAGCATCATCTTTTGAGTCATTCGTTATTATCGAACCAAATTTTGTAAAACGTTTAAGGACAGTTCTAGTATAATTTTTCCTGTTTATTTTATGAACGTTACCCATACACTAGTAATGTGTGTCAATGAAGTCAATCTCATTTCTCAAAAATTTGATTTTAATTCGAATTCAAATTATTTTTAGTGAAGCAATTTAGCTTTATTTTGTAACAAAATTTTATTTCATTTAATATCATTTTACTCTTTAAATAATGATTATGTTTAATTACCTTAATTTTACAAAATCGTTATATTTCAGATACTTGGAGGGGTCGTCTCTTATTTAGTTATTATATTTCAATTTGACGTACGAGGTTAAGACAATGATTAAAAACTACTTAATTCATTCTGAAGTGTTCTATGACCAAATTTTGTAAAACGTTTAAGGACAGTTCTATTATAATTTTTCTTGTTTATTTTATAAACGTTACCCATACACTAGTAATTTGAATAAAACTAATTTTAAGGATTTTGTCGCGTTTCATTTTAACTTGTTTCGGGCGCTTTACAGCCTCATGATCACAGGGGACTAAGACTTATTTCATCCCCCCGTTTTTTCATTCATTGTTTAGTATTTGCGTAAATTTAAGATATAATTACTAGAAATTAATAAGAGCATCGTGGAGGAGTTGAATAATCGTAAATTGATCTTGGACAAATAGCCAGACCCGCAACAATTATTTTTTTGGTATACAAATTCGAAGCGAAGAGCCGTGGTAGCTTATGGGCTAAGCACTCTAAATTTTACAGTACACCAGCAACCCAGGTTCGATCCCCGCCGGCACCAATGAAATTGTTAATTGCAACGATACGATTTTACGATTTTGAGTGCTGATTTACCACGTGCTCGGTGGTGAAGGAAACATTGCGAGGAAATCTGCATGTCTGAGAAATAAGGAAAAAAATATTTCGAAAACATGTGAAGTTCGCTAACACGCATTGGGGCGGACTTTTGCTTGCCCTAAAACCTTCTTAGAAATGAGATGAGGCCTGTGCTCAGCAGTGGGACTTATATAGGCTGTAACTTTAATTCTAAGAAAAGTGTAATTGTAGGCTACTTAAATTTTTGTCAAGGAATAAGAACGACAAACGAGCAAACTGTCCACATTATGGTAAGTTGTGTCCATAGACATCGTGGCCATGGAAATCCTCGACTAAGAATCAAAATGCGTACTCTACTTCCACTAAGATGAAATACCTGAATGGTATCGCAAGTTTTTTTGCGATGTGTGATGGTGAAATTGAGCGAGTTGAATTAGTTCGAACAATTCCATTGAGCACTTCCATGGTAGATTTGATAGAATACGCAAAGAGATTGCTGCATCTGTTCAAAGCGCCCGTGAGTCAAGCCGATCAGAAAGAACTCGATCTCCGACGATTCTAATGGTTCTGCGCCGGATTTCGATCAAGTGGAAGGAGCTGGCACTGGAATGCCCCGGCCCAGAGATGGGAACAGTATTCCATGTGAGGCCGAACTTGCGCCTTGTAAAGTTGCAAGTGATGTGCTGGTATGGAATACTGTCTCGCTCTACAAAGCACGCTAAACTTTATAGAGGCCAATTTAACCTTCCCTTCAAAATGAACGCAAAACTGAACGTCATTCGATATGTCGACGCCAAGGTTTCCGATGCTAGCTGAGGCAACGAAGGGAGTGCCTTGAAATTAAGGAGATACGACAAAGGGGTTCTTTTTAGCGGTAAACGCGCAAACTTGTGTCTTCTGGGGATTGAATTGGACTAGATTTAGTCACCCATAATCCGAGACTTTATTCAACAAAAACTCGACTTCAGACACAAGTTTGTTCCGGCACTCGACGCCGTGTTCCTGAGAAATTTTAGCACGGCCGGTGTATAAAGCATCGCCAGCTCTGTCATCTGCATAACAATAAATGTTATGTTATGGTTGGAGCCATGTTGCAGCTAAATTAGTAGTATAGTTGTAGCACGAATGGGTCGGCTCGACCGGGGAAGGACCACGCTCACAGAATACCAGCGTAAAATAGCAGCTTAACACTGTTATGTTTCGTATGGTGAGTGTAGAGAACCGGAGACCCTTTTTACTGGAATAGAGGCATTCCATTTTAGCCCTCACGGGTGACAACGCATCTGCATTTTGATTCGCAAACGAGGATATATGTAGATGTCTATAGGCCACAGCAACCACTTACCATCAGGTGGATTGTGTGCTCGTTTGTCACCCTATCCTATAAAAAAATATTATTGTATCATATACTTGATATGCATAAGGAACAGGGTAAGCGATAGTACGCAGCCTTGTGGAACACCAGCATTCACAGGCTTGGAGTCGGAGCATGCACTGTCGACTACAACCTTAATTCTGGGAGAAAACTAGTGCTCCAATTGCATAGTCTCTAGGGAAGCCTTTAAGATAGAAGCTTCGAAAGAACCGATTTGTGTCAAACCCTACCGAAGGCTTTCGCTATGTTCAATACTAACTGTTAAAGCCTCAAGATACGACATATATTAAGATAAGGTATTAAGATAAGATAATAATGGACCCTATTTTTTGCGTGAACAAGGTTATTTGCGATAGGCCTGTAGTTGGACGGATCAGAGCGGTTACCTTTTTTGGGATCAGGATACGGGATCGGCTAGGGAGTAGAATACTAGAGAAGACGCGTTAGAAAGTTAGTCGAATTACATCAATATTCCTGCCCTTACATTGTGGAATGTTGTGGTGTGGAATTAATAGAACACGGCATAGTTATAGTGTGTTCATATAGATCTCCGAAAGAAAGCATAGACGCCGTAACTACCTTTTTCTATAACTTTGAAGGTATGTTACATAAACTTTGTAGTTCTAGTAAGAAAAACTTCTAATATGTGGGGATTTTAACATAGATATTTTAAAAAGTACACGGCTTTCTACTGAATTCGAAAATAAATTGTTAAATTTCAACTTACGTCCGAGTATTCGCGAGCCTACTCGTTTACATAGTGGCAAGTGTATCGATAATATAATTTATAATATAAGAGGCAGTAAAAGTGAAGTTATAGAGCTTGGGATATCAGATCATACCGCTCAAGTCCTAAATCGTCCTGTTAACAAATCTAACACTACATCTCATTGGTTAGTATTAAAACGTGATTACAGCGTAGAAAACTTAAATAAATTTTAAAAATGTCATTAGAAGTCTCAGTTTTAATAGTGTTTATCCCAATGAAGCATTTAATGAATTCAATGAATTATTTGAACTATTTTATAATCTTTGCTTTCCGATACTTAAAATTAAAATTCCTATAAATAAATAAAATACTTGGGCTACAAATGGTATTGAATTATGCTGTTGAAAAAAGCGAGAAATGCTAAATGGAAATAATTGCTGAAGAATTTAATAATTATTTTATCAATGAAGTCCAGCCTATAAACCAGTTTAGTAATGACCACCACAATTATTCATCCATAAATAGTAGAATGAACTCAATGTTTATGCCTGCATCTATTCCTCACGATTTATATAAAATAATTAATAACAGTTCTGGTAATGATGATATAATCATAAAAGTAGTTAAGTATGTGGCCGTTGAAATTTCCCCAGTACTAAGTTACGTGGTGAATCTATGTATAGAAAATGGTACTTTTCCTAGTGGTTTAAAAATATCCGTTATAAGTCCTTTGTATAAAAATGAGGACAGACATGACCCGAAAAACTACAGGCCTGTCGCTTTGCTTCCAATATTCTCCAAAATAATAGAAAAAGTAATATATAACAACTTATATTCTTAGTTAGAAAGTAATAAAATCTTAGCAAAGGAAGAATATGGTTTCAGGAAATGTAAAAACATAAATATGGCAATGTATGGGTTTATCATGGGTTCACTGCTGGCCGTATGAGGAAGCTCAAGGTCGCTCAGCGAGATATGGAGAGAGCTATGCTCGGGGTTTCTCTGCGTGATAAACATAGAAATGAGGATATCCGCAGTAGAACCAGAGTGACCGACATAGCCCAACGGATTAGTAAGCTGAAGTGGCAATGGGCCGGCCATATAACTTGAAGAACCGACAACCGATGGGGAAAAAAGGTCCTCGAGGGGCGGCCTCATATCAGCGGACGAAGTGTAGGGCGCCCCCTCACTAGATGGAGTGACGACCTGGTAAGACATGCAGGAAGTCGATGGATGCAGGTAGCTCAGGACCGTGCTTTGTAGCATTCCTTGGGCCTATGTTCAGCAGTTTACTTGTGATGGGCTGTAATGATGATGATGGGTTTATGGTAAAAAAATTCATGGACACGACTAAGGCGCTTGATTTAAACATTCAACGCATTTGATTTAAATATTCTAGCGCTTAAAGTGGAAAAATATGGAATCCGAGGTAATGTGTTAAAACTTATTACGTCATACCTGAATAATAGAAAACAAATTACTAAAATAAAAAAGATCTGTCCGCGTACTAATATTGAACTAACATACCTTTCGCAACAAAAGCAAACAACCTACGGTGTGCTGCAAGGAAGCGTACTCGGTCCTTTACTATTCTTAGTCTATATAAATGATTTGCCTCAGGTTGATCAGGGGATATCTTCGGAATAGTGTCGGATAAGACTCGCTCTTGGATCGTTACTCACATTTGCGTGTGGCTCCAACGATGACGTGTACAGCTTCCCATAGAATCTCTCAATCTCACTCAAAATCTCAGGTGTCCCGGAAACGATGCTGCCACACTCGGTCTTCAGCTTTGTCAGTTGGCTCTTTCTGGCAGACAGATCTCTGGCAAAGACTTTGGAGCCTTGGTTCCGCTCGATCGCTTCTTCAATACAAGCTGTATTGAAGTTGCGTAAGTCCTGCCGCATAGACTTGGAGATCTGTCTGTTCAGTTGCCTGTATGCTGTTAAATCTGTTGAAGACTGCAGCTTCATTCCTGTCTAACAGCCATGTGATTAAGAGTGTGATCGGAGAGTTTTTGTGATCTTCTGCGACAGGTCTTGCAGAACGTAGCTCCGACCGCACGAACAGTTTCCATGAGTTTATCATTCATATCGTCCACTTAATTGCAGTCTTTTAGGCACTGAAAACGGTTTTGTAACTCGAGCTGAAAGGTTTCGGAATTTTGGACTAGAGCACGAGGGGGACGGAGCGTTGACTTCTTTAGACGAGATCTCTCCAACTTAACGTTTAGGTTCAGTGTGCCTCTAACCATTCGGTGATCGCTACCAGGCTTCACCCTCGCGATCACTGAGACATCACAGAACAGTTGTCGTCTGGTCGTCATAATGAAGTCAATCTCATTTTTTGTCGAACCGTCGGGGCTCGACCAGGTCCACTTCCTGTGGAGCCGCTTCTGGAAGAAAGAGTTCATCATAAAGAGTCCCTCTTTCTCCATGAAGTCGGCCAGCTGCTGGCCTCTTGGGTTCCGTTGCCCTTATCCAAATTTTCCTACCTTCAGCTCACCGTTCTCTCTTGTGCCTAGTTTTGCATTGAAGTCTCCCATTAACACCGTATAGTGGGTTTCGGAGGAATGCATCCTCCTCATCGGGATGAGCCGAGGTTGGTGCGTTAATAAATCTGTATGACCTTCAACGAATACCGTTTGGTGATTCTGAGTATAAGGTACGCAACCCTCGTCGACACACTCACAATCTTTACAACTTTGTTAACGAGAGAATTGTGGACGATAAATTCGACACCTCCTTAGAACAGATGGTCGCCCTCCCGGTGATAGAACAAGTTGCCGGATTCGAGGATTACCGTGTCCTCCCCCTCTCTTCGGACCTCGGATAATCCTATAATATTCCAGCGCAACTTGACTATTTCTTCTTCCAGCTCCAGGATCTAATCGTTAGTCCTCAGGGTGCATGCGTTATAAGTTTCCAGGTCGAGTCGTCGTAGGTGGCAACCGAACCTCCACCGGAGATTCTTAGCACCCCTGCCCCACCGTTACCATGGTCGCCACCGTAGCCAGGAATAGCGGGGCCGCCGGGGACTGGGGACCGTTTCTTCGTAACTTTGTTTATTGGGGAGGTATATTGCATAGTTGCCACGCTTGGCGAGCGGGTTGGCTACCGCAGTTTTGTTTTGGAGGACAATACAACAAAAACTTATTATTCACTATAAAACTAAAATTATAAACGAGAAAGAACATACAAAATTTCTGGGAATTTGTCTGGACGTAAAAATGACATGGAGTAAACATATTGAACACATGATAAAAAAGATAACTATGCACTACATAACCTTATAAAAATTACAAATCGTGAAACAGTCATAACCGTTTACCATGCATACGTGTCTTCAACATTGAGATATGGTATTATATTTTGGGGAAACTCCCCAGAACGCGAATTAGTCTTTAAAGCGCTAAAGAAATGTATACGAGCAGTATGCCAGTTGCAGGTTACCGATAGTTGCAAACCACATTTCATTGATCTTAACCCTGTCATCTTTATATATATTCGAAGTAGCTATGTTTGTTAGGAAACATTTTAGCATATTTGAAACCACTAATAGTAAACGTCATAGGAACACACTACGTATAAACCTCACAAAATAGCCCTATATTCAAAAAGTTAAAGTAGTTTCCTGGGTATGGCTCCTAAAATTTTTAATATACTTCCAAAAAACATCAAAGAGACTGATAATGTAGACAAATTTAAGAAATTGCTCTCGAGTTTTTTAATAAAAAGCATACTACTCTATCAACGAATATTTTGATGATAAAATGAATAGTTTTTAGTACCTACAATTAATGTCCGATTTATTTATTATATTTGTCAGAGCGTTTATAAAATACCGGTTGGATCGAGGTAGAATTGAGGGTATATCGAGAAACCCCCACTTGTTTGTGCAGTATAAAGTTCACTGTAGGCGCCGTGCGGGAGAGATTCCGCTTAAGTCATTCTACGAGTGAAGTCATCCTACGAGTGCTAAGATAGTGTCGTGGTTCTTTTCGTTGTAATAATTCCTCTAGTGCAGGCAAGGAGGATGGTGTTGCTGAGAGGCTGCCTACACTGAGATAAGTAAAGTAGTGTTGCTGTTGGTTTGCATACTTTGGTGTTATCATGTGATTACGTACCTCACGTTACATTGGTGTGTGATTGTGGCGGAGACGTGTTACGGTGTGGTTGAACTGTAATTGCTCTATACTGAATGTATAGTGCATTACGCTGTCTTATTACTGATAATGATTAATTGCGTAAGCAAGAGAGCAAGTTGAACATCCGCTCTCACACTTTTATTATTTTAACAATTAACACTATCCTGATGTATTTCTGAGATCAAAAATTGGGTTTCTCTATTGAATCTCCGACATATTTTTAT
This sequence comes from Parnassius orleans, assembly GCA_029286625.1. Classification (NCBI taxonomy): domain Eukaryota; kingdom Metazoa; phylum Arthropoda; class Insecta; order Lepidoptera; family Papilionidae; genus Parnassius; species Parnassius orleans. Next base: position 218,447 of record JAGSMP010000215.1, on the reverse strand, counting down.
ATTTATGCTATTAAGAATTATGTAATGGATAGTAAAAACAATAATTTATGCAATTTTTCTTAAACTTAAAAAATTATAATTGATATTGTAATGTTATTAAATATTAATATTAGTAATGCAAGGTGAGGATGATAACCAAATATTTGTATGCCTTCTAAGGTGAAACATAGTGTTAGTTATCATACCTTTTCCATCAAGTTTGTAACTTTTAACCTATGTTCTACAAATAAATAAAAGTTTGCGCGTTTATCGCTGAAGAGAACCCTTTGTCGAAACCTAGGCGTCGACATATCGAATGACGTTCAGTTTTGCGTTCATTTGGAAGGGAAGGCTAAATTGGTCTCTATAAATTTTGGTGTGGTTTGTAGAGCGGGACAGTATTCTAAACCAATACACCACTGGCAACTTTACAAGGCGCAAGTTCGGCCTCACATGGAATACTGTTTCCATCTCTGGACCAGGGCATCCAGCGCAGAACGGTTAGAATCGTCGGAGATCGAGTTCTTTCTGATCGGCTTGTCTCACGGGCGCTTCGAAGAGATGTTGCATCTCTTTGCGTATTCTATCAAATCTACCATGGAACGTGCTCAATAGAATTGTTCGAACTAATTCAACCAGCTCAATTTCACCATCACACATCGCGGAAAACTCGCGATACCATCCATACCATCTGGATGATTGGCGGTCCCCGCTGTGCGATTTATAAGAAGTTTTGGAATCGACTAATGTGACATCACTAATGGGTCGGCTGGACATGAAAATGACCACACTATCATGAAATACCAGCATAAAACAGCAGAATAATGCTACCATGTTTCGTATGGTGAGTGTAGAGAACCGTAGACCCATTTTACTGGTAAAAGATATTTCATCTTAGTGGAAGTAGAGTACGCATTTTGATTCTTAGTCGAGGATTTCCATGACCACGATGTCTATGGACACAACTTACCATAAAATCTACATTATGTTAAGTTGTGTTTGGTCATTTGTCGTTCTTGTTCTTTGACAAAAATTTAAGTAGCGTACAATTACACTTTTCTTAGAATTAAAGTTACAGCCTATATACTTCCCACTGCTGAGCACAGGCCTCTCTCATTTTTAAGAAGGTTTTAGCGCAAGCAAAAGTCCGCCGCGCTATCGCGATTGCGTCTTCGAAATATTTTTTTATTATTTTTCAGGCATCCAGGTTTCCTCACAATGTTTCCTTCATACCGAGCACTTGCTAAATCAGCACATAAAATCGTAAAATCGTATCGTTGCAATTAACAATTTCATTGCTGCCGGCGGGGATCGAACCTGGGTTTGCTGGCGTTCTGTGAAATTTACAGCGAGTGCTTAGCCCATAAGCTACCACGGCTGTTCGCTTCGAATTTGTATACCAAAAAAATAATTGTTGCGGGTCTGGCTATTTGTCCAAGATCAATTTACTATTATTAAACTCCTCCACGATGCTCAAATTAATTTCTAGTAATTATATCTTAAATTTACGCAAATACTAAACAATGAATGAAAAAACGGGGGGATGAAATAAGTCTTAGTCCCCTGTGATCATGAGGCTGTAAAGCGCCCGAAACAAGTTAAAATGAAACGCGACAAAATCCTTAAAATTAGTTTTATTCAAATTACTAGTGTATGGGTAACATTTATAAAATAAACAAGAAAAATTATAATAGAACTGTCCTTTAACGTTTTACAAAATTTGGTCATAGAACACTTCAGAATGAATTAAGTAGTTTTTAATCATTGTCTTAACCTCGTACGTCAAATTGAAATATAATAACTAAATAAGAGACGACCCCTCCAAGTATCTGAAATATAAAGAAGTTGTAAAATTAAGGTAATTAAACATAATCATTATTTAAAGAGTAAAATAATATTAAATGAAATAAAATTTTGTTACAAAATAAAGCTAAATTGCTTCACTAAAAAATAATTTGAATTCGATTTAAAATCAAATTTTTGAGTTCACAGGAATTTAAATGGGGTTCATTTTAACATAATTTATTTATTGAGTTTTTTCATGGATATGAAGTATAACAATCAATAGAAGACACTAGAAGTCGCATAGACGCGTGACCTTGTCGCCGCCATGATGTGTTGACGAACATCATTACACCATTTTGTGATTTAGTTGTGCGGAACGTCGTACGTGAATTTATGTTATTATAATGGTGAACTGCAGCATAATCGGTTGTAAAAACTCATCAAGGACGTGTAATTTAACTAATAAAAGCATAACATTTCATCGGTTAGTTGATTATTTACTAATTATCATTGTTTTAACTAATTTACATCTAGATGAATACTTTACTATAATATTTACCTTTGTAAATTTTCATTTATTAGTTTTCGTATTGTGCAATTACCATTGCTGCTTTTGTTCTACCGTAATACGCGACGCATGCGACGTTGACAAACTCGCCAAGCAATGTAATGTGAAACATTAGATATCATTGTGCATTGCGTATGTTTATAATACGGCTGCAGGCATCGGTCGCACGTTAGTGATGTAACCGTATCATTCATTTGAATGAAAGTACGGGTTATATCGATGTTTGTATAAAGGGATATATTTCGGAATTTTAAACGTAAAATATTCTTAATAATAATTATACAATAATTTCATTAAGAATGTAATTATTTGTTTAAGTTTACGTATTAAAGTCTATAAATGTTTAATGAAGACGATGGTGGCCTTATAATTCCAAGTGCAGATGTTATAACTATATGTTTGAACGTAGAAACTATTAAAAAAATTCTTCATTTTACTGGTCATTAAACTCGTTTCGTAGAGTTGCTGATAATATTAATTGCAAGGTACTGCTACAGATACTTGTTTGGTACCCATTATAATTAATTACATTTTCAAACATAGTGTAAAGAATAAGGGTATTACACAGTTGACGACTATGTAAATATCATAAAGAAAAAATAGGATTCACCACTCTGTTTACTAAACTTATTTCTATATTAATATCAATCTAACTTAATTATTTCATAGTACCTACGTTAGAACCTCGATTAATTAAGTATTTTGACTGTTAATAGGTAGCTTGATTTTAAATAATAAGTACCATTCATTCCTGTGTATCATTACTGTTAAATATTAAAAAAATGGTATATATCTATGGATTTCTTTGCTATTTGTAATCCATTTTAATATATGAAAAAAATATCGACACTCAAAAAATTTAAGCAATCCCTAGCATTGTTTACAGGGACCCTCACACATCGAAAGTGCTTGCAGTGGTGTAACATTACATATTGGAGTAAAATGCAGTGTAATTAATACAAATTAAGGTTCATAATAGATAGTGCCCTATACACTTCAGCGGTGTTTTGCAAGTGTGTGCGAGTCTTATATCCATTTGTTTGCTTAATGCGTATGTGTCATCATCATCATCATCATTATAGCCCTTCACAAGTCCACTGCTGAACATAGGCCTCCCCCAAGGAATGCCACAAAGCACGGTCCTGAGCCACCTGCATCCATCGACTTCCTGCATGTCTTACCAGGTCGTCACTCCATCTAGTGGGGGGACGCCCTACACTTCGTCCGCCGGTACGAGGCCGCCACTCGAGAACCTTTTTTCACCATCGGTTGTCGGTTCTTCGAGCTATATGGCCGGCCCATTGCCACTTCAGCTCACTAATCCGTTGATCTATGTCGGTCACTCTGGTTCTACTGGATATCCTCATTTCTAATTTTATCACGGTGAGACCTGAGCATAGCTCTCCATAGCTCGCTGAGCGACCTTGAGCTTCCTCATACGGCCAGCAGTGAAGGACCACGTCTCAGTTCCGTAGGTCATCACTGGCAACACGCACTGGTTGTACAGCCTCGTTTTCAAGTTTTGAGGTATACCTGACGAGAAGATGTGCCGTAATTTCCCGAACGCTGCCCAGCCGAGTCGATTGACCTCTCGGTCGAAGTTGGACTTACCTAGTCGGACTATTTGTCCCAGGTAAACATACTCGTCAACAACTTCGAGCTTAGTGCTCCCAACAACTACCGGCATAGGTGTGACATGGACATTAAACATGATCTTTGTTTTGTCCATGTTCATCTTAAGACCTATCCGTTGGGAGGCACTATTGAGGCCATCGAGCATAGTGCTTAGGTCCTCCAGCGATTCTGCCATAAGGACTATATCGTCGGCAAATCGAAGGTGAGTGATGTACTCGCCATTGATGTTAATACCGTATCCTTTCCAGTCCAGAGGCTTGAAAACGTCTTCCAATGCAGCGGTGAAGAGTTTCGGGGATATAACGTCACCCTGTCTTACACCTCTCTGCAGTTGGATAGGTTATCATCTCATATATATCATCTGGTTCTGTACTCGGATAGCCATCGTAGCCCTACTGTACAAGCACTTCAGCACTTCGATATACCGACAGTCAACTTGGCACCGCTGAAGGACTGCAGCACCGCCCAAATTTCGACGGAATCAGGCTTTCTATAGTCCACATACGCCAGACATAATGGCAAATTGTACCCTCGGACTTCTGTAATTTGCCGAAGGGTATGTATGTGGTCTATGGTGCTAAAGCCTTTCGGAAACCGGCTTGTTCGAAGGCTGGAAGTCGTCGAGTCTGCGTGCGAGACGATTCGTAATGACTCTCGAAAACAGCACGTAGACGCGGCTCAGAAGGAAATCGGTCTGTAGTTCTTCAAGAGAGCGTTGTCGCCTTTTTGAAGAACAAGACCACCGCACTTCTGCTCCACGCCTCCGGTGTAATGCCACCATGTAGGACGGAATTAAAGAGCTTGAAGGACTTCAAGTACCGGTTTTCCACCCGCTTTCAGAAGCTCCGCTGCAATTCCATCCTCGCCTGGGGCCTTGCCGTTTTAATGTGCTGGAGAGCCATTCTAATCTCGCTCAGACTGACGTCCGGGATATCATCGGAATAGTGTCGGTTAAGACTCGCTCTTGATCGTTACCACACTTGCGTGTGGCTCCAACGATGATGTGTACAGCTGCCCATAGAACCTCTCAATCTCACTCAAAATCTCAGGTGTCCCGGAAACGACGCTGCCACACTCGGTCTTCAGCTTTGACAGTTGGCTCTTTCTGGCAGACAGATCTCTAGCAAAGACTTTGGAGCCCTGGTTCCGCTCGATTGCTTCTTCAATACGAGCAGTATTAAAGTTGCGTAAGTCCCGCCGCAGGCATTTGGAGATCTGTCTGTTCAGTTGCCTGTATTCTGTCAAATCTACTGAAGACTGCAGCTTCATATCCCGTCTAACAGCCATGAGATTAAGAGTGATCGGAGAGTTTTGTGTTCTTCTGCGGCGGGTCTTGCAAAACTTAGCTCCGACCGCATGGACAGTTTCCACGAGCTTGTCATTCATATCGTCCACTGCATTGCAAACTTCTAGGCACTGAAAACGGTTTCGTAGCTCGAGCTGAAAGGTTTCGGGACTTTGGATTAGAGCACGAGGGGGACGGAGCGTTGACTTCATTAGACGTGACCTCCAACTTAACGTTTAGGTTCAGTGTGCCTCTCACCATTCGGTGATCGCTGCCGGTTTTCACCGCGATCACTGAGACATCACAGAACAGTTGTCGCTTGGTCGTCATAATGAAGTCAATCTCATTTTTTGTCGAACCGTCGGGGCTCGACCAGGTCCACTTCCTGTGGGGCCGCTTCTGGAAGAAAGAGTTCATCATAAAGAGTCCCTCTTTCTCCATGAAGTCGGCCAGCTGCTGACCCCTTGGGTTCCGTTGCCCTATTCCGAATTTCCCTACTTTCAGCTCACCGTACTCTCTTGTGCCTAGTTTTGCGTTGAAGTCTCCCATTAACACCGTGTAGTGGGTTTTGGAGGAATGCATGGCTCAATCCTCATACATTTCCTCCACCTGCTCATCGGGATGTGCCGAGGTTGGTGCGTAAACCTGTATGACCTTCAGCGAATACTGTTTGGTGATTCTGAGTATAAGGTACGCAACCCTCGTCGACACACTCACAATCTTTACAACGTTGTTAACGAGAGACTTGTGGACGATAAATCCGACACCTCCTTGGGACAGATGGTCGCCCTCCCGGTGATAGAACATGTTGCCGGATTCGAGGATTACCGTGTCCTCCCCCTCTCTTCGGACCTCGGATAATCCTATAATATTCCAGCGCAACTTGTCTATCTCTTCTTCCAGCTCCAGGATCTTCTCGTCAGTCCTCAGGGTGCGTGCGTTATAAGTTGCCAGGTCGAGTCGTCGTAGGTGGCAACCGAACCTCCACCGGAGATTCTTAGTACCCCTGCCCCGCCGTTACCATGGTCGCCACCGTAGCCAGGAATAGCGGGGCCGCCGGAGACTGGGGGCCGTCTCTTCGTTACTATCATGGGGGGTATATTGCCATAGTTGCCACGCTTGGCGAGCGGGTTGGCAACCGCAGTTTTTTTATTGTTGTTTTGCTGTTATCAGAAAGATGCTGCTGCCCATCCTCTGCCTCAGTTTCCCTCTGTCGCCTCTTACGACACCCACGGGAAGATATGGGGTAGTGAGTATTCTTACCCGCCACTACACGGGGTGTTAAGATGTGGCGACATCGATTTTGGAAGTAATCGGTCGCTAATTCATTTCTATTGTCTTATTATTCAGATTTCTGTGGTTCAAACGCATGGAAAATTTAGCCTTCTATAAACCTTTTATTTATGTATTTACACGGTAGCACGTAACACCGCCAGGCTTAGTTTCTAGAGGCACGTAAACACTTCACTTCACATGCGTAATGTCTGGACCAGTGATGGAATTATCTCAGTAAAGCTGCGCAGTGGAGACCGTGTTCGGATTCATTCCAAGAAGGAGTTAGATAAATTGATGTCTAACCACTGTAAAGGTTTTGAGACAGACAAGTCAAATATTGCGGAGAAAGAATCTTCCCCTGCATATGCTTAGAAGGCTAAGCCTGGACAAATTCGATCAAAGCATACGTGCCGCTAATCTTGGTAAACTTTGGTTTTTATTCACATCCAAAATTTGTTTTACATAGTGTGTTGAAACTCTTTGAACAATTTAGTTTGTTTTCTTGGGTTTGTACAACATCCAATTTTACATTTTATGAATCAGCATAGCTTTATTATGATTTGTAATATATATATATATATATATATATATATATATATATATATATATATGTGTATATGTGTGTGTGTGTGTAAATAATGTCATATTTGATATCAACATATTTCCATCTTACAGCGTAGTGATTTATCTTTAATTTGTTCACTTCTACTTAGAATACGTAATTTGTTCCTTGGAAAAGTTAATTAATAGAATGAGGCGTTACATTGCGGAAATCCATTATATTAAAGTTGGTAAAAATTAACTTGCGTACATCCGCTCGATAAAATAAAATGATGTCTTACCTAGTTTGAAGAGCACCTCCCGCCCTCTCTCAATTGCGTGCACTATCCCCGTCACCACTAATCCCAGCACCACTACTCCCAACACCACTATACTAGGAAAGACACACCACTGACGAAAATACGACACGTGTTTCGCCTTTACACGGGGCATCTTCAAGTGAGGTAGACTCTGCGGTGGCTGACCGCTAAGTGAACGGCGAGCCAAAAACAACTGCCATTTATACAGCCCGCTGACGCAACCGCTCCCGACGTAAGTAGCGAGCGACTGAGTCGTGCGATAATACTGTCTGTTATTAGAGAGCAGGCTTAAAGATATTTCAATAGCCTCGCGAATCATCCTCGGAAGGAATCGGTGTTCTTTAGCGAGGATTTGTAGTCTATCAAATCTAATGTAGTGACGGGGCGATCCTGTACATGTTCACAGACTGCAGACTTCCTGAGCGTCGATTCTTCACATCAGCTATGTGTTCTTTAACGCGGGTTTTATTGATCTTTTAGTTTGTCCTATATAAGAGAGACCACATTCACAATCAAGCTTGTACACTCCTGCATCTTGCAGAGGGACATTACACTTAACTGATGGTAAAAACTGACTAATCTTCTTCGGCGGCTTAAAGTATGTTTTAATAGAAGCACGCTTCAGGATGTAGCCAATCTTGTTAGTGACACCTCTGACATATGGCAGTACAGCAGGCACTCGCTCGACTGTGGCCGGCTTCACTCGTTCACTGTGACGTAGACGCGGGACCCGAAGCTTATTGTCGTGCAAAACTTGCTTGACGAGTTGGAGCTCGGCGGCCAGGTGTTTACTGTCACAGATCCCTCGTGCTCTCTGAAACAAAGATTTACCCACGGTAGCTAACTGTGAAGGATGGTGATGAGAGTCACCGTTTAAATATCTATCTGTATGGGTCTTTTTTCTATACACAGTGTGGCTCAAGGTGTTATCTTATACGTGTTATATATTTGCTCTTACATTTATATATTCTTAAATTTATTTGATGTATAATTTCATTTACATACCGTATCATGTCAAATGATGATTCATTTCATTCTGCTTACGATTCAGACACTTGAATATCTTTTATTGATACTATAGATTATTTTTCATCTCTCGGTCCGAATTTTAGCGATCAGTTTTCTAAATTTTATAAAGTTTTTAATGTCTGCCATATAAATACGCAATCTATACCTCGACACCATTCTGAAATACTTGAAAGTTTTTCTTCTTCTTCTTCTCTGCATGCGCCACTTATCTCTGAAAGATGGCTTAAGCCTGCTTTTAACTCCACTATGTAGTATTCCTGTTTTCATTTTACTCCAAAATGACGGGATCGGGAAAAGTGGTGGTAGGGTAACTATTTAATTTTGTAGCTGATGATATTTCAGCTACAAAGATAATATTGTTTAATTTAAGCCCGCGGATTGATTTGTGTAGGTAATATATCTAATGACTCTCTTCATAGCATTCCGGTTGTGACATATACATGTCAGTGTCTATGTCACCCTCAAGAAATGCGCTTATAACATCCATCTGAATCATTTCTATGTCGTATTTAGCAGCTGGAGCAAGTAAGAATCGGACTGAGGTATAACTTACCACTAGAGCATAGAACTCATCGTAGTCCTTTCTTTTCGTTGAGCCAAAGGGGTGTCCTTAATGGCTAATCTTGCTTTAAAACGAACAAGCTCACCTTTCTCATTCGTCTTACTTTGAAATACCCATTTACATGACAAGGCTCTCTTACCTGACGGCAAATCTACCAGTGACAAAGTTTTATTCTTTACTAAGGAATCATATTCCTCCTTCATGGCATTCTTACACTGATCAGTATGAGGCGATGAAAGAGCTTCATCAACAGTGAGAGGATCACACAAATTAAGAATTGGAGAAAAGTAACTCATATCGTGGTCATCTCTTTCTGCATACTGGGCAGCTCTGCATGGATGTAAGTTTGTATAACGTGCTGTTATGGATAGGTCAAATGATTCCTCTGATTTGTAGGATGAATCATCATTATCATCGACAGGTACTCATCACTCGCAAAACGATCTAAGCTGCTTCGTGATTATTCTTTGCAAGGTTCTTCATTTAACTGGAAAATGTTCAAAGACTTGAACACATTATGCTCAAGTCTTTGAACATTTTCTAAAAATATTACATCTCTACTTTTGATAATTTTATTAGTGTCATGTTCAAGTAGCCGATATCCCTTACTAGATTCACAATACTTTGAACTCTTCTAGTACACTCAATTTGTCTTTCATAAAATAAACATGAACTTTTAAAGTAAAATCATCTATAAAGGTAATGAAATACTTCATACCTCATATGTTTGTTCCATCGGTCCATACAAATCAGTATGGTAAGCTGAAGTAGGCGTGAAGCTCTGGAGCCAATGTTGTTGAAAGGTAATGGCCATTGTTTACCTTCCAGGTAGGTGGTACATGTGAAAGAACCTTTTCGTTTTGTCAGGAAACGGATCGACTCTCTCTGCACACTCCGGTAACTTGTTTTACACAACCTTTTAACATCTAAAAATTCAGGTGTCCCATGTGTCTATGCCACAGGACCACATCATTTAAGTTATTTGAGCATGTTAAGTTAGATCACACTTCTCTGTGAGTGTTTGATTGATGCAAATTGTTTACCAATGTGGCCGAACAGAGGAAGTTATTATTTTGATCAAAAATATGATAACTTTTATCTCTAAAGTTTTCCTTACAGCCACTTTTATCCATAGCGCTTACTGATAAGAGATTGGAAGCAAGTTTAGGTATGTATAGAATTTCTCTTACCTGAATTTTACCTTGTTCATTACCATTTGTCAATAAATTAACCTTTCCATATTTTCCACAGGTAGCGGTGTCCTACTGGTCACAGTTATGGTAGGTATCGGATGACTTGTTACATCATAAATACAATCACATCTATTGGTCATGTGCATGGAGGCACCTGAGTCCACATACGAAAGATCCGGAATTATTGTCTGTGAACATGCTGCAACAAAACTTTTATTTTCTTCTATTTTTTTATATTCTTCTGCTTCGAAGCACGACAGTTCTTGGTAGTGTCCGTGCTTGTTACAATTATAACATCGGAACCCTTCCTGAATACAGGTCTTTCCTGTAATGTGATTTCTGTGAACGGCTTCCCAGTGAGGAATGCTGTGCTTTCTGAGCATTGAACTTTCTGCAGGAGTTTTTTTAATGGAGTCTGCAAAGATCTTGCTGGCTTACTCGAAATTTATAAGCCAATGGGGTGGCTTATAAATTTCGAGTAAGCCCGCAAACATCGGCGTTCCAAGCCATTCATCATCATCATCATCATCATGATTACAACCCTTCACAAGTCCACTGCTGAACATAGGCCTCTCCCAAGGAATACCGCAAAGCACGGCCCTGAGTCACCTGCATCCATCGACTTCTTGCATGTCTTACCAAGTCGTCACTCCATTTAGTGGAGGGTCCCCCTACACTTCGCCTACGTGTGCGAAGCTTCCACTCGAGAACCTTTTTCCCTATCGGGTGTCGGTTCTTCGAGCTATATGGCCGGCCCATTGCCACTTCAGATTACTTCATATTTATACTTAGGTATAATATATATTTGTTGGGTTGAATAAAGAGTCTTGGTTACGTCAAATAGGCCCAAAGTTATAAAGACCGAGCGAGCGGCCCTAAATTCCCTAAATTCGGGTTACAAGAAGGATGTGAAGGAATGCATACGCACTCACCTGAATTTCTGCTGATCTGCCTCGTGTCTCAAGGACTGCAGCCACGATGATTCGGCGCCGGCTTTCTTCACACATATAAACTTCACAGATAATCGTGAAATATAGCGTTATTGTAAATGTCTCTATACTTTACGATAATTTTGTATATTTTAATATCTTAATTACACAAAGGCGGGTGTGATGGCGTGAGATAGAAGCAGTTGCTTGTGCGTGTCTTATGCGAACCCCGTGAACACAAGAGTGCGCAAGCTAAAGACAAAGACATAAAGGGGAGTAGATAGGAAACCCGGAAATGGCTTATTTGCAGTACTCTTATTGGATAATTAGCCGTGTAGTGGCGGTTAAGAATATCCACTACCCCATATCTTCCCATGAGTGTCGTAAGAGGTGACACTTTGAAACAAGCAGGAGATGGGGAGCAGCATCTTTCTGATAACGCTCGCCAAGCGTGGCAACTATGGCAAATATCCCTCCATGATTAAAGTAACGAAAAGACGGCCCCCAGTCCCCGGCAGCCTCGCTATTCCTGGCTACGGCGGCGACCATGGTAACGGCGGGGCAGGGGGTGCTAAGAACCTCCGGTGGAGGTTCGGTTGCCACCTAAGACAACTCGAACTGGCAACATAAAACGCATGCATCCTGAGGACGCATCCTGACGACTGACGAGAATATACTGGAGCTGGAAGAAGAGATAGACAAGTTACGCTGGCATATTATAGGATTATCCGAGGTCTGAAGACAGGGGAAGGACACGGTAATCCAGCAACTTGTTCTATCATCGGGAGGGCGACCATCTGTTCTAAGGAGGTGTCGAATTTATCGTCCACAATTCTCTCGTTAACAAAGTTGTAAAGATTGTGAGTGTGTCGACGAGGGTTGCGTACCTTATACTCAGAATCACCAAACGGTATTCGTTGAAGATCATACAGATTTATTTACGCACCAACCTCGGCTCATCCCGATGAGGAGGTGGATGAAATGTATGAGGATATCTCTAAAGCCATGCATTCCTCCGAAACCCACTATACGGTGTTAATGGGAGACTTCAATGCAAAACTAGGCACAAGAGAGAACGGTGAGCTGAAGGTAAGGAAATTTGGATAAGGGCAACGGAACCCAAGAGGCCAGCAGCTGGCCGACTTCATGGAGAAAGAGGGACTCTTTATGATTAACTCTTTCTTCCGGAAGCGGCCCCACAGGAAGTGAACCTGGTCGAGCACCGACGGTTCGACAAAAAATGAGATTGACTTCATTATGACGACCAGTTGACAACTGTTCAGTGATGTCTCAGTGATCGCGAGGGTGAAAACTGATAGCGATCACCGAATCGTTAGAGGCACATTGAACCTAAACGTTAGGTTGGAGAGATATCGTTTAATGAAGTCAATGCTCCGTCCCCCTCGTGCTCTAATTCAAAGTCCCGAAACCTTAGAGCTCGAGTTACAAAAACGTTTTCAGTGCCTAGAAGAATGCAATGAAGTGGACGATATGAATGATAAGCTCGTGGAAACTGTCCATGCGGCCGGAGCTAAGTTCTGCAAGACCCGCCGTAGAAGAACACAAAAACTCTCCGATCACACCGTTAATCTCATGGCTGTTAGACGGGAAATGAGGCTGCAGTCTTCAACAGATTTGACAGCATACAGGCAACTGAACAGACAGATCTCCAAATGCATGTGGCGGGACTTACGCAACTTCAATACAGCTCGTTTTGAAGAAGCGATCTAGCGTAACCAAGGCTCCAAAGTCTTTGCCAGAGATCTGTCTGCCAGAAAGAGCCAACTGACAAAGCTGAAGACCGAGTGCGGCAGCATCGTTTCCGGGACACCTGAGATTTTGGGTGAGATTGAGAGGTTCTATGGGCAGCTGTACACGTCATCGTTGGAGCCACACGCAAGTGTGAGAAACGATCCAAGAGCGAGTCTTATCCGACACTATTCAGATGATATCCTGGACGTCAGTCTAAGCGAGATTAGAATATTTCTCCAGCACCTTAAAAACGGCAAGGTGAGGATGAAATTACAGCGGAGCTTCTGAAAGTGGGTAGAAAACCGGAACGTGAAGTCCTTCATGGTGGGCCTACTCCGAAGGCGTGGAGCAGAAGTGCGGTGGTCTTGTTCTTCAAGAAAGGCGACAACGCTCTCTTGAAGAATTATAGACCAATTTCCCTTCTGAGCCGCGTCTACTTGCTGTTTTTGAGAGTCATATCGGTTCACTCGACGACTTCCAGCCTCCTGAACATACATACTCTTCGGCAAATTGTACAGAAATCCTAGGAGTACAATTTGCCACTATGTTTGGCGTATGTGGACTATGAGAAAGCCTTTGATTTCGTCGAAATTTGGGCGGTGCTGTAGTCCCTTCAGCGGTGCCAAGTTGACTGCCGTTATATGGAAGTGCTGAAGTGTTGATACAGTAGGGCTACGATGGCTATCCGAGTACAGAATCAGAGAACGAAACCTATCCAACTGCAGAGAGGTGTAAGACAGGGTGACGTTATATCCCCGAAACTCTTCACCGCTGCATTGGAAGACGTTTTCAAGCTACTGGACTGGAAAGGATACGGTATTAACATCAACGGCGAGTACATCACTCACCTTCAATTTGCTGACGATATAGTCCTTATGGCAGAATCGCTGGAGGACCTAAGCACTATGCTCAATGACCTCAATAGTGCCTCCCAACACTGCACAAGCACTGGTTGTACAATCTCAGATCCATAAGTCACTGGTGTGTTGACTTATGGATCTGAGACGTGTTCCATCACCGCTGGCCGCATGAGGAAGCTCAAGGTCGCTCAGCGAGCCATGGAGAGGGTTATGTTCGCGGTTTCTCTGCGTGATAAACTTAGAAATGAGGATATCCGCAGTAGAACCAGAGTGACCGGCATAGCCCAATGGATTAGTAAGCTGAAGTGGCAATGGGCCGGCCATATAGCTCGAAGAACCGACAACCGATGGGGAAAAAAAGGTTCTCGAGTGGCAGTCTCGTACTGGCAGGCGAAGTGTAGGGCGTCCCTCCACTGGATGGAGTGACGACCTGGTAACACATGCAGGAAGTCGATGGATGCAGGTGGCTCAGGACCGTACTTTGTGGCATTCCTTGGGGGAGGCCTATGTTCAGCAGTGGACTTGTGAAGGGCTGTAATGATATTGGATAATAATTAACGAATCACATAAGCGTTATACGGTAGTACAAAAGTGGAGCGAACAGTTGTAAATAGTTATTTCCAATTTTTAAATACGCCATAAAATCACAGTCATCGGTTACGTTGTTGATAAGTAAATATATATTTTTTTAATTTTATTTACTGTGATGATCCTAAGCCCATTAAAATAATATGAAGGAAAAATTGGTATCATAATTCGTGTCGTGTAGTTATTAACTTAAGCATTAATAGTGATCGTATTTATTTTAATTTTATTTAAACTTTATTGAACATTACACATTAAGTACAGGAACAAAAGGCGGACTTAATGCTAAAAGCACTCTCTGCCAGTCAACCTTAGGGCAGTGATAGAACTACGAAGGCGGTTACATAGAAATATATATACACACATACATATACATATTATACATACATATGCATATATACATACATATACACACATACATACATTTATACACACATCAAATACACAAATATATAAATTTATATATTATAAGAAAATATAATATAGTACAAGATATATAGAGATACGTAATATACTGATGAAACTAATATACAGAGATTACAATTATAATGATGACGGAACTTAGCAGTTGTAAAGCAATTTCAGAAAATGATTTCGAACATTCTTCTTAAATATTTGTTTGCAGGTAGGTTGTCTTAATTTTCAGGCAGGTTAAGTATCGTATCACCACAGAATAAATAATGTTACTACGTAAGTATCATTAAGAAAGCAATCTGTAGGCAAAGACTTTGTGAATTGAATTGAATGTGTGTGTACATGGACGCGCGCACACACACACATTATGTGTGTGTGTGTGTGTGTTTATGAGTCTATAATTGTATAAGTAATATAGAATCTTTGTTGGTTTTCATACAGTTATTTTGTTGCTCCTTAATTCTTTTTCTTTCAAACCATATTTCATTTCCAAAGTAGTGTTCTCTGCTTACTTATAGGTTGACTGGTAGAGAACACCTTAAGGCATTAAGTCCGCCTTAGTACATTTTTGTGCAACAAAGTTTAAATAAATAAATAAACTTTGGAAAAACAGACATTTAAAAACATTACCTTAAATACGAACGGCCTTCCTAGTACAAATAATCCTAGCGGTGAGATGCAAGCTTTATTCGCATGAATCAGATGAAAAAATATTTCAAGCTCGTTTTCTAACGGTCCACCAAAAGAAGGTACATTATACATAATCCGATTCAATAACACCTTAGTAACTTCCATCTGAATATAGAGAAAAGTTAATATGAATTCGACTCGATTCTATTAAACATGCCGCTCTTTCTAGATATAAAATAGGTACTTCTACAGGCATCAAGAAGCAGCGTAAAAGGTGAAAAGTATTTAACAATTCCCAAAGTAAGAAAAGTAAGACAATATAGCACAAACTAGCATAGCCATGAAGGAAGAAGAATGAAACGTTCTCAATTACGGTGACATGGAATTTCTAAATGAATATCATAAGTTTTTTACAGTTATAATCATTAGTTCATTGGCTTAGTGTAGCAAAATTTCCACCTTGAAATTTGAGAGGTCTACGTCAACATTCATAAAGGATTAATGCATAAAACATATTTTTAATAAGCTTGCAAATAATTTAAAAACTAATGAAACGTAACAATGTTTTTAAATTTACCTCCGTGCGTATCCATTGGCATGGTTCGATCAGCAATACTATAGACGATAAAAGAAAAGTTGTCCTAGTCACGCGCAGGAGAATTTCTGTATACAAAAGCTATTTAAGCCATAAAACTATGATAAAGCAGTAACTTTAAATATAATATATTTCTTAATTATTCTTGTATACAAAATATACACGGATACTTATTGGAAGTCATTTATGATTTATCCATTGATGCGGAAAAAACTGGGATCAGCAAGAATACTGAAAAAAGCATGGTGGCGTTCTTTTTCCCAGAGTTTGATAAGTTTACGAGTATGATTGATAACAATCATGTTATCCTTAAAATAACCGACAACCGATGGGGAAGAACGGTTTTCGAGTGGCAGCTTCGTACCGGCAGGCGAAGTGTAGGGTGTCCCCCACTAGATGGAGTGATGACCTGGTAAGACATGCAGGAAATCAATAGATGCAGGTGGCTCGGGACCGTACTTTGTAACTTTCCTTGGGGGAGGCATATGTTCTGCAGTGGAGTTGTGAAGAGCTGTAATTATGATGATGATGATGTAATCTTAAATAGTATAATAATTCAACAATTATTGCTAAATAAAAAATTTCAAACTTTTTGCTAGGTAGGTCCTGCACATTTTTGGGACTTTCTTGTAAAAGTAAATACCCTGCTTCATGGAGGTGTTATTGATTATTTTAATTCGAGTAACTGGTATTATTAGCTTATGCTTTTTCCTATTATTTACAGAGAATACGTCACATTTTTTAAATAAACCATTTTTGTATTTATGTACATAAAGTTTTTGTAAATATGCTTTATGGAAAAAAAAATTAAATGATTTGACTTAAAACAGTTAACATATTCTTACAGAATATGAGTTTATAAAAGATGCATTTTTTAAGCGTCGTAGTCTCCTATTTATAATCCAACTTTAGATAAAACTTTAGGAAGCATAACTGTAGGTGTTGCATGAGGTGACCGTGAGAAGGACAACAAGAATCTCTTAGACTATGAAAAATGGCGGTATACTGTCTCGTATTTGCCAGATGTAAAACAATCAGACTGGCAATGGGGAGCAGTCAAAGGTGTGAGACATCGTACATCGCAGTCACCAATCCGTCTGCGGTATGTGGTAAATCCTCCCCACAATGGACTATATCCAGCAGTATACGGTAACGGGATGATAAAGAAAAAAGAAAACAGAAGAGTGACGATAGTTTTAATATATGAAATTTAAAATTCAAAGACTCAGTGATTGTCAACACGACTTCTTAAAAAGTAGATCTACTGTTTCGAACCTTATTATCTGGTCTGACTATTTAACTGACATCATGTCTGAACGCTTACAAGTCGACGTAGACTACAATGACTACAGTAAAGAGTTCCGTCGTTTAGATCACGTTAGACTTCGCTGCAAATTATATAGATAGGTTTGAGCAGGTATAAAAGCGTTTTCTTAGTTTTCTGCAAATCAAATCGCAACATTACACTGATAGCTATGTACATATTTATTTATTTTTATCGTTTTAAACTTGCGAAGGGCAATATTGACTGTCCGGAGCTGCTGAGTAAGTTAGGTTTAACAACAAGAACTAGCATATTAATAAAGCCTCGCGTACTCTATGTGCCGCATACCTGGACGAAATATAGACAAAATTCTTTTATGATAAGTGCGTGCAAAACTTTCAATGAAGTTTTCAGTAACATTTATTAATACCAGGGTTTCTCGAATATATTATAATCTCAAAAATATTATAGCGAAAAAAAAACTTATGTGTTTTTCTGTAAATAATGTTAATTACTGTGTTTGTTTTTACCAATGTTTATACAAGGTGTCCAAAAAGAGTATCGGGTATTTGTTAGTTCAATAAAATAATAACTTTTATTGTTGATTATTATAATACAAAATGGGAAATTATTTTGAAAAGATAATGTTATCCAAATGGTGACCGTGACGCCGCTGGCATTCTTCTAATCTGGAACGAAGATTGGTGATAATACGCTGACACATAGCCCTCGATATTGCTGCAATTTCTGACCTGATGTTTTGTTTCAATTGCTTTAGGTTCGTCGGATTATTCTTATAAACCTTACTTTTAAGGTATCCCCATACGAAATAGTCAAGCGGGCTAAGTTCGAGGCTTCTGGGAGGCCAGTTGATGTTAACTCTACTTGAAATGACCTTATTAGGGAATAATTGGTTAACAGTTTCAATTGATTGATTTGATGTATGGAAAGTGGCCCCGTCTTGTTGGAACCACGTTTTTGAGTTGAAACCTTGAAACACCTGCAACTCTGGGCCCATTGAGCGGTCGGCCGCGTCGATCTTCATGAAAATAAGGGCCGATTATGCCCTTAGCAGACATAGCGGCCAACACAACGACCTTTGGACTGTGCAGGGGTGGGTCATGCTTTCATCTCAGATTTTCCTATGCCCAGTATCGACAATTCTGCTTATATACATGCCCATTCAGGTGAAAGTTGGCTTCGTCACTGGACATATGTAACATATGTTTTCAAAGTTGTTGAATCGCCGCAGCATTTCGTTCGCGAAATTCAATCGATTTACGTAGTCCGTATCTTTCAATTCTTGAACCAATTGAATTTTAGACGCTTTTAAATGCAAATCTTTCTATAAAATCGAATGCAAAGACGATTTTTTGATGTTCAATGCTTGGCTTCGCTTTCGGTTCGGATGGATAAAGACGGATTTTGACGAACTGACGCCTTCACTTCTTCGATTCTTTCCTGTTCGCGGACTGAACGAGTGCGACCCGAGTTTTGAATTTTTGCGTTGCAATTGTATTTTAGAACATCCGGATTCATTTTCTAACGATATCACCACTTGGTGCATTGCGTGTACGATACTCCGCACGATACAAACGTTGAGCAGTCACTATTGAATCAACGTTACGATAATACGCCCGTATGCAAAAAGCGCGATGCGTCCCCGGGTACAGCTCCATTGCGACTAAAACTTCACAAAATGGCAGACTCCACGATCCCCTTCCCGCGCCCCTCCGCCGGTCCGAATCAAATTCAGCGCTAAAACAAATACCCGATACTCTTTTTGAACACCTAGTATTTTGCCGATTTAAGTTATTGTTTCTTAGCTTATATTATCTAATAGGAGAAAGCGTTTTAATGCTTTTCTGATTGTAAGTTTTCCCAAAAAAATAAAATATAAAGTAACTAAGCATATTCTTCTTAACTATGAAGGCCTTACTAAAATTTATTTATTTAATTTACAACAAAACGCATACAACTATTGAACCTGTCGTGCATAATAATAAAAAACGTCTGAGCAGCCTTGAGTGCAGTAACTATAACTAACTAATCGAGTTGTTGGAACATGAAGCAAAATTTAATGTGTTGAAAAGTCTACACCTCGTTTAACTTCAATTCTATATTAACTCTTTAAAGCTAAGCTAAGCTTTACAATTTTCGGCCACATCATCACTAAAGATCTAGTAGGATAGCAGTAAAGTACTGCATTATTATTATCATCATCCTCATTACAGACAAGTCCACAAGTTCACAGCTGAACGTAGGCCTCCCCTAAGGAATGATACAAAGGACGGTTCTGAGCCACCTGCATCCATCGACTTTATGCATATCTTACCTGGTCGTCATTCTATCTAGTCAAGGCCGCCCTTACACACACTTCACTTATCGGTACAAGGTTGCCACTTGGACTCCTTTCTTCACCAAGGGTTGTCAGTTCTTTGAGCTGACAACCTTTGAGCTATGGCCAGCCCATTTCCACTTCAGATAACTTATCCGTTGGGTTATGTTGGTTACTCTGTATACTGCGCATATCCTCATTTTTAAGTCTATCACGCAGAGAAACCCCGAGAATAGCCCCCTCTAAAGTTCACTGTGCAACCTTGAGCTACCTCATACGGACAACAGTAAAAGAACACATCTCAGATCAGGTTGTATAATCTTGTTTTCGAGTTTTAAGGTATACCTGACTAGAAGATGTGTCGTAATCTCCCGAACGCTACCCAGTCGAGTTGAGTCCGCTTGAATTCGTCGATTGACTCTCGGTCGATGTTGGAACTAGTCGGATTATTCGTCCTAGGTAAACATACTCATCAACAAATTCAAGCGTAGTGCTCCCAACACCTAACGCCTTAGGTGTGACATGGACGTTACACATGATCTTTGTTTTGTCATTTTAAGACCTATAGTTGGGAAATACTATTGAACATAGTATTTAGGTTAGTTAGGTAGGTAGAGCCATGCTGTAGCTATGTTATAAATGTAGCACGAATAGGTTGGCTCGACTGGGGAAGGACCACGCTCTCACGGAATACAAGCGTAAAATAGCAGCTAAATGCTGCTGTGTTTTGTATGGTGAGTGTAAAGAACCGGAGAACTTTTAACTGGATATCAGGCATTCTATCTTAGTCCTAAGGGGTGTCAACGCATCTGTATTTTGATTCTTAATCGAAGATAAATATAAATGTCTATGGTTCACAGCATACACTTACCACAGTGTGCTCGTTTGTCACCCTTATTCTATAAAAAGGTCCTCCAGTGATTTTGCCATAAGGACTATATCGTCGGAAAATCGAACGTGAGACATTTACTCGCCATTGTTGTTAATACCATATCCTTCCCAATTCAGTAGCTTGCAAATGTCTTCCAATGCAGCAGTGAAGAAGTAAGGGGATATAATCACCCTGTCTTACACTTCTCTGCAGTTGGTTTGGTTTGGTACTGTGTTTCTGTACTAGGATAGCCATCGTAGCTCTATTGTTCAAATAGTTCAGAACTTCGATATACGGCGACAGTCAACTTGGCATCGCTGAAGGAACTGTAGCACCGTCCGAATTTTGATGATCAAAGGCTTTCTCATAGTCCGTATACGCAGGACAAAGTGGCAGATTGTACTCGTCCGTCTTTTGTACAATTTGCCAAAGGGTATGCATGTGGTCAATGGTAAAAAAGCCATTTTGGAAACCGGCTTGTTCGGGTGGTTGGAAGGCATCAAAAGACTCCCAAAAGACAAGGCTCGGAAGGAAGGGCCTTTCTTGAGGAACAGGATCACTGCACTTCCACTCCACACCTCCGGAGTTTGAGAGAGCTTCTAAAGGACTATTTCCTGATTGTAACTACAAATCCAATCTAGAGCAAAAATAATAACTACAATCCGACAAAATTTAAGGAAATTAATATATTAACTTTGGTCTCTCAATACATTTATGAAAATGTAATGAACGTACACAAAAATAAAAGTAATTGTACAAAAATAAGTGATATTCATTTTGTAAATACTAGGAACAAACACAAGCTAGTAGTACCAGTTACTCGACTCCACCGAGTCTGTAATTCATTCTTTGGGCGATGTACGAGTATACGCTTTTACAACAAAATCCCAGAAAATATACAAAATTCGACCTACTCAAAATTCAAAAACTTTATTAAACATAGTTTGTATAAAAAGGGTTATTATAATATTAAGGAATTTATGGATGATAATAACCCCTGGGAATGAGGTGTTCGCTACCAAGCTATTTCTAATTTGTTTTGTGTGGTTAATTGTGTAACATACATGATTGTAAGCTATTCAAAAAAAAGCTCCCGCTGGGTTTCTTGCTGGTTCTTCCCAGGACAGAGTTTTTTTTCGAACCAGTGGTAATTAAACAAAAGTGTGACTTTCAATTAGTATTATTTATAATCTATATTGAATAAAAAAGTTTCTGTTTCTGTTTCAAATAACAAAGCTAATTAATTTTTAAACCCTAAAATTAATAATATTAATAATTAATAATAATAACTTCAAATTCTTAAAATCAATATTTAATAAACATTTTTAACAGTCTTTAGATATTAAAACGCTGATACTGATTTGCACAAAAAAATGATTGATTTTAATTTCAATCAATTACTGATTTACCACGAGCTCAGCGGTGAAAGAAAACATGATGAGGAAATCTGCATATCTGAGACATAAAATATTTACAGGCTTACACACACTAGAGTAGTGCGACGGATTTTACCTCGATTCCTGTCAGAAATAACAGGAGGCTTGTGCCCAGTAGTATGACGTGCATACGCTCTTGCTTTACTTTCGGTGTCCCGCTGAGTTTATAGCTTGTACTTCCCAGGACGGAAGTATTTTGGAAAACAGTGGTAAATTAGACATAAGAATGACTTTCCACTTAAATAACATTTATGTTATTTATATTTTATATTAAAACAACTATTTCTATTGCTTAATAAATAAAAATAATATCTTACCTAATGAACTAATTTCTTTATCAGTGAAGCCTATAAATAGTAAAAAGGCGGACAATGCGAAATACATCACGGATACGAGGAGAATAATCGTTAACAATATTCCGTTTTCTCTATTTAATTTTCTTATAAGACCATGTAAAGAGGTGGAGATCATAGCTAGATGACGGACGGTTTTTTGGGCAGAGCGCATCGCAATATTTACATTTCCGTATGCTGAAATAAGTTATAATGGTGTATGTATCCTTCAATATCATTGTTCTATTTCGTATTAATATATTGAGACAGCTTGTTTTTACGTGGTAGAACTACGCTGCAGCTATATTATGGCTGCAGCACGAATGAGTCAGCTTAACCGGGGTAAGACTACGCTTTCACAGTAAACCAGCCTCAAACATCAGAATAATGCTGTGTTTCGTATGATGAGTGTAGAGAACCGGATACATTTATTGCTGGTGATAGGTTATTATTTCATTTTAGACCAGGGGTGACAACGCATCTGTATTTTGATTCTTAATCGAGGATAGATGTAGATGTCTGTGGGCCACAACATCTACTTACTATTCGGTGTACTGTATGCTCGATTGACAACCTTATTTTATTAAAAAGAAACAAGCGAACTAACAAGTAACTCGGTGTTTCTCAAGAAACGTTTGACACCCACAATATAGTTTTAGGTGCACATATGTGCGTCCAGCAGTTGGCTTTTATGACTCTTAAAGAAAAGACAAGAGATATGTGCGCGAGTACGTCACATGAAATGTACGCAGCGGTCCGTCTATCTGACATTTTATAGTAAAATGAACATCATAAAAATAACCAAACTTTGTTTCGTCCTGATGGGAAGAATCCTCAGCTGCTGGTTCATCATTTGTAGAAGTATGTGTACCTCAAGAACGACGAAAATGAACAACATCTCTAGCGAACACATGGTTAAGTAGCCGAAACAATACAGCGTAATCCTTATAACGGCATTCACTAAAACATAAAATAAGTACTTATCTTTATTCATTATCCCTTTCTTTACTAACTCATGATATGAACTACTCGTGTAAATAACTTAGTTTAATTTACATAATTTTAAGTTTAATAAGAATGTAATATGAATCTGTAAATTACGTCGATAGTTTTTAGTGGGAAGTAGCATTATCAGTTCGAGAGTATCGGTTCTGAACTCTGATGAGTTCTGAACTCGGCCGCATAGCGTGGTGAATGCAGGCAAGACTTTCAATATACTTAGAAATGTTAATATCTACGGGTGGCTGCAATTTAAAATGAACGACGCCGAACCCATGCTCAGCTTTTTGACATGGTTATTTTGCAATAACCGGCCAAAATTGCAGAGAAGGTTCAGAATAAGTAATATAGGGAAATCTATCCTTTTTATCTCTTAAATGCAAAATGCGTAGTAATGCATTATTTTAACTGATTTTACTGCGCACGCACACATTTGCAAGGGTCGATCGATAGGCAAAAACGTTGTTGCCCATATATTACATTCAATTTGGGATAATTTAAAATAAAAGTAGAAGCCTTATTTACTCATATTTTCAAAAACTGTAATAACGGTATATCATTATTTATATATTTGAACTTAAGTTTTAAATTTGGCTACTCTTTGAAAAATAACCCTGTATATTTCTTCTTTCTTTCTTTATTATTATGCAATTAATTATTTTTAAATAAAAATTTAATTTATTAGTATAACATTAAATAATTTTTAAATATCAATGTCCAATATGTAATAAGTAATTAGATTTTTGTAACCTATGTTCCACAATAAACGTATTTGATATATATTTATTATCAGTCTGTAATAACTTGACCATGATTTCAGCTTGGATTCGTTGTCACTTGAAATGTACGTACTGTTCTGTCAATCTTTCTTTGTTGGTCTGAGTATATATCGTATAGGAGTTACCTCCGTTATCTGCCGTACTTCTTTTCCGCGGCACTCCAGTATTTTTTTATTTTAACTCTTACACTGTTATCTTTCATGTCATGACCATGTTTGAGTATGGCAGACGATGATATAGAGTTCCCTTAAACTTCATTAATTTCTCCAGAATTATCTTAAAATTAACCTTCTTCTAGCAAGGAATTTTGTGATGACACGGTGCTCCGAATTTGTAAAATATAGCAATGATTTTTCAGATTGTTTTTATGACGATGATTTATGATGTTCATAGATTAAATTGATTATTTTTTCGCAAATTAAGGAATAACAAAAGGAAATACCATATTTCACATGCATTTGCACATAACCAGATTAATATTTAGCACCTATAATTTTAAAAAATCATTATCTTTTACGAAATTTTAACACTTGCACCAGTATACTAAGTACTGCCAGAGTACTTGTACCAGTTATCTACAGTGAATTGGTCTTATAAGTTGAAATATTTTCAAAGGCTTTATTAGTGCACTACACAAAAATATGAAAAAAAAAACGAAATAAAGGCTTCTTTCAAGTTATTTTACCATTCAAATAATTTCTCATTAATTTAGCACCAAAAAAGGTGTTCATTGTTTTTAACAAAATATGAATAAGTAAATAGCATATTACAAAAAAGTTATTCATTAGAGCATATTAAGATCTACTGCTGTACAGAGCCTCATAGGGGGAATTCTGCCATAGTTGCCACACTTGGCAGGCGGGTTAGCAGCCGCAGTTTTTTATTATATTGGGTTGTTATCAGGAAGATGCTGTTGCCCATCACCTGTTTCAATTTCCTTCTGTCGCCTGTTACGACAACCACGGGACGATATGGTGTAGTGGGTATTCTTACATCGCCACTACACAGTAATTTAATAAAAAAAGTTAGTACTGTAAGTTAATACTGATACTTTTCAAAAATGCTTAACTTTCAACTCAATAAGCAGAAACAGACCTGGTTTTATTCTTTTTGTGGTCTGTTTATCCTAAAAATAATGATATTCTTGTAGATCATCTTAGAGTAAAGTTGTGAAAATATAAATTTCTTTTATAAAAAGTGCTTACGTTTCCTGGGGTTAATTTCAGTATGTATGTTTATCAAATGGAAAATAATAGCTATTACAGCGTTCGTTCTAAGATAATATTTATCGATGTCTTTAAATATTTGAGCTCTGAATTCTAATCTCATTCGCGCAAATACTGGTTGTGTTTTTATTTTCTTCGACCGTAGGACTTTTTTTCAAATACGTGACAATATGGGTATTCGGGCATTATAATTTACTTCGGATTGTCAGTGGGCACTGCACTGGTAACATCTGGCTTTCGGATCTCGACTGTCGTTCGGTTCGGGGTGCGGTCTGTCGGTGGCGGTGGTGGACACGCTTTTATTAATAATATATATTCTTAAATGATTATTCGGAAGCTTTTGTGCTAATATATAGAACATACGGTTGTATTATGTACATTCAAACATATTTGCGGTTTAAAACCACCATTGTGGCGAATACTGAGTATCCTTATTAGACGATTTAAATGTTTTTCCCCACGATCCTTTTTTGTCACCCCGAAACAAGCACTGAACAAATTTGAAAAAAAAATGTTTTCAAATTTGTACAGAGCTGTTTTTACGAAATTCGAACTTAGGTTGGTAAGGGAAATATATTTATGTTTACTTGAAAAGCTTTTTCAAGTAGCGATACCCACCTCTCACCAGTAATTATTATCATAGACTGGCCTTCTTTTAAAATTTTCAAAAATTACCCGTTCTTTTCTAGTTTCGAAACAACATATTTGGCGAAGAAGTTCCATTGCCGTGTAATCCCTAATCTAATAGCTTTTTGTTATCATGTATCTTACGTAATTATTTTTTTTTCTTTTCTTGGACATTTGGTAGCTGCTTTATTGCTGTTTTATTTATTCTTTCCGTTTGACTAAAATATTCTAAGCTTCTGCTTAAATAATTGATTTTCTATCTAATTATTTAACTTAATATTATCTTAAATAATCTATTATTTAACTAGTCACATATTTTATTATTTCTTTCGCAAACTGCCCCAACCTTTTTTTTATTTATCGTTGTACACTAGCTGGACTACTCAAATGTATAATCATGAAGTTTGAATTTATATGTGAAAGATTATCAAACTCATCTTCAGTTTGTTGTTAGGTTGGTGACAAAGAAGCTAATGGTGAAGACTTTGGCATTAAGCTATTTATTTATTTCATAATAGGAAAGGTTATCTTGCGTAGGCACATTCGAATCGTAAATAATATTTTCACGTTATATTCTTGTTATGATTTGTTTTTCTTATTTTTTCAAAACCGTTAGATACCTTTTGATGTGTATTTCCTCTTTTTTGTATAAACACAACCACACTAATGACCTGATGGACATTGAAGTACTTTGGCCAGATTGTGATATAAATTTTTAACTATCGGCTTTTCCGCAAATATATATAATTTAGATTTTTAAGCTGTCAAAGCTTATTGACAAAAACATGTTCACAACTAAAAAGTCTGTACTTGGAAGTAAGATAAAATATGAAATGTATGTGTAATTGCTGATATTTTATTATCAGTTTATTTTATTTTAAGAATTAAATTAGCAGATTAAATTAATGGAAATAATATTACAAGAGAAAGACAGAACTATAAACTGTTTAAAAAACTCACTAGTGATGACAAGATTACTTGCACACCCATTGCAAAACGAACTATATATCTATCCTATAAGCAGAAAAATAATTTATTTGCAAACAAAGATGCCTAGGATATCACCCCTGCATGCTTCCGAAATTGTTTGCTAAAACCTTTCATATATGCATCCTAGTAATACGGATATATCAAATGATCATAAGATTGAGAATGTAATCAGAGATAAAGAACCTCCAAATGTAAAAACAAATGGAACAATGTTTACTCAGTTTACGGAATATGTAAACCAAATGCATTCAGCGCGCAAATATTTGACAGTGTTGATAATATATTAGAGACTTTGAATACAGTTGACATTATAATTTTAGGTATAGGAAGCAATGACAAAAATTCGTATGTATTTCTGACTGAACTTTGTTCTACATTTTGCAAGTTGAAGAAGATCACAGTTTTCGTATTAAACGAATTTAATAATGACTTTCTAAATGTCAAGTTGTTGAATAGAGAAATCAAGTTATTTGTTCAGAATTTTTCAAACTGTTATTTTATTGACATAAGTAATAATTTAAATAGGAACTCGCATTCGATACCGAAACATTTCTTTTGTTCTAAATTAAATATAGAAATTGATATTTTAATTATGAAAAATTTGTTCGATCGTTACTAAGATCAAAGTGTGCTGGCTTAACACCTGGTAGTACTGGAGTAAATAAACTGAACATAAAAGAACTAAGCAAAATAAAAGGAACTATCCCATATTATCTTTATAGACATATAGATAAAAGTAAAGTAGTGTCTAAATAAAATCCAATGAATAACGGTAATGATTCAATCTTTTTTCGATAATGAAATAAATTATACCCTACTACATCAAAACATTGCTGGGGTTTTACATAAAAAAGATTTACTTGAACTTGCAATTCTTGAGTTTGAAAATAAAAATATAAGTATCGATATAATATGCATTAGTAAAACTTTTAAGAAACAGGGTACAGAGTCTAATTTAATGCTTAAAAATTACTAATTAGCAACGGCTTTTTCAAGGCCAAATCAGCGTGGAGGTGGCACGTGCATATTAGATAGGAAAGAATTAGATTATATACCCATAAAAACCTACCCAACCCGGTAATTTATACATTTGAATTTTGTGCTATTGAGATAGTTACACTTGGCATTTGCATTGTATGTATATATCGGATTCCAAATTTTAAATTAAATTAATTTTGGAAAATTTTAATCAACTTTTAAATAAACTTACTAAGAAAAATAATAAAAGAATTAGTTTGTGGAGATTGGAATACAGATATTTTGAAAAGTGATATTAATTATAAAAAACTTAATTCCATTTTACACAATCATAACTTAAATAACCACATTTGTAAGCCAACCAGAAAAATGTCGTGTATTGATTTGATTGCCAATAATCTTCCTAATGTACAAACAAATATTCACTATTTAGCGCTATCTGATCATGAAACTTGCCAAACAATAACTTTTCCGGCAAATATAAATACAAGTCATATTAGGAAATCGTTTTGGTTTGAGGAAAAAAGAGACCTTAGTAATGAAAACGTTAAATAATTGTATCCTATATTTCAGCCCTATCATTTGCTGAGGTATATGACGCCGAGGATACTAACTTGGCTTTCAACTACTTTCATAATACTCTGACCTTATTTTATAATTTGTGTTTCCCTAAAATAATTGTAAAACTCCATACTAATATTATAAATGCGAAAGTGTGTTTGTTTGTTTGTTTGTCCTTCTTCACGTCGCAACAGAGAGTCGGCATGGCATGATTATTTGTATGGGGATAGTTCGGTGGCTGTAGAGTGACATAGGCTACTTTTTCAGCGGAAAACATATCATTCCGTGGGAAAATCGAATATGTTGCAAAATTAAATTCAGCTAGGTGGCGCCACCGTGATTCTACAAGACGGACGACGGTACGATGGACGAACACAGAAGGTCAGAATATCTGGATTATTATGTCTTTTACCAAAATTAAGATAAAAATGTATGGATCTGTATTTTCCACGCAGGACCGGGAAGAGAGCGATAAAAACATAAAATTCACCAGCTGATTTTCTTCAAACGTTTTGGTACATCGTAATTCACAGAATAGGCGATAACCTCGCAGACGATATTAAGTAATCCGTTGATGCTCTGCTACCTGAGGGTTACAGGCGTGATTATAAGTATGGATCAGAAATACTATCACCACCTGTTTTTTATAAATAGGTTTTTCTTACTTCATAATGCCTCGCAAACGTAAGTCCAGCCTTTCAAGAGTATCTTCTCAAAGACAAGCGAAAAGATTAGCTCGATTGCTAGAATCTTTAGAAGATGCTGAACTGAGAAGGCAAGAACATGCAGAGCGTCAGGTTGCTTTTAGAGCATCTGAGACACCTTCTCAACGTCAGCAAGGCGTCTTGAACAGACAGAGCGTCAGGCTGCTTTAAGAGCTTCCGAAACACCTCTCAAAGTCAGGAAAGGCGTCTTGAACAGGCAGAGCGTCAAGCTACTTTAAGAGCTTCTGAAACACCTTCTCAAAGTCAGCGAAGGCGTCTTGAACAGGCAGAGTGTCAAGCTACTTTAAGAGCTACTGAAACACCTGCTCAAAGTCAGCAAAGTCGTCTTGAATAGGTAGAGCGTCAATCTACTTTAAGAGCTACTGAAACACCTGCTCAAAGTCAGCAATGGCTATTCGAACAAGCGGAACGTCCTGCCGCCTTAAGAGCCGCGGAAACACCTGATGAAACTCAACACAGACTCATTGAGCAAGCTGAACGTCAATCTACTATAAGGGCATCTGAAACACCAGAACAGACACAGGCGCGAAGAGATGCAAATGCACAGCTCCAAGCTGTACGTCGACAAAATTTTCAAAGAAACAATTGGTCGGTTTTAATGACGCAGCATTCAATTATGATCTGTTGAATGATTATAAAAATCACAGGTTAGTTTGTATCGGACTGATGGACAAGGCGTGTCGATTTTGCAGCGCTTTAAATTGAAAGATGAGACCGCAGGCATGTGCTGTTCAATGGCAAAGTGTCTCTTCCGTTACTTGGGAACCAGAAGAACCTTTGAAAACTCTCTTTTATATGATGCTAATGAGTCACGGCGCTTTTAAACAGGATCCGGAAATATAACTCATGCTTTCAAATGACGTCCTTCGGAGTTGACGGGAAATAATAATGCCGGGATTTTCACCTACATTTACGGTGCAAGGGCAAATTTATCATAGAATAGGTTCACTTCTTGCATGAACGTAACATTTTAGTCAAAACATTTAAAACTGCTTTAGAAAACCTACCTAAAGAGGATTGTAAAGTCGTCATTCACGCAGATCGGACCCCTCGAGGAGAGCATGAAAGGCGCTACAATGCACCTTTGATAAACGAAATAGCAGCCGTAATTAATGGTGATCAATTTTCTTCACGAGACATTGTCTTGTGAGCACGTGATGAGACGTTGCAACGGGTAGCCGATACACACAAGTTTTATGACGCTCTGCAATACCCATTGATTTATTGCAAAGGACAAGAGGTTATCATTTCAAATTCCACTCATTAACCCGGTCACAAAGGAGCCTACTCCGAAAGAAAAAGTATCATGTATGGATTTTATGCGTATCATATGATGTTGCGAGAAAATGATTTTAAACTCTTAGCCCGGTGTAGACAATTACTTCATCAATTTTGGTGACATGTATGTGAAGGTAGGAAGTGAACGTCTCCGTTATATATCTTTAAATAAAAAAGCTGCGCGTTGAGAATTATATACATTTACGAACTTACGGAAGACCTGATCTTTTGTTACTTTACTTGCAATCCCACATGGAAAGAAATAACTGAGGAGCTAAGGCCAGGCCAAAAGTACTGACAGACAAGATTTAGTTGCTAGAGTATTTAGATTAAAAGTACAAAATTAATGTATGTAATTAACAAAGGAAAATTTTCGGAGGTGCAGTGCTTCATGTATTCAATTGAATGGCAAAAGAGAGGATTACCGCATGCCACATTCTAATATGAAGCAAGAAGTTGCAGCTCAGTCAAATAGACGACATAATAAGCGCCGAGATTCCGAATCCTGAGCAAGATAAAGGTGTATGATACCATCGTCCGAAATATGATTCACGGTCCATGTGGAGCACGAAATTCAATATCGCCATGTATGAAAGAAGGAAAATGTACAAAGAAATTCCTAAACAGCTATTAAAAAGAAACAGTGCACAATGACAATGGCTACCCTTATACAGACGCAGAGCTCCCGAAGATGGTGGCAGGAAAGTTACAATAAAATCTCGCTCTGGAGCGTTCGAAACCTTAGATAACAGCTGGATTGTCCTGTATTTGCCCATTCTATGTAAAATGTTTAATGCCCACATTAATGTAGAAGCATGTAGCTCTGTCCGCGCAATCAAGTATATCTGTAAGTACATAAATATAGAAAGCGACCAAGCAATATTTAATCTCAGGAGTGAAGGTGAGGCAAATCCGTTAATGAAGTACAGACCTTTCAAGCAGAGCGTTATGTCAGCAGTAACGAGGCATCGTGGCGTCTCCTTGGCTTCCTTTATTTTACCGAAAGAAATTTCAAGAAAGAATTGCATCACCGCCAAAACTACACTAACAGCCTTCTTTCAACTTTGTCAAACCGACCCTTTGCAAAACGTTGTTATATTCTGAAGTCCCCGCTATTATACTTGGAACACATCTAGGAAGGAGTGGAAACGCCGTATTCAAGGCGCGCCTGTTGCAAATTGGCCTGATGTAAAGTCATCAGATGCCCTTGGTCGTGTATACCGTCCATGTAACTAATTTTGAATGTTTCTGTTTACGATTGCTGCTGCACCATGTTCGGGGTCCTACAGGATATAAAGACCTTAAAACTGTCAACGGTCAGGAATGCGCAACTTATAGAGAAGCATGTGAAGCTCTGCATCTTTTAGAAAACGATAATCACTGGGATGAAACCATGGAGGAAGCTGTGCAGTGCCAGTCACCAGCCAAAATTAGGGATCTTTATGCAACTCTCATATGATCTTGCGGGCTATCTAATGCACATAAATTGTGGGACAAATATAAAGAGTACATGGCGGAAGATATTTTGCGAAGGTTACAGCAGACACACGCGAACATGACATACAATGAACACATTTATAATGAAGCACTTGGAAAATTGAAGATAAATTAAGAGGTAACTTCGCACCTGAGTGATTTTAATTCCATTTAAAACTTTATTTATCTGATTAATTTGAGATTGTTTTTATGTTCTTTTGCTGTTATTTGAAGTTGTGTATTAAATATTCTGTATTTCATATATGTTTAAGTTGAAATTAATTATTAGATACTTAATATTAACGATTTAATTGTTATTTTATTATTGTTTCAAAAAAAAGAATCATATTACAATATTATAAAGTTACGTAAGTACTTCAGTGGCATTTGTATTAAGGCACTAGACGATTTTATATTCATTTTTTATATGAAAGATTAAATTTTTACGTACTTAATTTCACCAAATTTATAGTTAAAATAACACTGTGATACGTTTTTATTTCTCGAATCCAAATTTTAAAAAGGGTTATAATCAATTATTTTTTTTCTAAATTCACGATCACGATATACCTTAAAGTTATATTATGATAGATAATTTATTTTTTTCAATATTTTAAATAAATTAATGTTTTGTTATATGTAAACTCGATAGCTGCTACAGCGATTGTTTAAATTTTTTTTGTATGCGATATAACTAACATCATAATATTTCTAGCAACGTTAAATTTTAAGAGCCAATGAGTTATTGGATGTATGTACTATAACTATGAACGACGAAACTATTTAAATGTCTGTGTAAATTAAAAAAAAATGCTTAGAATCTCATTTTAAGGTTGCATTCATATTATAATATATTGTACAAGTTATATTAAAATTAGGTATGAATCACACGGTGTGCTTCAGTTCAGGCTTAGGTAATCATAGTTCGATGCAATCGCAAACGTTTCCATATACTTACTTTCGAATTTAAAACAAAGGTGTCTCAAATTGCTAGCGCTGCTATGAGTACAATTTGTATTTTGATCTGTTTGTTGTTATAATAGTGATGACGACTTACGTTCCCATTATTATTTCTTTTGTTTTGTTCATTTTAATATGAAACGTAATAATTTACTTTTGGTTTTATATTGTTTGAACTTTTAAAGCTTTTAAACTATTATAATCTCTTAAAATAGTACTTGTGTGGATTATGAAAATAATTACTTCGTTTAATTCGATTTTGAAACTCATTACATAAGGTATACAATTAATTGATTTAAATTCTGTTGTGCCCATATTGTGAGCCTCAATTCCTGACTGACAATGATGTAACTAAATATTTTACGAGACTATGTCATATTTGTAAAAGATGTAAGTAAATTTATGGATAAGTAAGAGAATACATAATTAGAAATGAAAAGTAATGATAATGTTGTAGGTTTGAGTGACATAGGCAAAGAAAATTGTCGGTGGTTAGCATATCCACATACAATCAGCCTGATCAGCTGAGAGTTTGGAAAACTAATAACCGATTAATTTTAAGGTTGTTCGGATGCGATTAAAGACGTTATGAGTTTTAAAGAGGAATGATAATTTATTATGAATTGTATAGAAATATTGTCCATAATCTTGGGTACAATTAAATAATGACTAATAAATATTATAAATGTAAAGAAATAAATAGAAATAAAACAAAAGTTGACCTGCATAAATAAGTAATGGAGAGATACGGGAACGTCCATCACTGGTAAAGCATATAGTCCTCGAGCAGGGTATGTTTCCATGTTTGGATGATAAAATCGGGAGTAACGGGTACTAGGGAACAATACCTTCAGTACAAGTGAGATGTGAACAATTTTACTCACATTAGTACTGTTGGGGACCAGAGAAGTCTTAAATTTGTTACCCTTAATAATGGTACATTGAGGTCGTATCCTTCATTGGATCATAGTGTGAACTTAGTTTCCTCCGTGACAATTGTTGGAGTCTTTTTAAAATGACTTAAACGTTGACCTCAAGGTTGTGCACAACCCAAGGTACAGTTTTACCTTGATATAGTATGATTTAAAAAGTTTATGTACCAATAAAATAAAATGAATGTAATGAAAATGTAATATAGTACCCAAGTAAATGGGGGGCCCATATTTATAAAGTACCCGCGTGATAAATATCATGAAATAAAATATAAATGAAGTGAATTAATACTCCGTTTCCGATATCTAATAAATAAATAAATGTATAAGAGAATAGAAATACTAGCTAAAGGTCAAAAATATTAAGAAATAAAAGAAAGTACGTACAAGAAATATGAAAAAAAAAAGGCCTGATAATCGAAAACAAAGGATATGAGAGTACTGTTAGTATGAAAATAAAGGACATGAGAACAATTAAAATGAGGTAAATTATTACCTCATTTCAAGGGAATCCCTGAACAAATCTAAAATGTGAGATATTATGTTGTTATTTTGCATTTCTGTATTAGGGTGCTACCTGCAATGCTACTCAAAATGCTACTTACAAGCTATACATCTAGTAACTATAGGATCGATCCACACAACCACATGTAAAAAACAATTAAATTTGATTAATACATTTTAGCGTAGATTTACATGAATTTACAAGATTTTTTTTCATATTTAGCCACATTGATTCATAGTTACAATAACTCTACCTTAAATTTCTTTTGTGTTATGTTTTTTTGTTTATGTATAATTTGTACAATTTTAAACTAAATTTGGTATATTGCTTACTAAAATCAAATCCAAAGCGTATCGATAGTCTATTATTATAAGTTTGATAATGTAATAATTTTTTCTCTATATAGACAGTCAAATCTAAATTTACGTTAATACATATTTACTTTAAAAAAAAAATTGTCTTTTCAAATGTTAAACAAATATTTTGTTATAACTTCTAAATTAACTTTATTACACTTTTTAAACTCTGTATTCAATTAAGATAAACATTTTTCTATGAAAATCTTTCTTCAAAAAAAAAGAAAAAAGTAGTAATCAGTTTTCGACTATTATAAATAACTTAAATAATAAACACTCGATAATGTATGTAAATGTAAATGTATTATAACAATGCAATGTAACGATCTCAACTACGTACATTAAAAAGTGTTTAATACTATAATTTTCAAATACTTTTAAGTGTACTCATAATAGAACATTTTGTAAGTTATGTTGAATTAGATATTATGTTTGTGTCATACGATGTAATTGAAAACCTTTCCTTATACGTGCTTTGGATATTATAACAAAGGTGTCTGTCACCAACCGCTTACGCGGCTGAGATTGCAAAATGTATTTTGATATCTGTTTTTAAGTTAATGATCATGATTACGTTGCATTATGTTCTTTGTTCACTTCATCTTAAAATGAAATGCAATATTTTCGGTGTTATATTATTGAACCTTCAAATCATATGTTTTTAACTTTTATAAGTCATCATCTTCTGAAAAAATTGTAGAGTATTAATATATAACTTATGTTACAATAATGTGTCGACCAAAAAAAAATAAAATACCTTCGCGAATGTTCACCTAATTATGTCAAATACGTATGTTGTATGTATGCATAATACATTATACTAATTTTAATGTGATTGAGCAATTATGCATAGGAGGTTTGGCCAGCCGTCCTACCCAATCCAAGACGAATTATATATATTATCCGTAATTAAAACGTAAGATTTTATTTAGGATTATTTTTAATATAAAAAAAATGTTTTAATTTTTTTTTTTTTTTGTCGGTGGGAGGTGTAGTGTAGCCACCACAATATATATATATTAGTGTTAAGGTAGAATAAGGATCAGTATAATTAAAGTTATAGAAGCATCAACACGTCTCCTATTTATTAAAAACCTTCAACATTACAGTATACTAAATATGTAAAGACATAATATATTGTCACGTAACTAGTGACTCATCAAACACGCATTTGGTATGATTTCAACCCGACCTATTCCCGGTGCTTCAAAACTTTATATGCCGTGGAAGAAGATAAAGAACACTTCATTACTCTTCCGTTTTATTATAATTAATTTTATCTTAAATGCTGTTCATACTTACTTGTTGTTGTCGTTGATATACCCTTTTGAAATGTAATCCAAAGCTCAAAAGATAATAAAGATATAAGAATTACCAGAAACAATTTTAGCAACTTAACTTTTCTTCTTTCAATGTCTTTTTGTTTGTATCCATCATTCATTCCTCTAAAGTTAGCTGGAAACCAATTAATATTTATTATATCCAGCGTGCTTTGCACTTATAATATGCAATTAACTTTTAGTAAATAAAACTGTTATGTTAAAAGCATCTAGCCCTAAATATAAAGCTGATATTAAGATAGCTGCTAATGTTATTGCTGCAAGTTTTAATGGTTGAAATGACAATTATACGTTGAAATAATATTTCTCACTCCACTGTTTTAAAAACAATGCTTTTTCATTTCTGCATGACGTGAGGAAATATAAAATATAAAATTTTATGCTGGTATTTTATAATTAATGCTGAACCCATTATTATCGTGGAATTAACGAATATTCTTGGGTTTAGTTATTGTATTGTTCTTTTCTATATAAAGGACCGACCATAGGACATGTATAAAAATCATTATATTAATGCATGTGCTACTATATCTCTGCATTGACAAAATATTTTAAGGCGCAAAATATTTACAGACGACGACTACGACTAAAAGGCTTTAGCATCGTAGACCACATACATACCCTTCGGAAAATTCTACAGAAGACCGAAGAGTACAATCTGCAACTTTGTCTAGCGTATGTGGACTATGACAAAGCCTTTGATTCCGTCGAAATTTGGACGGTGCTGCAGTCCCTTCAGCGGTACCAAGTTGATTGTCGCTATATGGATGTGTTGAAGATTTTGTACAGTAAGGTTCCGATGACTATCCTAGTACAGAACCAGAGTAAGAAACCAGACTACGAAACCTATCCAAATGCAAAGAGATGTAAGACAGGGTGACGTTATATCCCCGAAACTGTTCACCGCTGCATTGGAACACGTTTTCAAGCCACTGTATCGGATACGGTATTAATGTCAATGGCGACTACATCACTTACCTTCGATTGCCGACGGTATAGTCCTTATGGCAGAATCGCTGAAGGACCTAAACACTATGCTCAGTGACCTCAACAGTGTCTCCCAACGGATAGGTCTTAAAATGAACATGAACAAAACAAAAGTCATGTGTAACGTCCATGTCACTCCTATGCCAGTAGTTGTTGAGAGCACTAAGCTATAAGTTGTTGACGAGTATGTTTACCTTGGACAAATAGTCCGACTATGTAAGTCCAACTTTGACCGAAAGGTCAATAGACGAATTCAACTGGGCTTGGCAGCGCTCGGAAAAACTTGAAAACGAGATTGTACAACCAGTGCGTGTTGCCAGTGATGACTTGTGGATCTAAGATGTGGTCCTTAACTGCTGGCCATATGAGGAAGCTCAAGCTAGCTATGAACTATGGAGAGGGCTACGCTCGGAGTTTCTCTGCGTCATAAACTTAGAGAATAAGTTATCCGCAGTAGAACCAGAGTAACCGACATAGCCCAACGGATTAGTAAGCTGAAGTAGCAATGGGCCGGAATTATAGTTTGAAGAACCGACAACCGATAGGGAAGCAAGGTTCTCGAGTGGCTGCCCTGTACTTGTAGGCGAAGTGTATGGCGGCCCCCCACTACATTTTTATAGAATAAGGGTGACAAACGAGCACACAGTCAACCTGATGATAAGTGGATGCTGTGGCCGATAGACATTTATCTTCGATTAAGAATCAAAATGTAGATGCGTTGTCACCCCTGAGGACTAAGATGGATTGCCTCGTTTCAAGTAAAAAGGGTCTCCGGTTCTCCACACTCACCATACGAATCACAGCGGCAACAAGCCGCTATTTTACGCTGGTATTCTGAGAGCGTGGTCCCAACCCGGTCGAGCTGACCTATTCGTGCTACAACCATAATATAACTGCAGCATGGCTCTACCACGTAAAGACATGACACGACACATGGAGTGACGACCTGGTAAGACATGCAGTGGAATTCTAGGGGAGGCCTATGTTCAGCAGTGAACATGTAAAGGGCTGTAATGATGAAATGATGACTACTACTATGTCTATTAATTATTGACAACGTTCAATTACATACACTTTCAAACACGTTTTGTATGATGTCTAAATTTTCAATAAGTTTTTTCACCCGCCGCGGGCCCCTGAAAGTTGTGCATGTCCCAAAATTATAGTGATTCCGATAGATATTGAAAAGGCTATTCTTATTGGCGTCTTGTGTAAAAAATTTACTATTTCACTTCCTACCATAAAAAGATTCCACATTACGTATGCTGAGCTGCAAAAAACTGAAAGTAAAATATAAGGAACAAAATTATAACAAAATTACTAATTCGATTAATAGTTGGTTACTGTTTGTATTATTACAACTGCTCGAAAACTTCGCTAGCGTATAGTGGCGTAACTATACCGTTAGAGGCCTTAATAGGAAGAATAAATCACTATGTAAAGTAGGTATATACTCGTAAAATGCTATTATAGTAACTTTTAATTTAAAGAGCGTACTGGACTGAAATCACAATTTTTGTTTTAGTAAAAAATGTTTTGGGATATTTATATGTTTTCCCATCTGATATATATAAACTATAATAAATATAAACCTAACCAGATGGAAGCCGAGGCCGAGGGTAAGGGAGAAAGAGAAAGAAACCGGTGGACGATGCGGGTGGTATCGAGGAACACCGCCTCCTGGCATTTGAGCCCGAAACGGTTCGTCACGGAGTCCCAGTCGCCTCATATGACCCGGGAGGCTGACCCGGATAAGCCCGTTTGTAGAAGCGTCTACAGGAAGAATTTCGGTCGGCAGACCACCCCACATGTTTGTCACCTCGTGAGCCAGGTCCAAATATTTTGTTTGCATATGTGTTTCGGTTTTCACGAGGTTCTCTATGGTCATACGGAATGGTAATATCGACCAAAAATATCCTTGACTTTGCCCGGTCCAACAGCACAATGTCAGGCTTATTCGCAAGAATAGTCCCTTCTGTGGTAATGGCCCCGTCCCATTAAAGCCAAGCGCGGTCAGTTTCGAGCACGGATTCCGGCAAGTACTTGTAATAAGGCAATTTCTGATCCCTGAGACCATATTTCAGAGCGAGCTCCTGGTGTAGAAGCCTGGCTACTAGGTTGTGTCTGTGCAAGTACTCAGAGTTAGAAAGTGCCGAACAACCGTTGATGACATGCCTAAGGGACTCGCTGGGAAGACGACAAGCTCGACAGATGTCGACGGCGACATCCTTTAGGATGTATCTCCTTTAGTTGTTCGTCCGAATAAGCTGATCCTGTATCGCACAGACAAAACCTTCGGTTTCCCCAAAGAGGTCACCAAACCGTAACCAGTGGAGGGAGGCGACCGTATATACCAAAGTTTTATGTAGAGCCTGGTAGAACCTTGGTAATACGTTCTCCCGATCGGAAATGCTCTGTACTGCCGGGTATTGCCACTGCTCTTTGGATAAGGATAGAGGGTAAGCCCTTTATCACACGAAATGACGTTCGTGTAAAATGGATCATCCGATCTCGCTAAGAAGTACTTAGGGAGGTTGCAAATTTCGCGATTGTACATGGTGAAGGCGCTCAAAAAGCCACGCCCACTATGTTTCTGCGGCAAGTACAGCCTCATAAATGTTTATTATTAAAATTCCTTTTTTCGGGCTTTCTGTTCAGCAGAAGTGTAAAAATATCTTCAAAGTTCAAATTTCGGGCCATGGGTTATTTGATGGATAGAAGATTTGAAGATTGATTTTCTAGTTCCATAGAATTTATTAAATAATTTTTATCAATTTCCATTTAGAAAATGATGGCTCGGCACTAGCCGTAGTCACAGGAATGGTTAAAAATAACAGAAATGCAGTGGATACTTCAGGAAAGCTTAAAGAAATAAAATTATTCTTTATGATCAATAAATCAGCAAGTTCTCCTATAGATATAACGTTTTTTAAAAACTACAAAAAAAAAGAAGATGACTTTTCTATTTCGTGTTTAAATGTGGATCGAAAACTGAGAATTTCCTTGGAAAACGAGATAGATATGTCATTTTTATATAA
This sequence comes from Parnassius orleans, assembly GCA_029286625.1. Taxonomy (NCBI): domain Eukaryota; kingdom Metazoa; phylum Arthropoda; class Insecta; order Lepidoptera; family Papilionidae; genus Parnassius; species Parnassius orleans. The sequence continues at coordinate 178,513 of JAGSMP010000215.1, read as the reverse complement.
GTCGACATAATATACTCATGCATTTTCCAATAAATCGGTATCATTAAATTTTGTAGTGGTAGGTTGCAAGACACTGAAATTGGAAACAATTTCATTCCTTCCAAGGAAACGCGATCATAGTTGGTTAACGAAAATGTCCTAGACATTCACTAGAACGTTCACTTTAAAACAAGTTTTCAGGATTTTGAAGACCTTCCTGTGACGAGATTTAGAAAATTACGGGTTTATAGACAATTTTTTTGCTATACTATTTGAATAAATTTTAAAATCTCCAAATTAATTTCGATACTTTTCTAGGTCTTCCAGGCACTCTTGCGAGCGCTTTGAAGCATTTGAAAGATCGTTGGCTTAAGATTTAAGTTGCTCGATCGATGACTTAAGATGCTCTGTAAAATTTGCAATAGAAAACCAGTAGTAACATAAGGAAGTTGTAGTTTTCGACCTTTTTCTTCGGTGAAATAGCTTCATTTCTCTCATCTGCTTTGTAATTTAACAGAATGGTTTTTGTAAGCGCTTTTTGTACTTTAACAATCAAACATCAAAACTTCCTGCCCGTCTAGTTGGATTTATGTTAAGATCATCCTGTGCTGACAGCCGCGGGCCCTTCCCGTTGGAAGCCCGTGGCATTTTGCTTGAAGGCCACCCTATTGTTACGCCACTGCTAGCGTGATCTAGGTTTTAATCACTCATTCGTAGGAGTGTTTGTTGTGCCACGTCATACCACAAAATATATTATGTTATGCGTCCTAGTGTCATAAAAATTTATTTACATTGTAAACTTGTTTCAAATTTTGTACTTACATATACAGCTATGAAGTATACGTCCATATATATCAAATGCAAAGCAATAGTAGACGATAAAAGCGTTGGAGGGAAACTTCAATCTCAAAGGTGCCATGCCAACGATGCGTGACAATCGTATAACCAGTGCTAACGATTCATGCACTTCAACACTATATTGCGACATACTGATTTTCTTTTAATAGTTATATTATATTCGTCCTTTTATAAATTACTCAATTTTGTAATATCAGACCAAAATAGCAAAAAAATTGTACGTCGCAACCAAATATATAAATTATTCTGTAATATGAGGTAAGTATGAGTAACTAAAATTATAGTGTTTCGATGTATGGTAAAACATAAAAAGTGCTCTAAAATCAAATGCATTAATATATACTTTGATAGTATTAATGATATGTTACTTTATGCAAGCTTTTTTTTTATTTGGGTTCTTAAATGAATAAGTTATTTAAAATATTGTTTGCATATGTTTTTATTTTTTCTTTTCAATATGTCAGTAAATTTCTCTAAAAGTCGCTTTTATACACTCATGGACTTTAGGGGAAGGCAAAAAAGGTTTTATTCCTCCTGTTGTAATTACTTTATTGCGTACTAAATGGATACTAGACACAAACACATTAGTAAATACTATTAAAAAATAAAGTTTTGGAATGTTTCATTTTTCTAATTTCAGGTTTTGCAATAATTGCTTTTTAACCAAATGCAAAAAAGGAGGAAGTACTCAATTCGACTGTATTTTTTATGTGTGTTACCTCAGAACTTTTTTTTAGATGAAACGGTTTTGATGATTATTTTTTTAATTGATAGCTGGTGCTTCTCAAGTGGTCTCATATAAATTGATTGATCAAGATCTGACCAGTAGTTTTTGAGTTATCCTAAATAATGCGTATTTAATTGACTTCTACTGCATTGATGATGTTCTCATTTTATTTATATTGATGTCGGTTGTACAAAACTTTTAATTTTATCACTTGTTCACTTTTGAATTTGAGTTTAAATTTAGGTTTTGTCACGAAATTCACAAAATCACGAAAATTGGAATGACGAAGCTTGGAGTCAAGCTCTGTTTACAGATAAGTCCAGATTTTGCCTGATGGAATGATTATAGTGTGGGACGCCAAAGAGGTACACTCAGTGCAAAATAAATTGAAAAGAGGCTTATGGTAGAGGGTCAGTTATGGTATGGGAATAACTGACCCAGATTTATTTGTATGGGGGTACGTACGGAACTCCTCGTCATTGAGAATTGGTCCCTAACATCGGCTCGATATGTAACTGATTTTGGAAGAAATTGTAGTGCCATTTGTCCCTTTATAGAAGATTTTTTGGCATAAAATTATTACTGACTCACATTACTCTCCATAAAAGTTCACCCCATAAATATCTGGCTGGCAAGCGACGCTAACACTTTTAAAGGAGACGCATATCAGATGTCCACTTGATAATTTACATCTTGCTCTTTAATTACCCCAGAAATGCACTTATGAGAAAAATCACCACCACTATACGAACATGTGTTTTTACGTCCTTCATATTGTCTGTTGCGAGCATATCTGTTAGGAGAACAATTTGGCAGTGCATGTTTTTCAAGCGATTATCAAGTAAGTATTTAAGGCAAAAATAATGACCTTTGTTAGGCTAAGCCAAAGTTTTAAGCCAAAGCCAGACTGGACTCGAGCGGAGTAAGTATGTAAATCTAGGTACAAGGAGACAATATTTTAAAATAGTAAGCGCAATGTGGGGCTTAATTTATACAATTTATCAACGTGGTATTATGAATGAATGTAAAGAGTAAATAATAATAGAAAATTTTGATTCCAAGACAATTTATTCTTATGGCTACAACTGGCCGGATGAGGAAGCTCAAGGTCGCTCAGCGAGCTATGGAGAGGGCTATGCTCGGAGTTTCCCTGCGTGATAAACTTAGAAATAAGGATATCCACAGTAGAACCAGAGTGACCGACATAGCCCAACGGATTAGTAAGCTGAAGTGGCAATGGGCCGGCCATATAGCTCGAAGAACCGACAATCGATGGGGAAAAAAGGTTCTCGAGTGGCGGCCTCGTACCGGCGGACGAAGTGTAGGGCGTCCCCACTAGATGGAGTGAAAACCTGGTAAGACATGATGCAGGTGGCTCAGGACCGTGCTTTGTGGTATTCCTTGGGGGAGGCCTATGTTCAGCAGTGGACTTGTGAAGGGCTGTAATGATGATGATGATGATGATGGCTACATCGGAAGACACGATCAATGTAAAAAAATGATATTAATTAAAACATATGATATTAATGCAATTCTGAAAAATTATTTATACACGTGTTCCTGTAGCATATTATATATATGCCATTTATCAATCATCTAGTTCCAATAGTCTTTGGGAATTCAAAAAAATTCTTTGACAAACTGACATAGAGACACAGACACCGAAGTGACTCTAAAAGTGATCGAATTTTGCTACATTTGTTATGGAATAGCATTTAATGATGTTTCTAAATTGAAGACCACGCGAGCGAAGCCGCGAGTAAAAAGCTAGTAAATTAATATAATAAAAGTAGCAATTAACAAAATAAAATTAAAAATAAACGAATAAACGATATAGAAAAGTATGTAAGACACAGTAAATAATTTTCAATAAGTTGACTTTTGAATATTGAGTAAGTATTTTTTGTAATTATTTTTAAACAAACCGATTGAAGCTAGATTTCTAATTGGTGCTGGAATGTTGTTCTAGCATCTCGTGGCAGAATGCGCCGATGTGCTATGTCTTGGACATACTACACGAGTTGCTATTCTAAATTGTCGCTGTAAAAGTGTAATTTGTTATAAAGATACTGTGGTGTGTGTTATTGTGACCAAACAATAATCTGGCAAAATGAAGAGAACGTCCAGACTGCATATTCATTAAATTACTGTTGCTGAGATAAGGTGTTACATGGGTCCGCTTAGGTATGTTAAAACAAAAATGTGAACAAGCGTTTTTATAACTTTTTTTTTGTATGAGAGAGGAGACACTCGCCTATAATTGCATCAGCGTAATAAAGCTTAGAAAAATTAGTGACTCACAAAAGCATATCCTAAGGTCTAAGCTTAAATATTTACGTACTTGGTATAAAATTTTAGCCTAAAATAACAATTTTTCACAACTTCTAGGTTTCTAGGTTCTAGGCTAAGACAATTTGCAGTTCATTAGTACACCCAGGTTTCTAGCCTCTGTCACTTGTTCAATATGTTTATTCTGCATTTTTAGCTCTAAAGTAAACCTATTTATCCTATCAACTTGATTTTTGGACCCTAGTACAAGAAATTTAGACTTGAGGATTTAGCACTAAGCTGTTTTTATTAGACCATTCAAATACGTGTGCTAAATCCTGATTCATTTTGTCACTGCTAATAAAGTTTCTGAAGGTCTAAAACAATAATGAAAGTCATCGGAATAAGCATTAAATTTGCAATGTATAACGCATGAAGCGATATGGACCCAGTATTGAACCCTGTGGTACACCTTGACTGACAATTAAAATATACGAGAGTATTTTAGTATTTGTTTTACTAATTACTTCAACTCTTTGAGAGCATCCGTACAAATAACTAGAAAACCATTTTAATGTGATGCTATCAAATCCATAATATGAGAGTTTTGACATAATCAAATCATGGTTTGTTGTATCAAAAGCACGGAAAAAGTCCAGCAGTACCAATATTGTTCCATTTCCAGAATCAGCTTCGGATAGTACGTCATCAACTACATCTAATAAAGCAGTGGCTGTGCTATGACCGTTTCTAAAACCAGACTGTTTTTGAGGTAAGATGTTGTTGACATTCAGAAACTCCAGAAGTTGCTGAGATACAACTTTTTCAAGTATCTTAGATATAAAGGGAAGAATACTAATGGGACGAAGATCCTTTAACTCGTTTTGATTGCTTTTCTTTGGTATTGGTTTGACCAGAGCTTTTTCCCAAATGTCAGGGAGAACGCCTGTTTTGATGGAATGATTAACAATGGCAGTAATGATCGTTAATGTTCGAGGTAATGTCAACTAGATCATATCACGCGTAATGCCATTTGCCCCTTGAGCATTACTCGCAACATTAGAAATTATTTTAGAAATTTCTGTTTCATCTATAGTTTTAAGACTAAATATTGCAGAAGTACACCAACCCAACTTAAAATAGGTAAGTTCCGAAATACTAATGTTATGATTTACGTCTATATTAAGAAAATGGTTGTTGATGAGATTAGGATTGTTAGCAAATAATACAATTTAGATTACATCATATCACATTTATTTTAATCTGTCCGTAACTTACAACTAATTGTTGTATTAATAATCACTTTTTACTTAGTACTTGCATTACGCTTTACACAAACACTAAAGTCTCTTATACTCTTAAGACCTTCTAACTGAATGAATAGCTTGGGTCGTGACGCCCATTTTTATATTTCCTTTAAGGAGTCAAATCCGAAACTATTACAGTTAAAATCTTACCGAAAATTCAATGATACAAAAGCGGAAATCCGATTTACATTTATTAAAGTTAGATGTATGTTTCAAAAGACAATTACATTAAAATTAGGGTCATTGAATATATGCTTAATTGTTATTTATAAATCATTGCTAACAATCGGCCTTTCCCGACATTTTTACGTCCCGTGAAAGGAAAATAGAAAATGTATTATCATATTAAGTCAATATTACTTGTAATATTACAATTTATTTTATTCTATCCAATATCCTCAAATTCATTCTTTTCAATTTTCTCCAGTCCACCAGGATGGCATTAAAAAAATTGTTCAAGCAGTAAAATTCAAGGCTGTGGATTGTGATGAAATCAGTAGAACTATGATAGTCAATATACTGGAGTATGTACTACCTGCACTTACTCACATTATTAACTTTTCGCTGGACTCAGGTCATTACCCAAATCTCTGGAAAAGGCTTTCATACGCCCTATTCCCAAAATGACGAATCCCACATTACCTAATCACCTACGTCCTGTATCTATATTGCCCTTTCTATCCAAAGTTCTGGAAGGCTGTGTACATAAACAAGTCTCCAATTTTGTACGATTATCAGTCTGGGTTTCGTCTCGGTCACATACCACTACAGCATGACTCAAAGTTACGGAAGACATCAGACAAGGTATGGAAAAGAAAAAAGTGACTGTAATGGTGCTTATTGACTTTTCTAATGCTTTTAACGCAGTGGACCATGATATCATTTTATCTATCCTGTCCCATTTAAGATTTACACCCTCAGTCTTGGATTGGTTCTCTTCATATCTTCGCGGGCGCCAGCAGTCCGTCCGTTTGGGACAGAAGAGTTCTCAGTGGGCTAGTCTTGATATCTCGATCTAGATTTAGTGATGATATCCCGCAAGGCGGTATATTTTCTCCATTAATTTTCTCAGTTTTTATAAACTTGATAACATCTATTCTTAACTGTTCGTACCATCTGTATGCTGATGACGTCCAAATTCATTAATTTCATTAATTCAAAGTCATTAAGGGATTCTCGTAATTTCGTCTCGATGAAATAAATGTATCGTCCGGTGTGCCACAGGGCTCAATAATGGGTCCTCTTCTGTTTTTAATCTTTATAAACGATATATCGACTTGTTCCAAAAATTCCCATTTCTTACTCTATGCTGATGACCTAAAAATTTTTCGTATTATAAAAACATTGGATGACTGTGTTCTACTTCAAGATGACATGGACCGTTTATTGTCTTGAAAATAAACTAATTCTTAGCCTACCTAAATGTAAATCAATCACATTCACTAAAAAAAGTAATATTATTAAATTCACATATTCACTTTGTAATAATCCTCTTGAAAATGTCTCGCTTATTAAAGACCTTGGCGTGTTCTTTGATTCTAAACTTCATTTTGATTACCACATTAACCACATTATCAACAAAGTCTTTCAACTTTACGGTTTTGTCATGAGAACTTGTAAGCCATTTAAAAAATCTGGCACTTATTTACTGCTTTATAAATCTCTTATAAGACCTCAATTGGAATATGCCACACAAGTTTGGAATCCCTTTTACCAAAGGTATCGTCATTTACTAGAATCGGTTCAAAGTAAATGTCTACGCTCTGTAAACTATTAATGTTACCGTTCGTGGTCCTCTTATGATAACCTCTTGCAAAAATACTCTTTAACAACTTTAAGTAATAGGCGATTTCCGCTTGACTGTATTTTTCTTTACAAAATTTGTCGTAACTTTTTCGATTGTCCTCAATTTGTTAATTGTATATACTTTCGTGTACCAAGTCGCTCGCAAAGAATACGAAACACTCACGTGCATCGTTTATTCTTCCATAATCTGTGTAAAACAAATGCGGGCAAGCGTGCGCCTTTGCGTCGCATAATGGAACTGTATGACAACAGCTTCTCCGATGTAGACTTATTTACCATGTCACTACCTCAATTTAGAAAAGCTATAAAACTTGTATTGAATTGACTTGTAATTTTTTTTTCTTTTTTCTAATATTTGTTAAACTTTAATTAAAAAAAAATTTTTTTTTCCAATTAATACATGTAACTTTCATGATTTTGTTGTTAACGGCTAGGTATGCTTTTTGCCTCTTGTTTTATTTTTGTGTTATATGTGCCTTTTAGCTTTTTAATTACTACAGTATTTTTGTGGATAACGGTGTTGGTTGTGTAATTAGTTAATCTGTTTATATAAGATTTGAATTGTAATTTTTATTATACAACTGTTTGTTGTCCTTAATAAAAAAAAAGAAAAAAAAAGAATCGATCTCACTGTACTGCTGTACAGCCATAGGATCATACTGGGACGCAAGCCCCAGTTGTCCCGACCATGCGACTGCACGTACCTAAAGCAATTTTAACCTTATGACATTCATTGCTAAGGTGATAATTGTTCTACGTTAGTTTTTGCTCGATTATTACGCCCAAGTACTTAACTTCAGTGGAGAATGGTACTTTTTTACCATTAACTTTTGGTGTGACTAATTTGTCCAACCGTCTCTTTTTGAGAAAGGGTATAATAACAGTTTTATCAGCATTAACTGATAAACTGTTATCCCTGCACCAGTTGTTTATGGTGTTTAGGGCTCTTTGTATGATTGATGATAAAGTACTTTGGCAAAAGCCCCTCGCAATGATCACAAGGTCATCTGCATAACCCAGTGTGTCTATGCGAAGGTCTACCATCTTATGCAATAATTGGTCAACCGCAAGAGTCCAAAGGAGGGGTGACAAAACACCACCTTGTGGACAGCCTCTTGTAGTTGCAATCTCAATCGAAGTTTGAAACAGCTCTATTTTTTCCTTTCTGTTTGAGAGCATCGACTTCACCCACCTGATGGTTGTGGGGTCAACAATTTTAAATCTCAGGCCCTCAACCAGCAGTGATGTAGGGCTACTGTCGAAGGCGCCCTCAATGTCTAGAAAGGCACAAAGAGCTATTTCTTTATCCTCCAGGGCTTTTTCGACCCTGTCAATAACACTGATCAGGACTGTTTCCGTAGATTTGCCTCTGCTTACCGCTGCTGTAGTGTATAGGTCTCGTAGGTGCTGGTTTTAGTGTATAGGTCTCGTAGCTAGAGCTACACCCCTAATATATCTATCTATAACCTTTTCGAATATCCTAAGAAGAAAGGAAGAAAGGCTTATAGTTCTAAAGGACTTTGGTAAAGCGTAGTCTTTTCTACCAGCCTTAGGTATAAATAGAACTTTGACAATTGTCCATCGTTCTGGAATATATCCCTATGCAAAACTTGCTCTGAAGATTTTCACCAGATAAGGAAGAAGGATATCGATACCCCTCTGTAGATGGATGGACATTATTCCATCCTCCCCACTTGTCTTATATGGTTTGAAGGAGTCAACAGCCCACTCCAGTGTTTCCGTTTCACCATTAGTGAAGTTACCATGAGGCTTTTTAAGAAGCCCGATCTGATTAGGTTTATCTATCGATAGCATTTTGTGTAGTCTTGCACTGCGAGACAAAGACTCAACTTCCTATGCGAGGAATGCTTCCCCCACGATGCTCTCTTAGATTTCCTGGTTTCTTTATTATAATCGGTTAGGGCTGCACTATAAATATCCCATTCTTTGTTTTTTCTAGCAATATTGAATAGTTTGCTGTTCTTTTCCCTAAGCTGCTTTAGCTTAGTGTTCCACCATTGAACTTTTCTTGTTGAGGTCTTGGTTTTGACGGGACAACCGTCTTCAAAGGCTTCACGGATGCCTACGATTATCGTCTCCGCCGCTAACTCCAGACCTTCAATCGTTTTTATGCTTTTAGGAAACGTTTCCTGATTCCTCCTTAGGCTATCTCTATAGACATCCCAGGAGGTCACTTTTGGATCTTAATGTGTCTTACAATCACATTAAGTTTGTGACAATTTTGGATCTTAAGTTGTCACAAACTTAATGTGTCTGTGATCAGACATCGAGTTTTCACTACTAACATGCCAGTCAGTAATCCACCTGGATATGTTATTGGTAGCAAAGGTTATATCTGAAACTTCCTGCCTAACACGCGTTACAAAGATTGGTGTACACCCTAAGCTTAGGATTACCAGGCGATTGGATATGAGAAAGTCAAAAAGTAACTCACCTCTTTTGTTGATGTTAGTGCTTCCCCATGCTGTGTGGTGAGCATTAGCATCACATCCCACCAGCAAATGATTACTCTGGCCCCTTTGAATCGCTTAAGATTTATAAAGGCTGTAAGCATGTCGTCATTGCAATACTCTGGAACAGCTAAAAGTTCAATATTTTTATTGTAGATTATACAAGCTCTGCGTCTACTGCCTTTAGTATTGACTAAGATCTTACCGGCAGCCGACAATCCCAGAACTTGACCGTTGGCCACCCAAGGCTCTTGTGTGAGGGCGAAGTCGATGTTGTCCTCTGCGAAGCAAACCTCCGCCACGGCAGAAGCAGCTGCTGCATGGTGAAAATTTGCCTGGAGGACCCTCGTCTTACCCTTGGGGTTAGCCATTTACAGGCGTGGGGGGCAGGGGTCGTTTACGCCTGCTTAGGACGAAGACGTCCTTTACCGGCGCTCTTGACCCTCGCCGTACCTTTTGGTTTACCACTCCCACCTCCCCATGTGACGAAGTGAATAATGCTGTATCAAAATTAGTGCATTGGTTTAACGTTAATAATCTACATTTAAACGGAAATAAAACTAAATGTATTAATATTACAACAACGAATGTTAAAAATCTGGGTACCAATGTATTTTTAAATGGGGAAGAACTGAGCCCTGTTGAATCCACTGTTTTTCTTAGCATCACTCTCGACGCAAAGCTTCAGTGGGGCCCCTATATATCCAAACTAGCAAGCAGACTAAGTTCTGCAGATTAGAGGTTAAAAGATTAGAGGTCTCACTAGTGTCGAGACAGCTAGATTAGTTTATTTCAGTTATTTCCATAGCATAATGTCTTATGGGATTTTGCTATGGGGAAATGCGGCTGATTCAGATACTATTTTTGTTTTACAGAAGAGGGCCATTAGAGCTATTTACAACCTAAAACCGAGAGAGTCTCTTACAGATAAATTTAAATAAATAAATATATTAACTTTGGCCTCTCAGTATATTTACGAAAATTTAATGTATGTTCACAAAAACAAAGGTAGTTTTAGTAAAAAAAGTAATATACATTCTGTAAACACTAGGAACAAACACAAGCTAGTGATACCAGTTTCTCGACTCCACAGAGTCAGTAATTCATTCTTGGGGCAATGTATACGCTATTACAACAAGGTCCCGGAAAGTGTACAGGCTCTATTACCAAGTTTAAATGTTTTGTTAAGGTGAAACTGTATAAAAAAGGTTATTATAGTATAAATGAATACATGATTGATAATAACCCCTGGGAATGAGGTGGTCGCTACCAAGCAGTTTCTAAAATAAATTTTGTACTTAAATAGTTTGTACAACCATTAATAAAAAAAAAGTCCCGCTGGGTTTCTTGCTGGTTCTTCCCAGGACAGAGGTTTTTTTTTTTCGAACCAGTGGTAAAGGTAAAGTAAAAAATGACTTTCAATAAGAATTACACATGTAATCTATATTGAATAAAAAATTATTCTATTCTATTCTATTCCCTTCCCCTTACCCCTGGCCGACACCAGCGGAGGCCCTCGGACCGAGGTGAGATCAGCGCCTTGGGTCACAGTCACTCTCTCTAATGTCGTTCCAGTCTCACCCCTCGAGGTGGAGGGCTGGGGGATTGGAGTTGGGGCGGTTCAAACTCTATTGCCATGTCAGAGCCTCCCTTGACCTTAAAAGTTATCATTTTAAAGCCAAGTATGACTCTGCCCCTGCCGCTCGGAGAGCCTCCGCCGATGGGTCGTCCAGAGAAAAGGTTACTAAAAACCCATTCTCCTCGTCCCTACGGTGGAGGATTTTCCAGAGCTCGGTATGGAGCCCTTCATTTTTTGCCCTCAACAGCACAGCCGCCTCCTCTGGAGAGTCAGCTTCGCTGCGGGGCAGAAAGATAATTCCCAGTTGAGGCTTAGGTAGTTTGCTGTCGGGTATTATCGAGAGCTCTGCCTCCGCCAGGGTTTCAGTTTTCCAATCTCACCCACAATCCAGTCCTGGCTTGCCTTTTTCAGGTACGTTACCAGAATCCAACCTGGCTGGCTGCGCTCCACAGGTCGTCTTAGCAATAGCCTGAGTAAGTGCACGGCAGACCCTACACGCGTGGAGCTAGCTACGGCACTGAAGCTGAGCTTCTTCTCCCCCGTTGCCAGCTTCACAGATTTCCTGGGCTGGTCTTTGGGGGACTCCTCCTCAGACTGACTGCGTTTTTTCGCCTTCGGAACTGGGGGAGTTTGGGCAGAGGGAGTTCGTCCCAGGGCTTCTGGCAGAGAGAGACGGCCCTTTAGCTCCTATCGTAGCTGCTATCAGCTTTCGGTACTTCTTCCGTGCTGCCCCACTAAGCTTATAAGGCCTAGTGAACTTTTTCTTTTCCCCTCCCTGGTTCATTTACGACTGTGGTTCGGCTGCAGACGTGCCCTCCATTTCTCGGCTTGTCCCAGGTTGGGGCGTAGGATTTCAGGGTGTTGGTGACGCTAAAAGAGCCTCTTCCAGACCTACAGTTCCATTAAAGGAGAGTTGATTTTTTCAAAATGTCGAATCTTCGTTCATTTTGGTCCCACGAGTAACTAGGGAAAAATTCGGTCACCCCCGGCAGAGCCCCGCATACCGGGGGAAGAGCTAGAATACTACTCGAATCGCCCTGGTCTCGGGTAGGTACCGTTTGTGACTGGACCTCCCAGCCACGCATCCATCGGCACGGTACGCTTAACACCTTGGATTGGGTTAAGATAGGAATAAAAGGGGGTGGGATAAATAGAAATAAAAATGTGGATCGTCTGAGTGTTTCTGTTCTGTCTGTTTCCTATTGAACCAGACCAAATAACAGGCGGCAACCACGTGAAGGAAGAACTCCTCAGACTTGCCTTGGGGATTAACACGACCTGCGCTCTCCCTCAGAGCCATTCGCCAAACTGCTCGCCGGACAGGAGAGCAAAATAGGTGTTAATCTAGTCCTACTGATAATGCAAAAATGTGAGAATTAGGAGTAGACTAACCCCCGCCCAATACTACCATAGGCAAGTTATTTAAAAAATGGCCCATTTAATTAAGATTTCAAAATGGGGCAACACTTGCTACTTAACTTTCCATAAAAAATATTATTGCATATTTACTTCCAAAAGGACTTCATTTCAAACAAACTTTTTTACATGAATAGCACTTTTGTGTGCTAAAGGATTTGCTTTATTATTGAGTAAGCAAGACACACACAAGAGTGACGCTGTTCAAAGTGCAATAGAGTGGGATAGACTGACACTTTGTTTTTAGAGATCAAATTGATTATTGGTTATTTTCATTCAGTACGATTCGTTCCTTCGTTTACTGCGCATCTCCTCGTAATCGTGTAACTTTCGTACTGACAATAAAGGTAGTGTAGTACATTTTTTTAAAGATAAGGCGTAAAATTTATGTGTTAAAACGTTTTCAACCACTTAATTAAACTTTATTTTTTTGTTCTAAACTCATAATATTAATTATTGAATTTCTGACTGCTATCAATAGCATAGTTATTTAGGATTACATTAAAAATACCGAAAATTTTAGAAATTCGTGATCACAGTACCTAAATAAGTGATCTAGGCTGTTGATTTTCAACATTTTCAAAAGTATACCTTAATCAAGTAACATGGAATTTATTTTTTATTTTTCCTAGAACTGGTACAACATAGCTTATCGCCCCGTTCCCGCTTGACGTTGAGTTTCGGGACAACCCGTACACAACGTGTTACAAAATACCCCGTTAAAAATATAATTAATTATCAAAGCCAAAAATTTTGTCAACCCTAGTAAGTTGTCATGTCAGGGAACCAGATTATTTAACAGAAAGGCCTACGTACCTATTTTACCTAATAATTGTCTACTTTAATAGTTTTTCTATTTTTCTTTCATAAATGTTTGCTACCTCAATACAAGGATGTCATTATACTCAAGTACTGGCTTCAAAAAATGTCAAGTTGGAGAAAAAAAAAATGTTGTCAATTTCAAATCTTCTAATCGATATCCTACAACTGTTTCGAGTTTTTTTTCCAACATTTTTTGCAAAATAACGATGCTTTCTAACTCGGAATATTACGATATGATGTTATGCGTAGGCCATGAAGATAGCAATTTAAATCGTGTTCGCGAACTGTATCGGCAAGATTTATCGATGGTAGACCCCACACTGAACAGCGACGGCTGCCTTGGTACCAGTGTTTTCTGAACATGTCAAGACGACTACATTCCACCGGCTCTTTTCATCGGTCTACTGGAAGTGGACGTCCAAGCACAGTCGACGCCAGGCAGGCTGAATTAGTGGTAGAGCATTTTGAAGAAGAGCCGTACCACAAGTACGAGGCGAGCCGGAACAAGATTAGGTATAAACCATTTTGCAGCTTGGCAAATTCTTCGTGACGACAATCGTCACCCTTATCACTATCGCCAAACACAGGAGCTGATACCCTCCGATTTTGCACCCAGGAGGAACTTCTGCGAGTGGTACCTCAGGCAGTTAGAGGAAAACCCTAATTACGTAAACTATGTTCTTTGGACGGACGAGGCAACATTCACGAGGTCAGGACTTTCAAATATGCATAACGATCACGTTTGGGCTCGCGTGAATCCACATGCTTCACGGCAGGGCAAATTCCAACACCAGTGGCGGCTGAATGTGTGGGCTGGCCTTTATGACGGGCATGTCATCGGTCCCGTCATTATGCCATCACGTTTGACCGGTAGCAACTATCTAACGTTTTTACAAACGGAATTCGAAGAGGCGATTGACGACTTTCCTGTGGCTGACTGGGATTACTTTGAGAACCAAAGAAACATGGTGTTTCAGCATGATGGAGCTCCGGCACATTTTGCTCGCAACGTACGAGAACATCTTAACGTTCGCTTTCCGCGAATTAGGTAGAAATGTAGGTACATTCTGCATAGGTTACTCTTTAATTTTACTGAAATAGGGTTTGCACATCAGTGAAAATAATAATATTTTTTTAGTTTTTTGAGGTATGTTATACAACGTTACTACGGTTCTTAAATATTGTGAATGGACTCGTTATAAGGCCCCATTTAACCTCCTTTCGGCTTTACGGGTAGTTTTGTAACAGCCAGTATAAGTTTTGTCCGGTCCATGTTGTCATATGAGATGACGACTGGTCGAAGGGTCGCTGTCACTCTCTGAGCTAGGTGTCGTCATATGCGATGATGACTAGTCAAGAGCTAGGTTGTCCGATCCAAGTTATCACAGGAGATAATGGCTGGTCGAAAGGACGCCTTAGCTAGTGCTAATTTACATGAGGTCAGACGTAATCTTCTTGCGTATGTGTGTGGTTTCTTAAATGTCTAAAAATAGGGACAGTGTACCTATTCATGTCAGGATAGACCAGTGGATGAATTGGTGATTAATTGCGTTCGTTACAGGAATTCATGAAGAAACATGCCTAAGGACGGTCATATATGTCAGTGTTGGCCATGTCGGCGCGTCTATAAAATACCGATGGGATCGAAAGTGAACAAGAATTTGCGTCATATCGATGGTGGCGAGATAGAGTTGAGAGTATATCGAGAAATCCCCACTCGTTTGTACAGTATAAAGTTCACCGTAGGCGCCGTGCGCGAGAGATTCCGTTTGAATCATTCTGCGAGTACTAAGATAGTGTCGTGGTTCTGTCTGTTGTGGTGGTTCTTCTGGTGCAGGCAAGGAAGATGTTGTTGCAGAGAGGCTGCTCTGTGTAACACTGAGATGTGTAGTGTTGCTGTTGGTTTGCATACTAGGTCCGTTATCATTTAATTACGTCCCTCACGTTACACTAATGTGTAATTGTGGCGGGGACGTGTTACGGTGTGGTCGAACTGTTATTGCTCTGTACTGAATGTATAGTGTGTTACGCTGTCTTATTACTGATTGCGTAAGCAAGAATGCAAGTTGAACATCCGCTCTGACACTCTTATTATTCTTAAAAATTAACCTTATCCCTGATGTATTTCCGAGATCAGAATTGAGATCTTGTGCTGAATTTTGAGATATGCATATATACAAGCAGCGCCCGCGAATGCGTTCACGTGGAATTAGTACTTTTCATATGATAATTGATACTTATAAATGTCGCAAAGATCTAGAAAGACATTAATCGGGATAAAAACATTCAGTTAGTCAATCAAACAAACAAATCAAAAAACTTTAATTACGTAGGCATCCACGAAAGTGACGATCTGGCCATAAGTGTGATGACATCATAGAGAAGATGAGAAGAGATTTCAAAAGAACTTTTTCAGCTCTACAAGCTAGGGCAATTCGATCTTGTAAAATGGGCAAGTAATTTTAATGACGTTCTCTCGCATATACCAGATTCTCATAAAGCTGGAGGTGGAATTTGAGAATTCTGTACCACAAAAAATTCTCGGCTTGTATTGGGATAGGTCGAATGATTGCTTTTACTTTAAAGTCGTCAAACCAGATGAAAAATGTACTAAACGCGCAATTTTGTTAACGGTGGCTACATTGTGGGACATATATACAAAACCCATTTTGTGGCTTCGTCCATTTTATACGCCAAACTTTAAATTAAAGAGCTTTGGCTATTAAAGTGTGACTAGGATGGACACACTACCACACCACATGGTAGAGTCACTTTTGTTCTGAGCTATCAGCACTTAATGGGCTTCAACTTTCTCGTCACCTTGGGGTGAAGGATGGATGTGAAGTTCGACTCATCGACTTATCTGACGTTAGCGAGCGTGCTTATGGGGGATCGTAAACAATACAATTACACAGTGATTCCGAAATCCGAATTCTAAGGTCCCACCTTTAAAAATTATTTCATTCACAAGATTGGAACTCTGTGCGGCAGTAAAAATTGTTTCGTAAGGTTCTAGACTGAATAACCCCGCATTATAATATAAAAGATGTATTCCCCTTCGTGTATGTATTATCTTACGTGGTAGAGCCATGCTGCAGCTTTATTAATAGTATAGTTGTAGAACGAATGGGTCGGCTCACCGTGGAAGGACCACGCTCTCACAGAATACCAGCGTAAAATAGCAGCTTAATGCTGCTGTGTTTCGTATAGTGAGTGTAGAGAACTGGAGATCCTTTTTACTGGAAAAGAGGCATTCTATCTTAGTCCTCACGGCTGACAACGAATCTGCATTTAAATTCGCAAACGAAGATAGATGTAGATGTCTATGGGCCACAGTGCAACCACTTATCATCAGGTGGACTGTGCGCTTGTTTGTCACCCTTATTCTACATAGTGCTTGCATGGATAAATTGGTCCCCGCATCGTTGGCAGACTTTGGCCGCTCGTGTCGTGGCACTTACCGAACTTAATACCCGCTAATTAGTTTTATCACGTAGCAGGCTCCGAAAACCCAGCAGATTGCTTGTCACGTGGTCTTAATCCGGCTAGTCTTATCGAACATCATTTATGGTACAAGGGTCTTCCATGGGCTTCTCGTAATCCCTCTGAGTGGCCTATCATTACCTTAGATCGCAATAAGCCCATCGAAGATATACCAAAACAAAGGTCCGCCGTACTTGTACTTACCACAGACTTGCCTGAATCACCACTGTGTGGACTCATTCAACGCGTATCGTCGTGGCCCAAGATATTGCGAATAACAGTGTACGTACATCGCTTCATGAAAAAACTTCCTATTTGTTAAATTTCGCGTTCCGACTTACATTTTGCCAAAAATAAGCTTATATGTCACGTGCAATCATAAAGCAACACGGGCAGCCGACGTACCAGACGGGAGTAGCCATACGCAGACGTCCCCTGTGCCAAAGTTTAAGTACATATTGACACAGCGGCCCTATGTTTACAATAAAACTAATTGCAGCCGCACTGCTCACTAGACTAAATTTTGTTGCGCGACTGAATGGACGTCCTACAAAAATGCCAAATTGTTCAGTTTTTTGCTGCAAAAGGAGATCTGCCACGTCAAATTTACAAAAAAAAAATGGCGTTACCTTTCATATGTAAATAATTGTTTATAATATTAGTACTATTTTTTTTTTATCTTAAAAATTACAATAATTACAGTCCATAGTTGCCATAGTAACGGTCGTGTTGTTTCGGATTTGTTTAACACCACTGGCCACTCGCCCTCATACAATATGCGGTTCGGTCGAGCGACTGATGTGAGTCACAGTATTCGAATTGTTGCTGTCACCGAGCGATAGCTTTGATATACCTGTTTGTAAATAGTTATCGATAAAAATGGCAAATGACATATATATATATTTGAGATTATATTTTCTGATTTATTTAATATATATTGTGAACTTTATTATAATATAGTTTAATATTACAATTTCATCTAATTAAATATAATACAATATTAAAATTACTAAGTGTGAACTTCGACCATATTGTTTATTTATTTATTTATTGCAGGTTTCCTAAAGATCGGAGTTTAAAGGAGATACGGAAGTACTTTTGTAATAATAGAAACAGTGTCATTTGCTCAGATCGTTTCCAGACCTCTGACTTTCAAGTTTTGGCGAACAATAGAAGGCGATTGGTCGAGGGCACCAAGCCAACATTAATACCACACTGTATTATTGTTTCGTAAGCTTTTTTACATGGAGAAGGCAAACTAGCGTACAGTCAACCTGATGGTAAGTAAACTGTGGCCCATGGACATTTAAGATCTCAAGGCCAACAAAGCGCTACAGATTGCAAATGTGTCGCCAACCCTGAGGACTAAGATGTAATGCCCCGTGCCACCCTTAAGATGTTGAATATGTAGTATAGTGTAGTATGTGGTTAGTCATAGTTGTGAGATGAAGTTCAGATTTCTCCACTTCAAAAAATGTACAATGTTACATCTAATTTTCCAGAGCCATCAATTACGAGTATCATTTACTCTACCAGATGACAGATGACGATGTCATTCGTGCCACTCTCACTATTCCTGATTCGTTGACATCTGCATGTACAACATCAACTCCTCCACGTGCGAGTTTCCTTTTAATAGTTTACTGTAGATAATATGATTGATTAACATAAACAGGTACATATTTATCAAATAGTAATTTCTACTATTTTATTTCTATTACTGATTTTGAGTAAGCTGCATAGAAAGATAATTTAGCCTATTTAATTTTCAGGATTAATCAAAGGAAATATGGCACTTACACCAAGAAAAAGAAAAATGCAGCAACACCTATATTATCAGAAAAAATATATTAAAAGGCTTCAAGCTAAACCTCTTTTTTAAAGAAAAAGGGTCCTAGGTTAAAAAAATCTTCAGAATCTGGATGAAAAATCTTTCATAGATAAAGAAAAACGGATGGTTTTTGAAAAATCTTAAGAAAAAAATGTAAAAGTGGGAAGCTCTCACGAGCTAAGTATTCACCACAACTGCGATGTTTTGCTTTAACTCTCTATACTGATACAAAGATTTCTTCCGTAATGAAAAAAGTGCACCCACAAAAATATATTCGTTATATTTATACAAACTTATGCGTTTTTAAAAATCAGTGATAGATAAAACTATCACAGGTTTTAAAATTATATAAACATTAAGTTTATTAATTAAATGATAGGTAATTATAGTAGTTATAAATAAAGTCCTATCTTTATTATCATAGACTTAGAATATACTGGCGTTTAGACCGACATAGTGTGCAAGGGAGAAGAAAATTCCTTATGGCAAAAATGCAAGATAGAAAAGGATACCAAATCTCATGAGTCTGTAATCGATTTTGAATGACAGGTCGGCACAAGTCGGCACGCAAGAAATAAGCTCCTAGATATTTTGTAATTCTTAGAGTGTAATATTGGTTATTTTTAATAAGTAACTTTTTTCCAAAATGGTTACTTGTTCTGTGAGTGACTGTGATGTTAATAATAGAAATAATCCTGATAATTATACATTTCACAGGTAAATTCTCCAGACGTCGTCAATGTTATGACGCGTTTATTTTTGGTTAAAATTTATCTTATATATTGTACAAAATACAGAATGTTTTCTATTATTTTGTTAATTTTGATATTTTGCAAAGAAAAAAGTCACGTTGTTGAGAATTTGCATGAATTTGGTAAATACATTTTTATACAAAATATTTTACATGTACGCTAGGGATTGACTCAACTATATCAAAATTAATGTCGATATTTATCTTGAATGTTTATATTGAATCGATAGACTTGCCCACACAACAAGAAAATAAATCCTTGGTTTGCGTTCTATAAATGTAATTTTATTTTGCCGTTTGTCAAACAGATTCCCTCCGGATTCTTTAATTATAAAAAATGGTTAAGGTTAATTAGATGAGTTGGTTGGAATCTAAAGTCAAACTCAACAATTTGCAGCAAACATTTACTTGAGAAGTATAAAAGAAAAAGTAGAATAAAAACAATTTTATTAAAAGGAGCCATTTCTTCATTATTTGTACCAGTAAGTATAATATTGTTATAATAAGACTTCAAAAATTTTCTTTGAAAACTTTAGTTAAAAATAGAGACATATTTTCATACATTATAAAACTTTAGTACATTAAAGATAAAAAATCTTGAGATTATCCTATTTAAGTCATTATGAACCCAACTATGTATCTATTTATTAACCAAAAAAATGTATAATCTTACTTCACCACCCACACCTCACGGTCATACTAGTGTAATATTCATAGCATTACGCTATTTTCCCCAAGGGGTTGCGCGGAACTTTGGATTATATTCCCGTGTCACTTTTATTAGATGAAATATATCTCTGTGTGTGTGTGTGTGTGAAATTGTTAATGTATTATTTTAATTATTATGTGTGAGTTTCGTAGTGGCAGACGATTATTTTTGTGTGGGAGTCTGAGAAAGTGTGCTTGGCGCAGATTTTCCCCCGCAAAAAATGACAGACAGTTGGGTATCGGAAAATAATGCTTTGGCTTCTCCTCCTGTGTTGCTCTATGCGTGCAATATTTGCATTTCGCTGAAGATTTTGAGAACTTAAGAAATAATAAACTTTGTTCCTCAGAGTTAAACTTTGACTTTTCATTGATAAAAATGGTATTATTCGCATCGGAGACAGACTCTCAAATTCTAGCGAGCACTACGACTATATATATCCATGTATCCTACCTCGTCACGATAGTGTTGTTGAATTGCTTACTGAACGTTATCATAAGAAGATATATAATAGGTCACAAATTCTCCCTTACGAAGAGCTCTTAACGGTATTAACGCAAATTGAGGCACTCTTCAACTCACGTCCATTTACGGTTATGATATTAGTGATCCTGCAGAATCATCTGCACTCACGCCTACTTATTTTCTTAACACATTCCCATTGTCATCACTCCCTGTTTATTCCACTGACTCTACTAGCGACAGCAACATTATCTTTCAAACAGCCTCGTCCAGTCTTTCTGGCAACGATGGCGTAGTGATTACTTGCATAAACTACAGGTTAAGGCTAAATGGAATTAACTTGCGGCTCCCATACTCGTGGGGACTGTGGTAGTTATTATGACGGATAATGTACCGCCTCTACCTTGGCCCCTAGGAGTCGTGGAGAAGGTGCACCTTTCTGGAGATGGGATAGTCCGCGTTGTAACTGTACGTCCGGTGATGCGTTTATGCCTATTACCAAACCAATAATGACCGGCTTGACATAACCCTAAGGTACCGCGGACATGAATTCATGTCCGCATTTACGTGACCGTTGAGTACCGCGGACATGAATTCATGTCCACATTACGTGCTGCTATTTTCATCTTAATTAACATAAAAATACAGTATATTTTCAATTAAAAACTATTTCATTCGATTCTGAACGATCAAAAGAGTATTCCCAAGTATTATACTCACTCGGTTACATAGACAAATTAAAAAATAATAGACAGTCACTTTCGGGTAGTTGGTGATGTTGGTTGCGTAATTGTTTTCTTTTTGTGTTTGTGATTTTTGTTGGATTTTCTCTCAAAAACTGGTAAGAAATGTTAATGATCTTTACTCGATAATGTTTTTGAATGATTTAAGTTACAACAACAGTAAATTTTTGTGTTTCAATTGATAAAAAAGGAAAAACAAAACACCTCTACGCGAACAATTTATAACGGTCAAGATTTCAGATAAGATCTACCTTCTGAGATATTTAGCTTTTTATAGTTTATTGCATGTATGTATATTCATAAAAAAAATATTATTTCTGAATGCTATATCTATATGATTGTATAAAAAATTAAGGAAGACGCTATAATATTTTTACAAAAATTTTTGAAAATGAGGTAAAAACAAATTAGTTTAGCAAATTTTACGAGTAAAAAGTAGAATTATTATAATAATTACATGCATAATTTCGGTTCATTTTAGGAATAGCATGTTATATAGATTATGAGAACATAAAATAAAATAAAACTTAATTTTTCATTCAAAAACCAAATCTATTGGCAGTAAATACACTTTTCATGGTCCCTTTGAAACAAAGAGCTATACAAAACTAAATAAACATCTCAATGTCATTGTTATTGTTTCTATTCATCTACAATCTTATCGGCTTTCAAGAACTGTAAATCAAACTCTTAAACGTAAACAAACAAAAGTAACAAAAAAGGTTGACTCAAGTGCCGCGCGCCGTGATTATTTCAACTGCCCCGGTACATAGGCCATTTTTTAGCGAGGCGGGTCCTCAAGGGTTAAATACATTTATATATTATATATTATATTAATAATTTATAGCACAAACTTATACTAATAATAACGGCTGCACGCATTAAAAAAGGCGACAGCTATCGACCTAGGTTTTATTGTAGCTATTGGCTATCCATTACGATAGAATAAAAAAGAGCCAAGTTAACAGTAAGCAAGCGCTTCAGGCTTAATTAGCTCTGAAGTGCTTGATTGCTTCGATCACTTCCATGTGATCCAGGGAAGCCTGGAGGCGCTCTTTAGCAGAGCGCGCAGTCCTAATTTGTGCGCCAGTGCGCAACTGGTTGACATCGAAACTGTCTACGTAATCGCAGACCAGGTTAAAGTCCTCGGCTAGATCCTCCAAGGCCGGGGAAGAGGTGGGCTTTACAGCCGGTTTGGGTGGGGTCTCCCTACACGGGGCGCGGGCGACCACTGGTGCCGGTGCGCGCGCGGGTGCCGGAAGAGGAGTGGACACCTGTTTAGATGCTCCACTAGCCATACTTGGCGGCTTCGTACAAGCACTTTGCTTGGGGGCCGGAGCCGGGACGAAGGCAGAGGGAAGGGGATTGCCCTTTTTTAGAGGGCCCTGTGCTCCCTTCTGCTTGGGGGGTTGCTTGCGACCCCCAGCGCATTTCCCCTTCGGCTTTTGGGACCTTTTTGTCCCGACGTAGCCTTTTCGGCTTCACCCTGTTTAGGGGAGGATTGTCCCCTCTGTGGGGGGGGAGCAACGGTGGGGGCTGGGGCCGCCTTTTTAGCCGGCTTGAAGGTGTCCGCCTTCTTTGAAGACCGGCGCCTCTTTCTTTCTTCGACGAGGGTCGCCGGGGAGGATGCTCCCTCAGGGCGTCTTTGCACCTCGGTGTCCTCTCCCGAGGAGGCCGCCGAGTCGAAGGCACCCACGCTTGAGGCCCTAGAAGGCGCGCGGGAGGAAGCCCGAGAAGAGGACTGGGACGGGTCTGATAGGGGGAGGGTGTAGGGGACTTTGCGCGCGCCACTTCCAGCGCGGCTGACCGGCTTGGTCGCCTTTGCCCCCGAGTTTTCTAGCGCAACTGACCCGGAGTACTCCATGTCGGAGTCATCGCGAGACGGGGTCGATCCCGGGGAGAGAGGTGAGAGCATTAGCTCTCCCGGATTTACTTCTGCTCACGCCCGTAAGCTAAAAGGTACTTATATAGAAGTGTAGCGGGGAACGGGGTGATATTTAAAGGGTGCTCCCAAATTTGCGCTTTTATTTCTATACAGAGCGGCGCCGAATGCGCACGTATATATTAATGTAAGTAGCAAAATGTAAGCTAAGACTTGATATAAGGAAAATATATGTAAATTAACGAAATTTTCATAAAATAAAGAATAATGGCCAGAGGGGGTGAGGCAGAGAAGTTTCTAGAAAGTCACTAGAAAACATATAAATATCGCGCCCATTGGCTGGGAATCAACTTTCGGGCCTTATCAGAAAAAGGAAGAAAAAACTAAAAAGGAAACTCAGCTCCGCCCTGTATTCAGCTGCCTCCCTAACAAGATAACAAGCGGTTTTTATTCGTCCTGAAAACCCTAGGAAATCTATATATATCTATCGGCGGCATTTGATGTCGCTGAGGTGTATTATAAGAATACTTTGTATGATAATTATAATTAAATTCGTTATCATTGTACATAGGCTTAGTATAGGATTTAGTATAAGAATTAATAAAATAGCAATAATTATTTGTGCCTTTGAATATTTTCGATTCCGGTAGGCATTTTTACGAAATCGGAGTTAGTTTAAATTTTCGTTACAAATATCGGCACTAGAAGAAGATGGTTGTGCGTCACATAAATGCATATTATTTCTATTAGGTGTGTGCGCACTGAGACTTGGTAACGTAGTCGTCGGGCGAGTATCTGGTTACATATTACGACGAATGCTATGGTTATATTGTCGCTTGCGACATTTGTTTATCATATGTCCCGAATTTTTACAATAGCTACATATTTTAATAAAGTTTTTATTTGAGATGTTATGAGAATTAGAATAGTTATTGTTTTGCAGATTAACATAATAAGCTCGATGAGATTGTTTTTTCCTATTATTGTAGCAGCTGGAACAATCATGACCGGATTTTTGACATATAGAATATTGTGTAAATGATTTGGAAGAAATTTTGCTTAGAATAAATAATTTTTCGGATTTCGGCATCTAACAATATATCCATAATTAGAATTTAAATCTAATATAAAAGTGTTGAGGGCTAAATCCTCCATAGCGGTAATTCTTCCTACTAGCTCGGACTTATTCTCACAACTATAATGTATATCGGATTGTAATCGATAAACAAGATTCAATTCTAAGCGAGTATTGCATTACGGTTTCAGAATTTTCCTGTCTATAGTTTTGGAGTTCTATAAAAAGGTGTGTGGAGTGTTACTTTTCGCCAAAGGTAGTTTTTAGAAATATTTTTAATTCATCCCAACTATTAAAAGTTTTTAATGAGCACTCGATTTGGGCTTTTTCCTCTAACTGGGATATGATATAACGATACAGAACTGATTGCTGTTCTGAATTCGCGAGTGTTATGGCGTTATCACAATTTTTTAGGAATGCTGGAAGTGATTCTTTATCGCCATTATAAAATTTAATAAATGTTGTAAGGACGGATAAGGGAACTTTGTCAGACATTTCTACTTCTTCTGGTTTTTCCTTTAAAGTTTTAGTCTTATGCATGTGGAATTTAAAAAAATAGTTTAGGGAGTTAGGAAATACAAAATTGCTAAAATGAGGATATAGTTGATTGTTGAGGATAAATGACAAAAATGTAAAGAAATAGAACAAAAATAGTATAAAATTATCACTAAATTAAAGTTAACTTACAATATCACAAACACTACGTTGAAAATTGGTTGCTATGCGGGTGTCGTTTTGCGATAACATGCAGCGGAGTCGAGTTGCCGTGAGACCCAGGGAGTCGTTTGATGGCGGCGTCCACGTGGTTGTGCGGTGGGAGTGCAGCAGCTCAGGGCAGGCTCACACGCGTGGGGTGGAGACTGACAGCCTTGATGAACTTCGGGTTGATGATGATGCCTCAAGCTCGTGGGGCTGAGACCTCGTTGGTGTTTCGGATGATGCAGGCTCACACTCGTGGGGTGGAGACTTAATGCCAATCTTGCTTCAGTTTCCCAGGATTCGGATGCCACGCTACCGATATACCTTGTGATATCCCACTTCTGACACCAAATTTGTTAGGAGGGCCGCTCTGAAGGTGTTTTTAAAAAAAAACTTTTACACCCAATCCCGGAAGTTCTTTTGGTTTATTTCCCCATTATTAAAATAATACAAAAAGTGAACAAAAGCCGCGAACGGTGTGTGCGATATGCACTTAATATAGGTTGGAGCTGCATTGACTCGATTACCTCAAACACTACGTTGTTATACTAAATAAAATAATCGAGTCGCGCTTTTAAGTAACTAGGGTTGGACATAACAGTACTTCATTTTCAGGTCAGGGTCACGGTCTAGCTTCTTCTCCAGTGTCCTCAGCCTTTTGTATGTATCTTCGTAGTTATTCGGGATCTCAAAGTTATCTTCTTTCCACAGAAGAGCAGTCTCGAAATGGCCATCAGTCATTATTTGACTCCTTTATTGTAGAATCTTCATAGCGCGCTCTTCTGGATCGTTCTTCTGTTTCCTTGGCTCCACTCCGAGGGATTCCAAGTCGAAGAATTTTTCATCATATCTTCCATTGAATTGTTCTGCGCCACGATGATGATGTGTCCACAGAAGGCAACTGGTTTCTTGTACGACGATCGATATCCATGATTACATGGATATCGCTCGTTGGGCATTAACCCAACCTAGTCGCGTATAATATGCGATAAGTTGATCTTGTCTTCCTGTTCGTATTGTAAGTTAAACTAATTGTCTTGTCCTATTAATATCCTCTAACTGGTCTGCCATCTCTCGTAGATGAAGGCAGTCCTGAAGATTTCTTTTTTCTATGTTCTGTTTGGGAACATCAGGCGTTGTACGGTATGCGCATTACGTATGATCTATTCTCCATTGTTATATTTCTCTCGTATCTTGATAATGACCCTCTTGCTGTTTTCGAGATTGATCGTTTCATTCAGACCTTGTACCCACATATGATCAACAGATGATGTCAATTCCTGCGTAGCTTGTGGTGGAGGCGACGATGGCGTCGTCCCCATCTTCTTGTGCAAGAAGCGGTGGTGAGCCATCGTGCAGCCATCCTGTCCACATTTTTTGGTTCTGCAGGTACCATGGCAATGCATACTTCGTAAGCAGCGGAAGCAGATTTGATGTTTCTTCGCTATTTCCCAGCGCTCGCTGACGTCGGCATCTTCAAACTGTTTGCAGTCAGGTAGTTGATGTTTTTGCTTGCATGTCGGACATTGTTCCTTCTTGCTGTTGTCGGTAGCGAAAGTGCGCTCGAACCTCTCTAATCTCTTCTTTGAGTGCTTTTCTTGTGTAATGTTCACGGCTATATCTTCAGATTTTGCGTAAGCTCCGCACTTGTCGGCTTCTTCATTGAAGAAGGCGGTGAGTCTCTTCAGGTCGATATCTTCTTTATTCCTCGCGGCGTAATCGTACCACTTGTTTCTTATTATCGGCGTGAGCTTTTTATTCTTGATCTTCACTAACTCTGGATTATAAAGGTAGTGAACTTTCTTCAGGGCTTCTATTGTAGCTTTGATATTAGCTATCTTATTCGCGAATACGCATAAATCTCGCGGATTGTCGCTGAGTTTTCCCAGTGCTTTAATCTTCTGCATTTCGTCAATTGCCAGCGCGTTCAGACGTCCAAATCTTCTTTTCAGGGCTTCTACGATAGCTCCTGGACCCGGTTGGCTGATAAGAAGGCTGCTGACTGCCTCCTTGGCTGTCCCCCTGACGCTTCTTCTTAATCGTAATTCGTTTTCAGTTTTCGAGAATAAAGCTTCAGTTTCATATTGGGCGGCGTGGAATGCGAGCCAGCTGTTGTACTGCCCATTGAATTTAGGTAGTTCCTGTAGATACTTCGGGGCGTCTCTCGTCATTCGTATTGCTTGAGTTAGAGCCGCTGCCAGTGAGGTAATGTCCACGTTCTGTGGCTGATGCGTGGGCCGGGATTCTTCATCGTTTTCCCGGTGCTCACTATCTTTTTCCTTATGAGCTCCCTATCCTCGTCCATTCTGTTCACTCTCTTCTAGCTTCTTCTATTCTTTTGAAGGGTTTTGGTGTTGTTCTTCTAACCATTCTTGAACTCGGCTTGTCTGTTCCTCTTCATCTTCAGACGCAGAAGGTGCTTCCTCATCTTCGGCGGCGCGCTGTCTGTCTAGCTTGGCTTGAGTGAGTGCGAGTGACGCGCGTATTTCCTCTAGCTTCAATTTGGCTATTTTTTAACCTTCTTCGATGCGAGTCAGAATGCCGTGACTTGGCGCGCTTCGATGACTTGTGTGTGTTGTCGGAATTTTCAACTTGTTGTGTAGTGACGTCAGTCTTCGTACTTGCAGTATTTTCTGTAGACGTCATCTGTTCTGTGGTGGAGGTTTCCATACTCGTTACAGTGTCTTCCGATGTGGTAGCAGATTCTTCTTTGCTTGTAGGAGTTCTTGCTGAGCTCGTACTTCTTGTTGTGACCCCAGTACTTCTCCAGGTGCTGGCAGCACCTACTACATTACTAGGATTTTTATTCGGGGGCCTTAGACGCTGTTCTGATGCGTCAGCTACGCTTCCTTTCTTCGACCGTGTAATAGCCATTTTTCTTTTCTTCGTTAGCTTGAAATCCGTAGAGATGCTTGAAAACCCGCGTAGTTTATTCTTCTAAATTATCCGGCGAGCGAAGGACCATTCGATGTTGTAGATAGATTTCCTAGGGTTTTCAGGACGAATAAAAACCGCTTGTTATCTTGTTAGGGAGGCAGCTGAGTACAGGGCGGAGCTGAGTTTCCTTTTTAGTTTTTTCTTCCTTTTTCTGATAAGGCCCGAAAGTTGATTCCCAGCCAATGGGCGCGATATTTATATGTTTTCTAGTGACTTTCTAGAAACTTCTCTGCCTCACCCCCTCTGGCCATTATTCTTTATTTTATGAAAATTTCGTTAATTTACATATATTTTACTTATATCAAGTCTTAGCTTACATTTTGCTACTTACATTAATATATACGTGCGCACTCGGCGCCGCTCTGTATAGAAATAAAAGCGTAAATTTGGGAGCACCCTTTAAATATCACCCCGTTCCCCGCTACACTTCTATATAAGTACCTTTTAGCTTACGGGCGTGAGCAGAAGTAAATCCGGGAGAGCTAATGCTCTCACCTCTCTCCCCGGGATCGACCCCGTCTCGCGCTGACTCCGACATGGAGCACTCCGGGTCAGTTGCGCTAGAAAACTCCGGGGCAAAGGCGACCAAGCCGGTCAGCCGCGCTGGAAGCGGCCCGCAAAACGGCAAAGTCCCCTACACCCTCCCCCTATCAGACCCGTCCCAGCCCTCTTCTCGGGCTTCCTCCCGCGTGCCTTTTAGGGCCTCAAGCGTGGGAGCCTTCGACTCGGCGGCCTCCTCGGGAAAGGACACCGAGGTGCAAAGACGCCCTGAGGGAGCATCCTCCTCCGGCGACCCTCGTAGAAGGAAGAAAGAGGCGCCGGTCTTCAAAGAAGGCGGACACCTTCAAGCCGGCTAAAAAGGCGGCCCCAGCCCCCACCGTTGCTCCCCCCCTACAGAGGGGACAATTCTCCCCTAAACAGGGTGAAGCCGAAAAGGCTACGTCGGGACAAAAAGGTCCCAAAAGCCGAAGGGAAATGCGCTGGGGTCGCAACCCCCAAGCAGAAGGGAGCACAGGGCCCTCTAAAAAGGGCAATCCCTTCCTCTGCCTTCGTCCCGGCTCCGGCCCCAAGCAAAGTGCAGCGAAGCCAAGTATGGCTAGTGGAGCATCTAAACAGGTGTCCACTCCTCTTCCGGCACCCGCGCGCGCACCGGCACCAGTGGTCGCCCGCGCCCCGTGTAGGGAGACCCCACCCAAACCGGCTGTAAAGCCCACCTCTTCCCCGGCCTTGGAGGATCTAGCCGAGGACTTTAACCTGGTCTGCGATTACGTAGACAGTTTCGATGTCAACCAGTTGCGCACTTTGGCGCACAAAATTAGGACTGCGCGCTCTGCTAAAGAGCGCCTCCAGGCTTCCCTGGATCACATGGAAGTAATCGAAGCAATCAAGCACTTCAGAGCTAATTAAGCCTGAAGCGCTTGCTTACTGTTAACTTGGCTCTTTTTTATTCTATCGTAATGGATAGCCAATAGCTACAATAAAACCTAGGTCGATAGCTGTCGCCTTTTTTAATGCGTGCAGCCGTTATTATTAGTATAAGTTTGTGCTATAAATTATTAATATAATATATAATATATAAATGTATTTAACCCTTGAGGACCCGCCTCGCTAAAAAAAATGGCCTATGTACCGGGGGCAGTTGAAATAATCACGGCGCGCGGCACTTGAGTCAACCTTTTTTTTGTTACTTTTGTTTGTTTACGTTTAAGAAGTTTGATTTACAGTTCTTGAAAGCCGATAAGATTGTAGATGAATAGAAACAATAACAATGACATTGAGATGTTTATTTAGTTTTGTATAGCTCTTTGTTTCAAAGGGACCATGAAAAAGTGTATTTACTGCCAATAGATTTGGTTTTTTGAATGAAAAAATTAAGTTTTTATTTTATTTTTATGTTCTCATAATCTATATAACATGCTATTCCTAAAATGAACCGAAATTATGCATGTAATTATTATAATAATTCTACTTTTTTACTCGTAAAAATTTGCTAAACTAATTTGTTTTTTTACCTCATTTTCAAAAAAAATTTGTAAAAATATTATAGCGTCTTCCTTAATTTTTTTTATACAATCATATAGATATAGCATTCAGAAATAATATTTTTTTTATGAATATACATACATGCAATAAACTATAAAAAGCTAAATATCTCAGAAGGTAGATCTTATCTGAAATCTTGACCGTTATAAATTGTTCGCGTAGAGGTGTTTTGTTTTTCCTTTTTTATCAATTGAAACACAAAAATTTACTGTTGTTGTAACTTAAATCATTCAAAAACATTATCGAGTAAAGATCATTAACATTTCTTACCAGTTTTTGAGAGAAAATCCAACAAAAATCACAAACACAAAAAGAAAACAATTACGCAACCAACATCACCAACTACCCGAAAGTGACTGTCTATTATTTTTTAATTTGTCTATGTAACCGAGTGAGTATAATACTTGGGAATACTCTTTTGATCGTTCAGAATCGAATGAAATAGTTTTTAATTGAAAATATACTGTATTTTTATGTTAATTAAGATGAAAATAGCAGCACGTAATGTGACATGAATTCATGTCCGCGGTACTCAACAGTCACGTAAATGCGGACATGAATTCATGTCCGCGGTACCTTAGGGTTATGTCAAGCCGGTCATTATTGGTTTGGTAATAGGCATAAACGCATCATAGGACGTACAGTTACAACGCGGACTATCCCATCTCCAGAAAGGTGCACCTTCTCCACGACTCCTAGGGGCCAAGGTAGAGGCGGTACATTATCCGTCATAATAACTACCACAGTCCCCACGAGTATGGGAGCCGCAAGTTAATTCCATTTAGCCTTAACCTGTAGTTTATGCAAGTAATCACTACGCCATCGTTGCCAGAAAGACTGGACGAGGCTGTTTAAAAGAATGTTGCTGTCGCTAGTAGGTCAGTGGAATAAACAGGAGTGATGACAATGGGAATGTGTTAAGAAAATAAGTAGGCGTGAGTGCAGATGATTCTGCAGGATCACTAATATCATAACCGTAAATGGACGTGAGTTGAAGAGTGCCTCAATTTGCGTTAATACCGTTAAGAGCTCTTCGTAAGGGAGAATTTGTGACCTATTATATATCTTCTTATGATAACGTTCAGTAAGCAATTCAACAACACTATCGTGACGAGGTAGGATACATGGATATATATAGTCGTAGTGCTCGCTAGAATTTGAGAGTCTGTCTCCGATGCGAATAATACCATTTTTATCAATGAAAAGTCAAAGTTTAACTCTGAGGAACAAAGTTTATTATTTCTTAAGTTCTCAAAATCTTCAGCGAAATGCAAATATTGCACGCATAGAGCAACACAGGAGGGGAGAAGCCAAAGCATTATTTTCCGATACCCAACTGTCTGTCATTTTTTGCGGGGGAAAATCTGCGCCAAGCACACTTTCTCAGACTCCCACACAAAAATAATCGTCTGTCACTACGAAACTCACACATAATAATTAAAATAATACATTAAAAATTTCACACACACACACACATACAGAGATATATTTCATCTAATAAAAGTGACACGGGAATATAATCCAAAGTTC
The DNA here is from genome assembly GCA_029286625.1 of Parnassius orleans. Classification (NCBI taxonomy): domain Eukaryota; kingdom Metazoa; phylum Arthropoda; class Insecta; order Lepidoptera; family Papilionidae; genus Parnassius; species Parnassius orleans. The sequence goes on along the minus strand of JAGSMP010000215.1, from coordinate 147,138 downwards.
CGCGCAACCCCTTGGGGAAAATAGCGTAATGCTATGAATATTACACTAGTATGACCGTGAGGTGTGGGTGGTGAAGTAAGATTATACATTTTTTTGGTTAATAAATAGATACATAGTTGGGTTCATAATGACTTAAATAGGATAATCTCAAGATTTTTTATCTTTAATGTACTAAAGTTTTATAATGTATGAAAATATGTCTCTATTTTTAACTAAAGTTTTCAAATTTTGAAGTCTTATTATAACAATATTATACTTACTGGTACAAATAATGAAGAAATGGCTCCTTTTAATAAAATTGTTTTTATTCTACTTTTTCTTTTATACTTCTCAAGTAAATGTTTGCTGCAAATTGTTGAGTTTGACTTTAGATTCCAACCAACTCATCTAATTAACCTTAACCATTTTTTATAATTAAAGAATCCGGAGGGAATCTGTTTGACAAACGGCAAAATAAAATTACATTTATAGAACGCAAACCAAGGATTTATTTTCTTGTTGTGTGGGCAAGTCTATCGATTCAATATAAACATTCAAGATAAATATCGACATTAATTTTGATATAGTTGAGTCAATCCCTAGCGTACATGTAAAATATTTTGTATAAAAATGTATTTACCAAATTCATGCAAATTCTCAACAACGTGACTTTTTCTTTGCAAAATATCAAAATTAACAAAATAATAGAAAACATTCTGTATTTTGTACAATATATAAGATAAATTTTAACCAAAAATAAACGCGTCATAACATTGACGACGTCTGGAGAATTTACCTGTGAAATGTATAATTATCAGGATTATTTCTATTATTAACATCACAGTCACTCACAGAACAAGTAACCATTTTGGAAAAAAGTTACTTATTAAAAATAACCAATATTACACTCTAAGAATTACAAAATATCTAGGAGCTTATTTCTTGCGTGCCGACTTGTGCCGACCTGTCATTCAAAATCGATTACAGACTCATGAGATTTGGTATCCTTTTCTATCTTGCATTTTTGCCATAAGGAATTTTCTTCTCCCTTGCACACTATGTCGGTCTAAACGCCAGTATATTCTAAGTCTATGATAATAAAGATAGGACTTTATTTATTACTACTATAATTACCTATCATTTAACTAATAAACTTAATGTTTATATAATTTTAAAACCTGTGATAGTTTTATCTATCACTGATTTTTAAAAACGGATTAGTTTGTATAAATATAACGAATATATTTTTGTGGGTGCACTTTTTTCATTACAGAAGAAATCTTTGTATCAGTATAGAGAGTTAAAGCAAAACATCGCAGTTGTGGTGAATACTTAGCTCGTGAGAGCTTCCCACTTTTACATTTTTTTCTTAAGATTTTTCAAAAACCATCCGTTTTTCTTTATCTATGAAAGATTTTTCATCCAGATTCTGAAGAATTTTTTAACCTAGGACCCTTTTCTTTAAAAAGAGGTTTAGCTTGAAGCCTTTTAATTTTTTTTTCTGATAATATAGGTGTTGCCGCATTTTATTTTTCTTGGTGTAAGTGCCATGTTTCCTTTGACTAAGCCTGAAAATTAAATAGGCTAAATTATCTTTCTATGCAGCTTACTCAAAATTAGTAATAGAAATAAAATAGTAGAAATTACTATTTGATAAATATGTACCTATTTATGTTAATCAATCATATTATCTACAGTAAACTATTAAAACTCGCACGTGGAGGAGTTGATGTTGTACATGCAGATGTCAACGAATCAGAATAGTGAGAGTGCACGAATGGCATCGTCATCTGTCATCTGGTAGAGTAAATGATAATTGATGGCGCTGGAAAATTAGATGTAACATTGTACATTTTGAAGTGGAGAAATCTGAACTTGATCTCACAACTATGATTAACCACATACTACACTATACTACATATTCAACATTTTAAAGATTGGCACGGGCATTACATCTTAGTCTTCAGGGTTGGCGACACATTTGCAATCTGTAGCGCTTTGTTGGCCTTGGGATCTTAAATGTCCATGGGCCACAGTTTACTTACCATCAGGTTGACTGTACGCTAGTTTCCTTCTCCTTTGATGTAAAAGCTTACGAAACAATAATACAGTGTGGTATTAATGTGGGCTTGGTGCCCATTACCAATCGCCTTCTATTGTTCGCCAAAACTTGAAAGTCAGAGGTCTGGAAACGATCTGAGCAAATGACACTGTTTCTTGTGGGAAGCCAGGTAAGCCTATTATTACAAAAGTACTTCCGTATCTCCTTTAAACTCCGATCTTTAGGAAACCTGCAATAAATAAATAAACAATATGGTCGAAGTTCACTTAGTAATTTTAATATTGTATTATATTTAATTAGATGAAATTATAATATTAAACTATATTATAATAAAGATCACAATATATATTAAATAAATCAGAAAACATAATCTCAAAATAATTATATGCACAAGAGATATGGCCGTATAGACCATATTTGTCATTTGCCATTTTTATCCATAACTATTTACAAACAGGTATATCAAAACTATCGCTCGGTGACAGCAACAACTCGAATACTGTGACTCAGATCAGTCGCTCGACCGAACCGCATATTGTGTGAGGGCGAGTGGCCAATGGTGTTAAACAAATCCGAAACAACAGGACCGTTACTATGGCAACTATGGACTGTTATTATTGTAATTTTAAGATTAAAAATAAATAAATAGTACAAATATTATAAACAATTATTTACATATGAAAGGTAACGCCATTTTTTTGTAAATTTGATGTGATCTCTTTTGCAGCAAAAACTGAACAATTTGGCATTTTGTAGGACGTCGATTCAGTCGCGCAACAAAATTTAGTCTAGTGAGCAGTGCGGTTGCAATTAGTTTTATTGTAAACATAGGGCTACTGTGTCGATATGGACTTAAACTTTGGCACAGGGACGTCTGCGTATGGCTACTCCCGTCTGGTACGTCGGCTGCCCGTGTTGCTTTATGATTGCACGTGACATATAAGCTTATTTTGGCAAAATGTAAGTCGGAACTCGAAATTTTACAAATAGGAAGTTTTTCATGAAGCGATGTACATACACTATTATTCGTAATATCTTGGGCCACGACGATACGCGTTGAATGTCGAATGACGTCCACACAGTGTTGATTCAGGCAAGTCTGTGGTAAGTACAAGTACGGCGGACCTTTGTATTGGTATATCTTCGATGGGCTTATTGCGATCAAAGGTAATGATAGGCCACTCAGAAGGATTAAGAGAAGCCCATAGAGGACTCTTGTACCATAAATGATGTTCGATAAGACTAGCCAGATTAAGACCACGTGACAAGCAATCTGCTGGGTTTTCGGAGCCTGCTACGTGATAGAACTAATTAGTGGGTATTAAGTTCGGTAAGTGCCACGACGAGCGGCCAAAGTCTGCCAACGATGCGGGCACAAATTTATCCATGCAAGCACTATGTAGAATAAGGGTGACAAACGAGCACACAGTCCACCTGATGGTAAGTGGTTGCACTGTGGCCCATAGACATCTACATCTATCTTCGTTTGCGAATGTAAATGCAGATGCGTTGTCAGCCGTGAGGACTAAGATAGAATGCCTCTTTTCAGTAAAAGGGTCTCCATTTCTCTACACTCACCATACAAAACACAGCAGCATTAAGCTGCTATTTTACTAGTATTCTGTGAGCGTGGTCCTTCCACGGTCGAGCCGACCATTGTGCTACAACTATACCATTAATATAGCTGCAGCATGGCTCTACCACGTAAGATAATACATACGCAGGCGAATACATCTTTTACATTATAATGCGGAGATATTCAGTCTAGAACCTTACGAAGCAATTTTTAAAAATACTGCCGCACAGAGTTCCAATCTTCTGACTGAAATAATTTTTATCGGTGGGACTTTAGACTTCGGACTTCGGAATCACTGTGTACTTGTATGTTTACGAAACCCCCTCCATAAGCACGCTCGCTAGCGTCAGATAAGTCGATGAGTCGAACTTCACATTTATCCTTCACCCCAAGGTGACGAGAAGTTGAAGCCCATCAAGTGCTGATAGCTCAGAACAAAAGTGACTCTACCATGTGGTGTGGTGGTGTGTCCATCAGTCACACTTTAACAGCCAAAGCTCTTTGATTAAAAGTTTGGCGTATAAAATGGACGAAGCCACAAAATGGGTTTTGTATATATCCCACAATCTAGCCACCGTTAACAAAATTGCGCGTTTAGTACATTTTTCATCTGGTTTGACGACTTTAAAGTAAAAGCAATCATTCGACCTATCCCAATACAAGCTGAGAATTTTTGTGGTACAGACTTCTCAAATTCCACATCCAGCTTTATGAGAATCTGGTATATGCGAGAGAACGTCATTATAATTACTTGCCCATTTTACAAGATCAATTTCCTAGCTTGTAGAGCTGAAAAAGTTCTTTTGATTTATTTCTTTGATTGACTAACTGAATGTTTTATCCCGATTAGTGTCTTTCTAGATCTTCGCAACATTTATAAGTATCAATTATCATATGACAAGTTCTGATTCCACGCGAACGCATTCGCGGGCGCTGTATATATGCATATCTCAAAAGTTTAGCAGAAGATCTCAATTCTGATCTCGAAATATATCAGGATAAGTTTAAATTTTAAGAATAATAAAAGTGTCAGAGCGGATGTTCAACTTGCTCTCTTGCTTACACAATCAGTAATAAGACAGCGTAACACACTATACATTCAGTACAGAGCAATAACAGTTCGACCACACCATAACACGTCCCCCACAATTACACATTAATGTAACGTGAGGGACGTAATTAAATGATAATCAAAGTATGCAAACCAACAGCAACACTACATCTCAGTGTTACACAGAGCAGCCTCTCTGCAACAACATCTTCCTTGCCTGCACCAGAAGAACCACCACAACGGACAGAATCACGACACTATCTTAGTACTCGTAGAATGATTCAAACGGAATCTCGCGCACGGCGCCTACGGTGAACTTTATACCGTACAAACGAGTGGGATTTCTCGATATACTCTCAACTCTATCTCGCCACCATCGATATGACGCAAATTCTTGTTCACTTTCGATCTCATCGCTATTTTATAGACGCGCCGACATTGCCAACATTGACATATATGACCATCCTCAGGCATGTTTCTTCATGAATTCCTGTAACGAACGCTATTAATCACCAATTCGTCCGCTGACTTCGTATCCTGACATGAATAGGTACACTGTCCCTATTTTTAGTCATTTAGGAAACCACACACATACGCAAAGAGATTACGTCTGACCTCATGTAAACTAGCACTAGCTAAGGCATCCTTTCGACCAGCCATTATCTCCTGTGATAACTTGATCGGACAACCTAGCTCTTGTCTAGCATATGACGACACCTAGCTCAGAGTGACAGCGACCCTTCGACCAGTCGTCATCTCATATGACAACATGGACCGGACAAAACTTATACTGGTTGTTACAAAACTACCCGTAAAGCCGAAAGTAGGTTAAATGGGGCCTTATAACAGTCCATTCACAATATTTAGGAACCGTAGTAATACATACCCAAAAAGTAAAAATAAATTATTATTTTCACTGATGTGAAACTCTTTAATTTTACTGTAGATGTAGTATATTAAACTACGCAGAATGTACCTACATTTCTACCTAATTCGCGGAACGACAAAAATTTTAAAAGACCTAACCTAACGAAACAACCTAAACGAACACTTACTTTTCATAATAAACGTCAAATTTACAGAAACGGCTCAAAGTGTGCTCCGCCTTGCTCAACACACAACCTCGCTCGTCGGGATATGGCTTGTGTGGCATTTCGCACCATCGTCGGTGTTATTGATGCAAAACCGATTTAACGCTGTTCCATCTCGGCAACCGTTGGGCAATCGGAGAAATACACTTTGTCCTTCATAACCCCACAAAAGAAGTCCAAGGGTGTGAGGTCCGAGAACGAGCAGGCCATAGCACCGGTCCCCGCAGCCGATCCATCCTCGCGGAAAGCGAACGTTAAGATGTTCTCGTACGTTACGAGCAAAATGTGCGGAGATCCATCATGCTGAAACACCATGTTTCTTTGGTTCTCAAAGTAATCCCAGTCAGCCACAGGAAAGTCGTTAATCGCCTCTTCAAATTCCGTTTGTAAAAACGTTAGATAGTTTCTACCGGTGAAACGTGATGGCATAATGACGGGACCGATGATATGCCCGTCATAAAGGCCAGCCCACACATTCAGCCACCACTGGTGTTGGAATCTGCCCTGCCGTGAAGCATGTGGATTGACGCGAGCCCAAACGTGATCGTTATGCATATTTGAAAGTCCTGACCTCGTGAATGTTGCCTCGTCCGTCCAAGAACATAGTTTACGTAATTAGGGTTTTCCTCTAACTGCCTGAGTACCACTCGCAGAAGTTCCTCCTGGGTGCAAAATCGGAGGATATCAGCTCCTGTGTACGGCGATTGTGATAAGGGTGAGGATTGTCGTCACGAAGAATTCGCCAAACTGCAATATGGTTTATACTGAATCTTGTTCCGCTTCGCCTCGTACTTGTGGTCGGCTCTTCTTCAAAATGCTCTAACACTAATTCAGCCTGCCTGGCGTCGACTGTGCTTGGACGTCCACTTCCAGTACACCGATGAAAAGAGCCGGTGGAATGTAGTCGTCTTGACATGTTTAGAAGACACTGGTACGAAGGCAGCCGTCGCTGTTTGAGTGGGGTCTACCATCGATAAATCGTTGGCGATACAGTTCGCGAGCACGATTTAAATTGCTATCTTCATGGCCTACGCATAACATCATATCGTAATATTCCGAATTAGAAAGCATCGTTATTTTGCAAAAAATGTTGGAAAAAAACTCGAAACAGTTGTAGGATATCGATTAGAAGATTTGAAATTGACAACATATATTTTTCAACTTGACATTTTTGAAGCCAGTACTTGAGTATAATGACATCCTTGTATTGAGGTAGCAAACATTTATGAATGAAAAATAAAAACTATTAAAGTAGACAATTACTAGGTAAAATAGGTACGTAGGCTTTCTGTTAAATAATCTGGTTCCCTGACATGACAGCTTACTAGGGCTGACAAAATTTTGGCTTTGATAATTAATTATATTTTTACGGGGTATTTTGTAACGTTGTATACAGGCTGTCCCGAAACTCAACGTCAAGCGGGAACGGGGCTATAAGCTAGGTTGTACCAGTCTAGCAAAAATAAAAATAAATTTCATTTTACTTGATTAAGGTATACTTTTGAAAATGTTGAAAATCAACAGCCTAGATCACTTATTTAGGTACAGTGATCACGAATTTCTAAATTTTTCGGTATTTTTAATGTAATCCTAAATAACTATGCTATTGACAGCAGTCACAAATTCAATAATTAATATTATGAGTTTAGAACAAAAAATAAAGTTTAATTAAGTGGTTGAAAACGTTTTAACACATAAATTTGACGCCCTATCTTAAAAAAAATCTTATAAATTCGCATATTCTTGCGCAGCATACACATACGGCATTTGGCAGAACAATAAATAATAAAGTCAGGAAACGCAACCAAAGTCGTCAATACAAATGCGATATTAAGTCTAGGTAACACAAGCCAAAATTGTTAGTACGAAAGTTACACGATTACGAGGAGATGCGCAGTAAACGAAGGAACGAATCTTACTGAATGATAATACCCAATAATCAATTTGATCTCTAAAAACAAAGTGTCAGTCTATCCCACTCTATTGCACTTTGAACAGCGTCACTCTCTATGTTATCTGTGTATCTCGCTTACTCAATAATAAAGCAAATCCTTTAGCACACAAAAGTGCTATTCAGGTAAAAAGTTTGTTTCAAATGAAGTCCTTTTGGAAGTAAATATGCAATAATATTTTTATGGAGTTAAGTAGCAAGTGGTGCACCATTTTGAAATCTTAATTAAATGGGCCATTTTTTAAATAACTTGCCTATGGTAGTATTAGGCGGAGTTAGTCTACTCCTAATTCTCACATTTTGCATTATCAGTAGGACTAGATTTTACCTATTTTGCTCTCCTGTCCGGCGAGCAGTTCGGCGAATGGCTCTGGGGAGAGCGCAGGTCGTGTTAATCCCAAGGCAAGTCTGAGGAGTTCTTCCTTCATGTGGTTGCCGCCTGGTATTTGGTCTGGTTCAATAGGAAACAGACAGAACAGAAACACTCAAACGATCCTCATTTTTATTTCTATTTATCCCACCTTTTTCCTATCTTAACAATCCAAGGTGTTAAGCATACCGTGCCGATGGATGCGTGGCTGGGGATCCAGTCACAAACGGTACCTACCGAGACCAGGGCGATTCGGGTAGTATTCTAGCCCTTCCCCGGCATGCAGGGCTCTGCCGGGGTGACCAATTTTCCCTAGTTACTCGTGGGACCCAAATGGACGAAGATTCGACATTTTGAAAAATCAACTCTCCTTTAATGGAACTGACTGTAGGTCTGGAAGAGGCTCTTTTAGCGTCACCAACACCCTGAAACCCTACGCCCCAACCTGGGACAAGCCGAGAAATGGAGGGCACGTCTGCAGCCGAACCACAGTCGGAAACGAACCAGGGAGGGGAAAAGAAAAAGTTCACTAGGCCTTATAAGCTTAGTGGGGCAGCACGGAAGAGGTACCGAAGGCTGATAGCAGCTGAGATAGGAGCCGAAGAGGCCCTCTCTCTCTGCCAGAAGCCCTGCGATGAAATTCCTCTGCCCAAACGTCCCCAGTTCCGAAGGCGAAAAAACGCAGTCGGTCTGAGGAGGAGTCCCCCAAAGACCAGCCCAGGAAATCTGTGAAGCTAGCAACGGGGAAGAAGCTCAGCTTCAGTGCCGTAGCTGGCTCCACGCGTGTAGGGTCCGCCGGGCACTAACGCAGGCTATTGCTAAGACGGCTTATGGAGCGCAGCCAGGAATGTGACCAAAATTTTCGGGTTTCACCCACAAGCCAGGTTGGATTCTGGTAACGTGCCTGAAAAAGGCAAGCCAGGACTGGATTGTGGGTGAGATTGGAAAACTGAAACCCTGGCGAGGCAGAGCTCTCGATAATACCGAGAACGAACTGCCTAAGCCTCAACTGGAATTATCTTTCTGTCCTGCAGCAAGCTGACTTTCCAGAGGAGGCGACTGTGCTGTTGAGGGCACAAAATGAATGTCTCTCAGTTTTGCAATGACAATTAATAAAGCGCAAGGGCAAACGTTACAGGTAGCGGAGGTCAACTTAGAAAATCGTGCTTCTCTCATGGTCAGCTGTATGTAGCATGTTCACGTGTGTCAAATGCCCAGAATCTCCACATTATTTCCCCGAATGGAAAAACATATAACACAGTACAGTACAGTAGCGTCTTAAAATAGTGTTCAGTTAGTTTTTTTCAAAATTCCCACAATCAATTAAACAGAATTCCCACAGATCTTCCCTTTCAATTCAAAATTTCCTATTTAGCTCAGTTTCTTTTCAATTCCAAATGCTGCACCTCTGATGGACCTATTAAGCTCAATTTCCTTTCAACTCAAAAGGCTGCATCTCTGACGGATCTTTTATTTGGCTCAGTTTCCTTTCAATTCGAAAACTGCATCTCTGACGAATCAATTTAGCTCAGTTTTTTTTCAAAGTCTGCATCCCTGACGGATAATTATGCTCAGTTTCCTTTAATTAAAAATATCCCATTTCCATTTGGAATAAACAGGCTATTTTCATGCTTTCCTATACGCTGCGTTTCAAAACATTTAAATAGGCTGACGAATCAATTTTGCTCAGTTTCCTTTTAATGGCTGCATCTCTGACAAATCTATAAAACTCAGTTTTCTTTCAATTCAAAAAGCAATGGATAGTTCATTTCCCAGTGACCACGCGGGCGAAGCCGCGGTAACAACTAGTTCAATATAAAGACTTTTAAGAATATCATAGAAATAATATTTTGAACAATTAAAATGCGTTAATAAGCATAAAGTTCAAATACATTCGTTTCGAACATTAAGTACCATACATGTATTATCATCAGAAAAATTCTTACTAAAAGTAATCACACAAATATAACACTCACCCAATATAATCAAATCAGTCAACGTAGCACACGACGAGCTAGCTTAGTAGTCTTACCCAAAACTAGAACTATCTATGGCAAAAAAATGCTTATTTTATGAAGTACAGCTTAATAATAGAATATCCTCTAGTATAAGAAATTTACACTCTTTCAATGCATTCAAAACTCAACTTAGTCAGTATATAATTACGGATCGATCACTTCTGGAGAAATGAAGGCATTGAATGGGTATATCTTGTTTGTAACTGATGACGACGAACATTGTGCAATTTATAAATGTGTTACTATTATTCTGAAGTGAGTGACATAATGTCTTTATTGAGAATAAAGTTTCATTAAATCTAAGTATTTTAGTATGGTAAAGGCTAAATATTGTCTTTGAAAACCTTTAAATTTATTAAAACTGCTTAAAACATTCAAAATGTATTAAATAATAGAAATACAAGTCGATTATATTACAACAATAAAGATAAATAAAATTTTTGTAAAATAGTTAAAAAATTGGTCAATTTTTTATTTATTTATTAACTTAATGAGAGTGTTCTTGTAATGATGCAGCGTGAGCAGAGTTATGACTTGAAGTCCCATATAATATATATATTTTATTAATTTAATTGATCCATTGGACATGTATTCTTTAATTTATTTGACCTTTTTGACATGTGTCAATAATACGTGGTAGAGCCATATTAGTAGCATAGTCGTAGCACGAATGGGTCGGCTCGACCGGGGAAGGACCACGCTCTCACAGAATACCAGCGTAAAATAGCAGCAATGCTGCTGTGTTTAGTATGGTGAGTGTAGCAGACCGGATACCCTTTTACTGGAAAAGAGGCAGAGTCCTCACGGGTGACAACGCATCTGCATTTTGATTCTTTATTGAGGACAGATGTAGATGTCTATGGGTCACAGCAACCACTTACCATCAGGTGGACTGTGTGCTCGTTTGTCAACCTATCCAATAAAAAAATATGTCTTGTATTATTACTTATTATTTAAAACTGTAATTTGTAAATTAGCATGCTGATATTTTAGGCATACTGCAAGCCAGCATGTACACTGTTTAATTAAATTAAATTAAATTAAATACAAAGGACATAATATAATAGTAAGATCTTTTCTTGTTATTTAACATTGTAATAGTGGTGAATGGGTCCACTATTAACAGACTCGAGTGGTCTAGGAGCGGAGGAATGAAACTATTTTTGTTGATATGCCTTACTATGTGCAGGCGAATGAAGGTGTTTATTTAGTGAACCCTGCCTATATTTATATTCAGCTACATCCTTAGTTAGAATTTATACATTTTGACCAATGAAAATTAATCAGTAAAATATTATGCACAACTATTATATGTTGCGCTCCATTTGCCGGCGTAAGACTCGTGGATCGCTTCTCGTAGCTGCGTTGCTGGACGGGACTATATAAGTGATGCAGTCCGACGCGCGCGCGTAATCGGCGAGCGGCGGCGGCGTGGGACACATCGCCGGAACAGCAGGAAGAAGCGAAGCTACGGCGTTGAAGAAACGGCTCGAAAATGGTCGACGGATTCATGAAGATAGCCGGCGTGTGAAGACGATGCGGGGCTGATGATATTTGCGGCTGTTTCTTGTTTCTATATTAGAACGTTAAATATATACGTCAAATTATCTCGCATCGATATGCAGTCTGCAGTATCTCAGTAGCCGGGGGTAATTTGTAAATAAATGTTTTCTTCAGACCTTCACCTTCTGCGTTATGGTAGCAGCAGGGTAACATTATTTATTACCGTTAGGGTTTATTAGCATGGCTGCTACATCACTCTCCCCCTAGCGAAAGCGTACCGGAGGCTTGACGGCTCGTAATTTTTAAAATAGGTTTGATCTGGGTTGATGTAGGTGATGGGTTTTCAAGCTTCCTCGCTTGTGGTTGAGATGATGATGATGATGATGATGAATCCTCTGAAGTATCCTCGTTAATAATATAGGCAGGCTTTAGTCGGTCGATCGATATAATTGTAGATTTCCTTCCGGTATTTGTAATTTAAAAGTCTTGCTATTTCGCTCTAATACTTTATACGGTCCATCGTAGGTAGGTTGAAATTGTTTCTTCACTGCGTCGTTTCTTACAAAAACGAGTTACAAAATCGTAATTCATTTCTTAATTATTTGACGATGTTGAAGTGAAGAAGTCACACGGTAGTCTTATGCTGCAGCCATAGGTTAGCTAAGTGGCGCTAAGACTAGTGTCTGCACGCGGTGTTGCTCGTAGTCCAAGTAGCACTGTAGGTAGCTCGTCAATCCACTTTGTATGTTGAGATAAACGAGTTTTGAGTGCGGTCTTCAATGTAAGATGCCATCGTTCGACTATTCCGTTTGATTGAGGATAGTATGCCGTTGTACGTGTCTTCTGTATTCCCATAGTTTGAAGAAGTTTGAGGAATAGGTTGCTTTCGAAGTTTCTTCCTTGATCCGTTGTGATGGTTTTAGGTGATCCGAAACGAGTAATCCAATTTTCATAAATTATCTTCGCGACGGATTCAGCTGATGTATCATCGGTAGGTATTGCTTCTGGCCATCTTGTTGTTCTGTCGATCATTGTTACGAGGTAACGATGTCCTTGCGGTGAAGTAGGTAATGGTCCAACGATGTCAACCTGCAGATGTTCAAATCTCTCCGTAGGTGGAAATGAATCTAGGTTGCTTGATGTATGCCTTTGTACTTTGCATTTTTGACATTGAATGCATTGCTTCGCCCAGTTGCCAACATCCACTTGTATTGAAGGCCAAAGAATTTTCCAGTGATGAGTTTTCTGGTTGCTCTAACACCTGGATGACTGATGTTATGCAGTGCATTGAAGACTTCGCGACGACATACTTCTGGTAGGTATGATCGCATGGTTGACGTTGAGGCTTCGCAGTAGATAGGTAGATGCGTCATTGGCATTGTAACTTGCTTGATGGTCAAGTTACTTTGCTTCGATAGATGTTTGATGTTGTCGCTATCTCTGTCTTGTGCTTCGGCGATCTTGTGATAGTCGATTGATGTAGGGCACGTTACACTGTCGATTGGTATGCGACTGAGTGCGTCGGCGACTATGTTGTCCTTTCCACTGATGTGACGTATGTCGGTCGTGAATTCGCTTATGAAAATGAGTTGTCTTGCTCGTCGTGGTGTTTCCGATGATGATGGTTTCTTCTGAAGTACATATGTTAATGGCTTGGTCGGTAAAACGATCAGGTTTCGACCTCGAACGTTTTCAAGTGCTTGATAGCCATGTATATAGCGAGTAACTCTCGGTTGAATGTACTGTAGTTACGTTGAGTATCGGAGAATTTCTTCGAAAAATAGCCAAGTGGTTGCCATTTCCCATTGATGTATTGTTGGAGTACAGCTCCTGCTGAGAGATCGGACGCGTCGCTGAAGATAGCAAGGGTTGCTTCGTGTGATGGGTGAGCGAGCAAAGCTGCATTTTGGATCGCAACTTTACAAGCTTCAAATGCCTTCGTGGCTTCATCGTTCCATACGATTGACGTTTTATCTTTTTCTTAGTGTTGTGAAGGTAAGCGTGAAGTGGTGCTTGATTTCAGCGGCTTTAGGAATGTGTTCTCTGTAAAATTAATCATCCCAAGAAAACGCCTTAGTTCTTCGATTGTTTTAGGTTTCGCATAATCGATGATTGCTCTGACTTTTTCAGTAGGCGGTTTGATTCCTTCCTTGCTGACGGTGAAACCAAGAAATTGAACTTCTTGTTGTCCAAATTTGCATTTCGAAGGGTTGATTGTGATTCCATTGTCTTCTAATCGCTGTAGCACGGTGCGTAGGTGGGTTTCGTGCGTTTCTTTATCAGGGCTTGCAACAAGGAGATCATCAATGAATGCGAAACGAAATCCAGTCCATGAAGTACTTCGTGTATGAATCTTTGAAAGGTTTGACCAGCGTTCTTCAGTCCTGAGTCATTCTTGGAATTCGAATAATCCCATTGAGTAATTATTGCTGTCTTCTCTATGTCTTCATCGCGTACTTTTATTTGTTGGTAAGCTCGGTTGAGATAGATGGTGGAGAATATAGTCTTGTCTGACAGTTGATGAGTGAAATCCTTGACTCGCGGTATTGCGTAGCGGTCAGGAGTGGTAATAGAATTCAGTCTTCTGTAATCTCCACAAACTCGTAATTCTCCATTCTTCTTCGGTACAACGTTGTGCTTCAGTGTTAATTTCATTGAAGTTATTCTTGTGATTCCAGGATATTCTTCAAGGATCTTGTGATACGATTGTTGAATGTCTATGCTTCTTATTGTGGGCTGATTGGTTGCTTGGACGAAAGACTGAGATGTAAGATTGGTTTTCCCGTCGATGATTCTTCTATTTTTGATGTCGACGATCAACTGGTGATGTTGAAGAAAATCAGCACCGATGATTGGTTTGCTGACTTTAGCGACGATAAATCTCCATTTGAATGGTCGGCGTAGGTTTAAATCTAGTTCCATTGTTTTTCTCCATATGTAGGAATCACCGTATTGTTTGCTGCGTATAGTTGAAAATTCAGTGGCTTCATCTTTTGTCTTTGACTCGGCGGTAAAACTGAGATATTCGCTCCGGTGTCGATAGGAAGGTAAGCTTGCTTTTTATCGGTGACAAAAGACGGTAGGACTTTTCTGTTACGCCGGATCCCGTCGCATCAAGCGTATTAGTTAGTTTTCCGACTTCAAATTTTCATTTTGAATGTACACGGTGTTGTGCATTTTCTTGCCTCGGAACCGAAACGTCGATGATAGTAGCAGTAAGGGGATCTTGTTCTTGAGCTTGTTCGACTTCTACTTGCAGAGCGGTTGCGACGAAAAAGTGATCTTCGGTGTTGCTGATTGCGCTGGTTGTACTGTTGCTGGTAACAGGTTTGATGCTGGGAAGCTTTGAGCGCGGCGACTTCGAATGATAGCTTCCGAATTTCTTTGAGAAGAAACTGGGTATCATTGGCCTTAGTTGAAGTGCCTTCGAGCATCGATATGTGTGAGCTACTGCTGTTTCCGATCATCTTGTCCGCCAGGGTGCCAGTTCGTCGAGCTTCGTCTGCGTGCTGAATGTTTCACTCACTGCTAGTACCGATCGAACATGTGGGGTGGGTGGTTTACCCATTAGCCGTAGCGTCGAATCTGGGACTTTATCTCGCGCCAAAGTACGCATTCTGCGTAGGAGTTGTGTGGGCTTCTGGTCTCCAAGTTCTATTTTTGGTAGGAGTTTCTGTAGCTGGCGACTGTCGGATTCTTCATATGCAGAGATCAGACGATCCTTCAGCGAATTATACTGGTCGGATGCCGGTGGGTTGTACAACAGGTCCGAAATATGTTCGATGTCTTGTTTCTCAAGTTGGGCGATCACCATCTGTGCTAGTTGTGCTTGACTCTTCTTTAAATCGTTATTTGCGGCTTCAAAACTGACGAACCAAAGTCGGGGTTTATCTCTCCAAAACGGTGGTATTCTTAACGATAGAGATATACTGGCGATTTCTTGTTCCTTGGCCGGGTTTGATGTATATGCGTCGGGTTTCTTCGCTTCTCGCTCCATAATGACGTCTTGATTACACTGATTTTATATATACTGAAGTCCTCCTTGATATTTTTCCTACTATTCTTGCAGGGATTTTCCTTATCGGTGTTCGTAACGGGGTCACCAATGTAATAGTGGTGTGGTGTCCACTATTAACAGACTCCGAGTGGTCTAGGAGCGGAAGAATGAAACTATTTTTGTTGATATGCCTTACTATGTGCAGGCGAATGAAGGTGTTTATTTAGTGAACCCTGCCTATATTTATATTCCAGCTACATCCTTAGTTAACCAATAGTAATATCTTTTATTTACTTAGCCAATTAAATTTATACATTTTGACCAATGAAAATTAATCAGTAAAATATTATGTACAACTATTATATGTCGCGCTACATTTGCCGGCGTAAGACTCGTGGATCGCTTCTCGTAGCTGCGTTGCTGGACGGGACTATAAGTGATGCAGTCCGACGCGCGCGCTCAAAAACGTTCCGCTTGCGCCGCCGCTCCCGAGCGGTCGTGCGCTTGAATCCGCCATGACCGAGCACCCGTCCCCGTACGGGTCTTCTCCCTCGGTCGGCACAGTTTCTTAGAATAGAACGTCAGTCCCGTCCCGTCCCCCTCAGCTGGCGCCGCCGCCCCCGTGCGGTTGCGTTGGCTGACCGCTCTTCCGTCCCTGTACGGTTGGGTGCCCTCCCACACTCCCGTCCTTGCACGGTCGAGTTTTGCCCTCCCGCTCGGCTAGCACAGCCGCGCCCGTGCGGTTGTGCTTAGCTGTCTCGCCGTCGCCGTGTTTCCGTGCCCATGAATATGGGTTCGGGCGACGGTGGGAGCCTCCCCGTCTCCGCCAGCCGCCCCCGTGCGGTTGTGTTGTGCGTCCCGCACTTGCCGTTGAACGGTGAGTGCCTTCCCTCCCTGTCCCCACCCGCTAGTGCCGCCGCCCCCGTGCGGCTGCGCTGGCAGTCAGTTCTCGCACATGCGATTCCCTCTCATTTATCCAGCACCGTCGCACTTTGCGGCTATGTTGGTTGATCCGCGCTTCTGTCCCCGGACGGTTGTGCCCCACGCCTCTCCTCTCCCGAGGAGGTCGTCTCAGATGCGACTGTACAGCCTTCGGGCTAAAGTCGATCCCAAGGTGGTGTTTAGTGGGTAGGCACTTCTTCAAAGTGAGTCCCATAACCACGCAGCCGGCTGCGTGGTATGCTGGAGCATTCACCACCTCCCTCCCCGCTACCGGAGGTGTCCTTGCATTGGGCGCAAAACGCGCGCGTAATCGGCGAGCGGCGGCGGCGTGGACACATCTCCGGAACAGCAGGAAGAAGCGAAGCTACGGCGTTGAAGAAACGGCTCGAAAATGGTCGACGGATTCATGAAGATAGCCGGCGTGTGAAGATGATGCGGGGCTGATGATATTTGCGGCTGTTTCTTGTTTCTATATTAGAACGTTAAATATATACGTCAAATTATCTCGCATCGATATGCAGTCCGCAGTATCTCGGTAGCCGGGGTAATTTGTAAATAAATGTTTTCTTCAGACCTTCACCTTCTGCGTTATGGTAGCAGCAGGGTAACATTATTTATTACCGTTAGGGTTTATTAGCATGGCTGCTACAACATCTTATCAGAGCGCATCTTAGTTTTACTATTTCACACGTCGCTTCTAGTTACGCTCGATCTATGTAAGGTGCGCATCCAAGCTTTGTTTGCTCCTTGGTTATATTAGTTTTTTACAAGTACCCTGTATATTGTATTTTATTTATACTTAGAAATAAAAATTGCTTAAAATGTATACTCACGATTGAATGTGTTTGAGTGAAATGATTTCGATATATTAGTGTACGCCTAGGATAAGATCATTATTTATTTGTATGTATATGAACTTTCTCAATTAAGTGAATTATTGTAAATTCTTATGAGAAATAAAGATATCTCAAACCTTATCTTTGAAATAAAGCAAATATGTGGAAGGTGTCAAATACGTAAAAGCATTATATTGATAGAAATAGGACTTAAAAAGGATTATTATAGTGGTGTGTAGATTGATTCACAGCGTCGAAGACCGAGGTAAACTTGAGCTCGCTAACTGGTGTGACCTAGGCATATCATCTTAGTGCCGGTGGTAAGCGGGTTTGTTGTAGCGATACGACTTGCCCGTGCATACTCAACTCCATTTCTTAGTGCAATAGCACTATGGCACGTGGATTTTTGACTACTGGCGTCTTAGTAGCGTGCTACTGTAACACGTTGGTGCTATCTTTAGTTAACAACAGTACCAATTTTGTTGCCAAAGTCGATATTGCGTCTTGTGATGGATCTGCGGGTGTGCTGCACCTGATTCGACGCATCTTGTGGTTCTGGTCAATGGAGGTTTATGGATGGTGATGGCTGTTGGGCATTGTATGTGGAACCTTGGGATGGTGTAAGCCGACGATAGTCGTATTGATGCTTGTTGCGTTTTGCAGCATTGCGTCTCTGCGATGGTTGCTTGGCGGGTCGCTATTCTCAATGGCGAGCTTTGCCCAAGTAGGGTCTCTTCATTACGAGGCTTCAGACTGTCTGACCACCATGATGTTTTATATAACAACATAATTAGTTATCTCTGTAAATATCCCACCTTGAATGATTGAAGGCAACTTGTTGGTGGGTGAGACAAACATGATCGAAAAAGGCTATATACTCAAGGTTAGTGATACAAACGCTTTCTGATGGCGAATTATTACTATTATCTTATAACTGCCTGTTGGCTATATCTCCCGTTGTATTGGTTGGTGGAGCATATGTGTCGACCTCACGTGGGTGGTAGCTGAAGGGAGAATCTGAGGAGGCTTTCAAGGCTGCGGCTGAAAGCCGCGCGTACGTGTACCTCATTCCCTTGAGGTGAGCGGTAGGCTCATGATACGCTCTGCGGCTAGAAGCCATGCTGATCATGCAATTGGTGGTGATGCCTTATGCTTTCACGTCTGCAAGAGCGGCGGTCTGACAGGTGGTGGCGCCCACGGAGGGCTTTTAATGGCCAGTGTGCCTATTATTCGACGTGTTGCCTAAACCGTGTGACGTACATTTATTGTGGCTGGATTTGATCGTATTCTGTATGGCGTTTGCACGCATTGACATGTACGTCTTCGGTCGATGTTTGTGCTTTCGCACTACCAAGAGTCCAAGCTCTCTTTTACTGGTACGCCAGTTATTTTGCTGTGGACTACGGTCCAGCTCCCAATTTAAAGTCCTTGTATCGGGTATTATATATAAATATTGTGAGCCTTTTCCAAGCGGGAGGGGATTAATTTATATGGTGAACCTGATACGAGTGGATTAGGGACGATTTTGTGTTCTTAACCTTTTTGAGCCCTGTCTCCGTGAACGGTGTTCTTTATCTTAAAATAATTATAAGTGGGTGCTGAGAATCTCCGGTGGAGTTTCGGTTGCCACCTTAGATGACTCGAACTGGCAACATATAACGTGCACACCATGAGGAGATCTTGGAGCTGGAAGAAGAGATACAAGTTGCGCTGGAAGATTATAAGATTATCCGAGTTCCGAAGAGAAGGGAAGGACACGGTAATCTTCGAATCCACAACTTGTTCTATCACCGTGAGGGTGACCATCTGTGTGACAAGGAGGTGTTAGATTTATCGTCCACAAGTCTCTCGATAACAACGTTGTGAAGATTCGGAGTGTGTCAACGAGGGTTGCGTAACTTATATTCAGAATCACCAAACGGTATTTACTGAAGGTCATACAGGTTTACGCACCAACCTCGGCACATCCTGATGAGGAGGTGGAGGAAATATATGAGGATATATCTAAAGCCATGCATTCCTCCAAAACCCACTATACGGTGTTAATGGGAGACTTCAACGCAAAACTAGGCACAAGAGAGAACGAAGAGCTGAAATTAGGG
Source organism: Parnassius orleans (assembly GCA_029286625.1). Taxonomy (NCBI): domain Eukaryota; kingdom Metazoa; phylum Arthropoda; class Insecta; order Lepidoptera; family Papilionidae; genus Parnassius; species Parnassius orleans. The sequence continues at coordinate 127,660 of JAGSMP010000215.1, read as the reverse complement.
AGATTCGGAATATGACAACGGAACCCAAGGGGCCAGCAGCTGGCCGACTTCATGGAGAAAGAGGGACTCTTTATGATGAACTCTTTCTTCCAGAAGCGGCCCCACAGGAAGTGGACCTGGTCGAGCCCCGACGGTTTGACGAAAATGAGATTGACTTCATTATGAAAACCAGACGAGCACTGTTCAGTGATGTCTCAGTGATCGCGAGGTGAAAACTCGAAGCGATCACCGAATGGTGAGAGGCACACTGAACCTAAACGTTAAGTTGGATAGGTCACGTCTAATGAAGCCAACGCTCCGTCCACTCGTGCTCTAATCCAAAGCTCCGAAAACTTTCAGCTCGAATTACACAATCGTTTTCAGTTCCTATAACACTGCAATGAAGTGGACGATATGATTGACAAGCTTGTAGCAAGGCATACAAGTAACTGAATAGACAGATCTCCAAATCCATGCGGTGGGACTTACGCAATTTCAATACAGCTCGTATTGAAGAAGCGATCGAGTGGAACCAGGGCTCCAAAGTCTTTGCCAGAGATCTGTCTGCCAGAAAGAGTCAACTGTCAAATCTGAAGACTGAGTGTGGCAGCACCGTGTTCGGGACACCTGAGATTTTAAGTGAGATTAAGAGGTTCTATGGGCAGCTGTACATATCATCGTTGGAGCCACATAACGAGTTGAGTAACGATCCAAGAGCAAGTCTTATCCGACACTATTCCGATGATATTCCGGACATCAGTCTGAGCGAGATTAGAATTGCTCTCCAGCACCTTAAAAATAGCAAGTCCCCGGGCGAGAATGGAATTGCAGCAGAGCTTCTGAAAGCGGGTAGAAAACCGGTACTTTTAGTCCTTCAGAAGCTCTTTAAGTCCGTCCTCCATGGTAGCACTACTCCGGAGGCGTGATGCAGAAGTGCGGTGGTCTTGTTCTTCAAGAAAGGCGACAACGCTCTCTTGAAGAAATGCAGACTGATTTCAACTTCTGAGCCACGTCTACGTGCTGTTTTCGAGAGTTATTACGAATCGTATCGCACGCAGACTCGATGACTTCCAGCCTCCCGAACAAGCCGGTTACCCAAAAGGCCTTAGCACCATAGACCACATACATACCCTTCGGCAAATTGCACAGAAGACCAAACCGTACAATCTGCCACTTTGTCTTGCGTATGTAGACTATGAGAAAGCCTTTGATTTCGTCGAAATTTGGGAGGTGCTGCAGTCCCTTCAGCGGTGCCAAGTTGACTGACGGTATATCGAAGTACTGAAGTGTTTATTCAGTATGGCTACGATGGTTATCCGAGTACAGAACCAGTGTACGGAACATATCCAACTGCAGGAGGTTTAAGACGGGGTGACGTAATATCTCCGAAACTGTTCACCGCTGCATTGGAAGACGTTTTTAAGTTACTGGACTGAGCCACTGACTCAGTGAACTATGAAGAGGGTTATGCTCGGGGTTTCTCTGCGTGATAAATTTGAAAATGAGGATATTCGCAGTAGGAACAGAGTGACCGACATAAGTCAACGGATTTGTAAGTTGAAGAGGCAATGGGCCGGCCATATAGTTCGAAGAAACGATAACCGAAGGGGAGAGGTTCTTGAGTGGCAGCTTCGTACCGGTAGGCGAAGTGTGGGGCGGCCGCCTACTAGATGGAGTGACGACCTGGTAAGACATGCAGAAAGTTGATGGATGCAGGTGGTACTGGGTCGTGCTTTGTGGCATCTCTTGGGGAAGGCCTATGTTCAGCTGTGGACTTGAAGGGCTGTAATGATGATGATGATGATGATTCCTCATAGTAACTTCTGGAATCGGGGCTAGTATAGCGCGAATTATGATCCCGAGAGGGTAAATAATTTTAAAAATAAAAATATAATTTTATTAATTAAACGAAATTACAATATAAGTAAAACCAAGGCCTGATTATCCAAGCTACCCAAGTTGCCGTAGGTTGCGTTGGAAGATGCTGAATTGCGACGTGACGTCGTGGTGTCGCTCTTGAGATAAGCTGGCTGCATTCGTTGTAGAGTGTACATAACACTCGTTACAAGTAAAATTTATTTAGAACATAATATTTTTTTAAATAAATTTTTAACTACTTAGTGTATTCATATCCTTATTCCATTTTTAACTCATCTGTGCTAAAGTTACCAATATGGTCATTACAAAAGCAATCACCTGCAATCAATAAACATAAAGCGTTTTATTGTATTTAATGCATTTACATTTAATGTGCTTCGTGGGGGCTTTGCCATAGTTGCCACGCTGGGCTAGCGGGTCGGCAACCGTAATTTTTATTATTTTGAGTTGTTATTAGGAAGATGTTGCTGCCCATCTCCTGTTTAATTTTCCCTCTGTCGCCTCTTACGACACCCTTGGGACGATATGGGAAAGTGAATATTCTTACACCGTCACTAAATAGAGGCAATCTATAAGGGATGCCTATGCTCAGTAGGATAATAGGTGTTTATGGGCTACAACCCGTACCCGTCACCCGTGGAGTGGCGGTGTTAGAATATCCTTTGGCCTATATCGTCCCGTAGTCGTTTTAAGAGGTAACATAGGGAAACAGGAAATGTGTAGCACCATATTCCTGATAACAACTAAAAATTATAAAAAATGCGGTTGCCAAACGTAGCAATGGCAAAATCCGTCCTATGAGGCAATCTATGTGGGAGGCCTTTGTTCAACAGTGGACTTTTATAGGCTGTAATAGATGGATGGATGACATTTAATGTCTTATTATAGAAAAAAGATTTTTTTTTCTACGATCATAAATAGTAAAATATTAAAAAGCAAAAAGTGAAATTACACCGTAGAATTAAGGAACAAAATTGTTGTAAGACTATTTTAATATAAACCGTAAAATTGCTTTAAATATTGTAAAAAATTATGAAAATAACTAAAACAAATTAATTGTAGAGGCAGTTGACATATATAAATTTCACAAGGACAAACATCCATATTCGGAATTATTATTTGTAGATACTTGTTCCGTGCGGGCTAACACACTGCGCCACGGAGCCGTTTATGTTATAAAATGTTATAAAAATATTGTTACGAGAAAGTTGTACCGCCCTGAAACAAAGGCTACAAGACCTGTCCAGCTTTGAAATAGTAGAATAATGCAGCTATATTGCGAATGGTGAGTGTAAAGAACCGGAGGGCCTTTTTACTGGCAACGAGGCATTTCATCTTAGTCCTCAGAGTCCTCATTTCGATTCTAAATCGAGGATAAACATAGATGCCTCTGGGACACAGCATCTACTTGCCATTAGATAAAAAGTGTGCTTTACACTAATTCTATAAAAAGAAACACGAGATGAGAGATGGCTACTGGATAATCAATATCAAACCACCACCACTGCCATGACGGAATCCTTTAACCACAATATTTCTATATTTTAACGTAATAGACCCACACAGCTGCTATATGGCTGCAGTAATGTCAGCAAATAGGAACACATTTGCACATAATACCAGCGCAAAATAGCAGCACAATGCTGCTGTATTTTGTTCGACTAGTAACGAGAACCGAAGACTATTCACTGGTAACGACGCATTTGATGACTTAGTTCTAAGGGGAGACAACGCATCTGCATGTTGATTTTAAACGTGGATTATCCACGAATATTCTCAGGCCTATATCGTCCCGTAGTTGTTTTAAGAGGTGACATAGTGGAACTGATAAGAACTAAAAATTATAAAAATACGGTTGCCAAACGTAGCAATTATGGCAAAATCCCTCCTATGAGGCAATCTATGTGGGAGGCCTTTGTTCAATAGTGGACTTTTATAGGCGTTAATGAATGGATGGATGGGCCACAGAATCCACAGGACATCAGTTCATCACTTAACATCAAAGTATTTAAAAGAAGATGTACTGTACGTTCGTTTACATTTATATAATTGAAATTGTTATCAAACAACTCACCGTGGTCAGAAGCGGTCTTTCTAAAGTGCATATTTTAAGAGGACGGTACAAAGGCGGTTGATGTAATAACTGTCTGCAAAACATTTTCAATTCAATTAAGAATGAGTTACACGATGAATTAGTTTTACTAATCAAATGGCCCAAAATTATTTTTGTTTCTTCCACCTGGACATAAAAATATTATCATTGGAAGTTTCAAATTATTTCTTCCGAAATCAAGGAGAATATTTTAACTTAAGAATAATAAATTCATGGATTTTTGCAGCTTTAAAAGCTACCTAAATTGTTTTAAAAATAACATATAAGTGGTGATTCACTAAGAGAAATTCAATAAACTGCTAGACTCATGCGAGGTTATGTAAACCAAGTGAAAACACTCTACAAAAGAAAAGTAAGAACATTTTTTCACCTCCGAGAATACAGTGTTATAACACAAAAATGTAAAAACAGAGATTTTATTAGTATATCAACATTCTACTATATGACGCAATCTATCTTAGATCCCAGGAGTGACAACACATCTGTATTTTGTTTCCTAATTGAGGATAGATGTGTCTTTGGGTCACATCTGCCCCTCTTCTTAAAAAAACCTTTACATTAACCTCGCCTGTTACCCATTTTGTACAAAAAATAGTTAAACAATATAATTATTTAGCTTTGATTGGAACTGGCACTGAATAGTTGAATAACAACCAGAAAGATTCAGTAGGAATGTTACTAACGGAAACAACAAATTCAAAGATCGTATGAATTTACTACTTAATACAAATTATTACCTCTTGTTGAGTGCGATGACAAGGATCGATTATAATAACAAGCTTGAAAATGTAAGACATGAACAAAACTATTTGGCCATAAACCATGGGCGTCCGAAAGGGCGTATCAACTAAAAAAAACGACACTTGATAAATTATGATATAATCTTCAAATTTCCGCTTATTTATTTAATTTAAAACATGAGGATGCTCAAGCACGTTTGACGGGCTTTGTAGATAACAGTAGTACCAGAGTAACCGATTTAGCCTTTGGGCTATGTTGGATACTCAGGTACTACTGTTGGGCGTTGATATGTTGATATCAGTATAAGCTGAAGTGGTAATGGACCGGCCATGTCCAACACTGCACTTGTGAAGAGTTGTAATGAATAAAATAAAAAATATACATGAATCCACAACCACTAACAAGTTTAGTCTCACAGTTTCGATTGCTTTTATAATTAAAAACTGAAGATAAAAAATTAGAAATGATAGATATCTCGAAAATGTATGCTTTTTAGTGTTTTTTGAAAAAGATTTCGTCTAGATAAAGACTAAAATATTTTCCACATAAGTATTTTAATAACTTTGACATCGACGCTAAGACATAGTGTATGGCTCTGACCTCAGAAGCTATTAAGCTATGTGGAAATTATTTTATTTATTTAGTTCTTAGAAGTAGGGAAATAAATGTTCCCGTTTTATTTTTTCTTATTTACTACCTGCTACTGCGTTATTTTTTAAATTTATTTTACAAAGTCAAATTTAACTTAATTCTTAAACTTAGAGTATATAAAATGTAAATACAAAGCGGCACCTGGAATATTCAAATGATATATAAATTGACGGCCCGAGATGACTAATAACAAGCAGGTATGGAAAAATATTAACAGCAACATGGGTCCTTCATTTCCATTTATTTGCCTTGCTAAATTTAAAATGGATATGTATGAATGACGGTAGTCACAAAAATTTTCGCGCGACTTCGACGATGGTAAGAATGTTGCAATATCTGTAAAGAAATAATTATATATCTTTAAAAACAATGTACTTAAGATGATGATATTAGACAATTTTAGCAATAGAGTAGAATATAATAGAATAGAATATTTTTATTGAATATTTATTTATTACATAATTATAACATCATTATAATTTAGATGTAAGAATTTTATAATAATTATATGTAAGAAAACTACTGACTAATAAATAATAATGACTATCAACATGAATATAAAATAAAATACTACAATATAATATAAACGTGTTAAAATAAATAATAATACTGCCCCTTGGATAACTTCAGCTTTTAAGGCGCTTATGGCACGTAGAGATAAAGCTAAATGAAGATACAAGCGATTTCCACTGGAGAGTAATTTAACAAATTATAAGATCCTACGTAATCGTTGTAATCGTTTGTGCAGAGATGCAAAAAGGCGTTATTTTTATAACTTTTCAACTAAATGTGATCCCGTAAAAGCCTGAATATTACTTAAAACCGTTGGCGTTGGATAGTCACGAACACTATTCAGTGGATACATAGTCTTAACCAACATTTTATTCTCAACCAACATTTTTCTTGGCCTCCTATTTCTATCTCTACGCGTGATAAAGCTAGGTCAATGTAAGACTTGGCTAAGCACTCACTTCTACAGTGTACTACATTTAGTTTTGCTTTAATCACTGAAGACGATACTAACCGATCAATTTCAGCTACTATTTATATCATCTACGGTGCAAAGCTGTGATAGTCCCAATAAATAAGGGAAAAGGATCGCAGCAGGACTGTAAAAACTACCGTGGTATCAGCCTTCTTAGCATTGTGGGAAAACTGTATGCTAAGGTGCTAATTGAAAGAGTTATGAAAGATACTGATGGAAAAATTTGGGATGTGCAAGCGGGATTTAGAAAGGGAATGGGATGTACGGATCAGGTCAGGTCTTTTCCATGCGCATGATCGCGGAGAAGTTTTTGGCCAAAAACCAAAAGGTTTTTTGTGCGTTCGTGGACTTGAAAAAGGTTTATGACAGAGTGGACAGGGATGTGTTATGGCAAACACTGAACTCATTTGGGTTGAACGCTGGGTTGATACAGGCATTGAAGTCTCTGTATAGGGACTCCAGTGGTTGTGTCAGGATCAACGGGGCCTATTCGGACTGGTTTTGCATCCATAAAGGTGTCAGACAGGGCTGTGTGGCTTCCCCGTGGCTGTTCAACCTATTTATTGACAGTTGTTTGGAAAATTTGAAAGTTGAAGAATGGGGGTTAAGAATGGGTGAGTTAACCGTCAAATGCCTTTTGTACACCGATGATCAAGTCATACTTGCGTCGTCGGCGGCCGAGTTGCAAATGATGGTTACATTAATAAACAGGTCATTATAAGAAAGGGGAATGAAAGTGAACGCAAGTAAGACGAAAGTTATGGTTTTTGAAAGAGAAGAAAGTAAAACGATATGTGAAATAAGAATAGAAGGGGAATTGGTCGAGCAAGTAGATGAGTTTGTGTATTTGGGATGTGTATTTAGCAGGGATGGTAGATATGATAAGGATATAGAATGACGAGTGAACGCAGGAAATAGAGTAAATGGGGCTCTACACTCTATTGTGGAAAGTCACAATGTGTCCAAAAAGGCACGTTTGGCAATTCACAGTGCTGTGTTAGTCCCTACTTTAATGTATGGTAGTGAAAGTTGGGTGTGGCAGAAGAAGCACGAGAGTAGAATAAATGCTGTAGAAATGCGGTCATTAAGGAGTATGTTAGGGCTGAATTTAAATGACAGAGTGAGAAATTGTGTGATAAGAGAAGAGTGTGGTTTGCAAGATGATGTTGTGACCTGGATTAAGAAAGGAATACTTCGGTGGTTTGGTCATGTAGAAAGAATGAATGAGGAAAGAGTGACAAAGCAAATTTATGTGGCAGAGGTGAACGGCAGAGTCTGGAAGGGACGCCCTAGGCGAAAATTTATCGACCAAATTGGCGATATATTGAAAATGGGCGAAATTAATAGTACCCTTAACCGACGAGCGTGTATGCGTAGGTATATGGATGTGGAGGAGGTGAGAGAGGTGTGTCAGGATCGTGCCAAATGGAAGTCCATAGTCTCTGTCTACCCCTCTGGGTGACAGGCGTGAGTGTTTATGTTTATGTTTTATCATCTACGGCTGTTAGAAATGACTCTATATGCTCCAATAGGATAATGCCTATGCTCTCTTTTCTTCTACCCATTCTTACACAGATTTTTAATTTCTCTTTATCTTCTTGATGTTTTCCGTCATCATGGAGATCAGCACACATTATTCCTATCCTTAAGATATCCAATCCTTTGTCTCCCTCTCACTTTCGTCCTTTTTCAATCTTGGCTTTTCTTTCTAAAAGATTCTTGATTCTTGAACATATTGTCCACAAGCAATTCTCGGCGTTTCTCAACAGAAATAATATTTTATGTCCATATCAATCTGGTTTCCGACACGGTTATAGTTCAACAACAACCTTCTTAAAGTTATTGACGACACCCGATGGAATATGGATGGATATTTAACATTTCTTGTTTTATTAGATTTCAGGAGTGAATTTCATACTGTCAATTTATGCTTATAAGTATCCTTCAGTCGATTAATGTGTCTAGATCTGTGTTATTAAGAAGTTTGACTCCTATCTTCGTGATCGTTTACAATGTGTTCGTTTAGGTGAAATAAACTCCGAATGATATAATGATGTAACTGCTGGAGTACCTCAAGATGAAGTCCTGTCTCCTTTGCTTTTTGCCGTTTTTATTAATTGTATGACCGAGGCCATATCATCTAATTACCTACCACCTCCATGCTGATGATTTGCTATTATATCGTCATTTTGACATCCGAAGGTAACTAGGCGATTGAAGCTATGAATGACGACTTAAATAAGGTGATGAGCGAATGGTCGAGATCATTTGGTCTCACAATAAAACTAAAGCCCAAGCCTTGATAATAGGCAAAAGATATACCCGTAGCTTACTTGATTTGTCCTCTCTCCAAACTCTACGAATCAATGGCACCACTATTCCCTACTCAGATAGTGCCAAGAATCTAGGCATTGTTTTCGATTGCAGTTTAACTTGGGGTGCACATATTACGGATCACACAGTCAGGAGACAGTGATACCTCTACGTCACTTACCAGCAAAGTTGTTTATATCAAATCTAGAATGCGATTGTTTATATTGAGCACTTCCTTTACCTGACGAAATCCACAAAATGCACATTTTTACATGAAGGGATGTTAAAATCTCCGATCACTAACATTTAGTCAACACAACTTAGACTTAGACACAACAAAAGAATAAACATTTTTCGATAAGGTGCACCATCGCACAAACAATCTCAAATAAGTCCATATTCACATTTTTTTATATAGAATAAGGGTGACAAATGAGCACACAGTCCACCTGATGATAACTGGATGCTGTAGCCCATAGACATCTACATTTATCCTCGATTAAGAATCAAAATGCAGATGCGTCGTCACCCCTGAGGACTAAGATGGAGTGCGTCATTTCTAGTAAAAAGGGTCTCCGGTTCTCTACACTCGCCATACGAAGCACAGCAGCATGAAGCTGCTATTTTACGCTGATATTCTGTGAGAGCATGGTCCCACCCGGTCGAGCCAAACCATCCGTGCTACAACCATAATATAGAAGCAGCATGGCTCTTCCACGTAAAAAAATATCTACGGAAACACATTATAAATCCAGTCAGCAAGATGCAGCTAAGAGGACATCTTGTTTGCGTCCGCTGGATCACATCGCGGATTTGTGTAGTTTGGCGAAAAAAGTTCAAGCAATACTTATTGAAAGTCATTTAGCCACTGTTTCAGAAAAACTCTTAGTCCTGGGTACAACCAGCAGGAAACCCAGCAGTACTTTCTATGAGCGGAAATAAAGACGATAAAATAGTAGGGATTTTATTCTACTGTGGCCATAATATCGTCTTCAACTTTAGTCAAAGTTACGATAGACCTTAGACTTTTTCTGCGGTAACGCCCGTTGCGACAACATCGTTTAGTCATCTCTCTTCATTTTTATTTTAGTTATCAAAAAAATTACCATTACTTTCAAATTTAGTACCATTTTAAAGCCAGTGAAACGATTGTTAACATGGTGAAAGCCGTTTTTAAATTTAACCACGCGTTCCGGTACAGTGAAGCAAAACATTTTCAAAATATTTAGTTACTGGTCGCGACCTTGACCTACTCACATAATCGTGATTAAAACGGTCGACTTGTGCCTGTCGTAGCTGCTGTGTGTACGCAAGAAGCCGATACTTCCCGATTGTTCGCGATTTTTGCCGAGCTGGTTGTCTACGACTTTTGACAGTGCTATGAGCTTCCTTAGTACGGCACAAATAGTTACGCCCACTTTGCTACGATACATCTACGAACCACCGCTGCACTTAATGCAGCACTGACTCGCCGTATCGAGCTATCAACAGGTTGTTTTTTTGTATTTATATACTATATAAATATATTAATTTGCCGAAAATTACGCCTGGGAAAGTATGCGCCAGACAAGCAACGCCTACTCAAAGTGTGTTTCTCAACACCAGAAGAAGCTATTTTTGTATTACGTTCTAAAAGTAATGAAAAACTGAGTCCCATTAAAATTTTCCCAGATCAAACGCCTCAACAACAATCTTTCTACAAAAAACTTAAAGAAGAGTTGAAACATCGTAAGGACAATGGAGAGATGAACCTAACTATCAAATACAACAAAGGTATACCTAAAATAGTTAAAATTAAGCCAAAAAACTAACAAAATTCTATTATAATCAAATTCCAATCTCTACAAATATTTCATACCAACTAGCTTCTCAGTATGAGAATATCATAACGACAAAAGACTCTTTAAAATGCCTATATATCAATGCACGCAGTATAGTTAAAACCGGCAAATTTGACGAACTAATATGTATTTTAAAATGTTTTAAATTTACGATTCACTTAATTTTGATAACGGAAACCTGGATAAAGTGTGAAGAGGAAGCTAAACAATTTCAGATATGTGGTTATACCCATTACTATAACTTTAGACCTAGTAGCAGAGGTGGTGGAGTATCAATTTTCGCACACAATATTATGAAACATAATTTTATAGAAGAACAATGGCTTGATAACAATCATTATCTATGGATACATGTTGACAAGTATTCGCTGGATGTGGGTGTTATCTATAGAAACCCGACAACAGCAATATTAATAAATTCATGAAACATATTCAACAAAATTAGAATCGCGCAGAAGGGCAGTGGTATTTGGTGACTACAATGTGGACCTATTATCCCAAGAACGTACAACTTCGATGTATATGGAAATGTTGGAACAGTGTGGCTACAAATTATTAAATAAAATTGTTGAATACTCTACCGTGTAACTTCTTCTTCGAATACTATTATAGACCATGTCAGCACGAGTCTCAAAGAACAACAATTTCACCTTGCTATAATAGAATCAGCTATGTCTGATCATAAACAGATCTATTTTGAAATCAAGAAGTATAAGCAAGATTCGGTATCAAAATATGAATATAAATCAATAAACTACACCAAATTGTACACAATAACTGGAAACAGTAATAATTGTGAATATGTAAAACTGGAAGAAAAATCTTATCTAGTATAAATAAAATAAAGACACTAAGATCAAATTCCTCAACCTACCAAGAAGAGATTGGATTAATAAAGATATCTTAAACGAAATAAACGCAAGAAACAAATTATGGCACAAATATAAAACTAATCCTGACAATGAAAGTACAAGAGATAACTTCGTGAAGAAAAGAAATGAAGTAAGCAATATAATACAAAAACTAAAAGTGAATACTACTATAAGGCGTTTAAAGACTGTAAACACAAACCAGCTAAAATGTGAAACTGATAAACGATCTATCAAACAACAAGATCAAAAGAAACTACTGCTCCAAATAAACTGATCACGCAAGGATCTGTCGTTAGTGAGGATAAAGCTATCTGTGAATGTTTTAATTATTTTTCGCGAATATTGGTTCAATCCTGGCAAATCAAATACCTAAAGTTAATCAAACAGTATTAGACGCAATAATTATCGAGACTGGAAGTAATGTTATGTCTTATTGGCCGTAACTCTACACGAAATTGACAACATTATAGATGATTTAAATCCTAACACTAGCACTGGATTAGACGGGTAATGAAATCTATAAAATGTATCAAGAACATAATTGCTGATGAGCTTGTAAACTGCATCAATAATTGCTTTGAACAAGGCGTATTCCAGACAGTCTAAAAGTAGCAAAAGTAACTCCAATATATAAAACCGGAACTAGATCAGATCCGGAAATTACAGACCAATCTCAATATTACCAGTACTATCCAAAATTTTCGAGCGTGTGTTATATAATCGTCTTGCAAACTATTTAAATTCTAAAAAATACTATTCGATAAACAATATGGCTTTAGACCGAAATCGAACACTCTTTCAGCTACAATAGATTTAGTCACAAAATTAAAGTTGGCATAGACAAAAACAAATAGCGCTCGGTATTTTATAGATCTTAAAAAGCATTTGATACAGTTAGCCATGAACTGTTACTGTGTAAATTAAAACATATGGGTATTTCCGGATCTGCTTTGAATATTTTTGCTTCATATTTATCAATAGATATCAAGTAGTAAAGATTGGCTCTAATCAAAGTGAACCAAAATTAATCACTTTTGAGTACCGCAAGGTTCCATATTAGGACCGCTGCTTTTCTGATTTACATCAATAGTATTAAGGATATAGGGTTAAAAGGTAATATTACATTATATGCAGACGATACAAGTCTGTTTTACTATGGATATTCAATTGACGAATTGATTACCGATGCCCAATTAGATCTCAACACATTGAATCTGTGGTTTCAATCTAACCGTCTAACTATAAATATTACTAAAACACACTATGTAATTTTACATCAAAAATAAAAAAAAAAATTGGTAACTATAAGCCTCTCACAATAAATAGTGAACCAATTTCTAAAGTAGATAATGAAAATACCTTGGTCTCCGGTTGGATAATCATTTGACATTTAAGTCTCATATAAATAATATTAAATCTAAATTAGTTTCTCTCACTGGCGCACTGCGAAATATAGTAAATGTTTCACGTAGTGTGCGTTACACTATTTATAATTCATTAGTCAAACCACATATTGAATACCTTATAGAAGTCTGGGGCTGGCAGCAAAAACCAATATAGAAACAATACAGGTAGCACAGAATAAACTGATTAAGGTACTTTTTAATTACGACTTTTCACTCCAACAGCCAAGTTTATAAGGACACTAAAATCATGAATATATCACTTACATATAAATATTATACTTGCATTTTAGTACGTAAAATACTAAATAAAAGCATTCACACAGAATTAAGTTTACAAAAAATAAACCTATAACAAAACTAAGACCAAGACTTTACAGAGAATTAAAACTACGTACAGCACGTACTAACTACGGTAAAAAATGTATTTTAAATGAAGGTGCCTTAATCTACAACAAACTACCAAAAGAGATAAGGGATGCCAAATCTATGACAACCTTTAAAGATTACTAAAACAATATTTTCTAAACACATAATCAAGGTGGTTTACTTCTTCGTGAAATTGTGCTTAATTTGATTGGGTGGTTGTAATATTGCTAGGTAAATTAAAATGCTAAAATGTTAATAAATTAGCATAATATCAGCTTCGATCTAATAAAATTATGATTAATAAGCCTTACTTTTATAGCAATATAAATATGTGTCTATAGGTATGTATATATGTATGTATATACGTATATAAAATATGATTAAATATATATGTATGTATGTACTAATAACTAATAAAAAGCAAATAAAACAAAATATTAAAAGGACTTCTTAACAAGTATACATATAAATACAGATATAGTTATTAAATTTCATTAGGTCATTTAATTATCAACCAAGTAATAATTGCGCTCAATCAAGAATACATAATGTCACTTCCAGTCTCTATTGCTCAACGTAAATTCGATTAAATGAAACTAAAAGTCGGTATATGAATATTTTGCACTCGGCGATCGAACCAAATAAGTAAGCGTAATGAATGTTTACCTTAATCTTTGGTAGCCTTCTTTTATTGTTGTACTATGTACTCATAACGTTTTAACATTATTTGTTTAGAGTTTAGACTATATAAAATGGTTATTTTTATTTTGTTATCAGTTTGTTTGTGTGTCGTGCCGTTTAATATAAAATTATGTTAGTGTTGTACATTTCTCATGTAAGTGAATTTTAATTCTTTTGAGAAATAAATATCTTAAACCACCACAAAATGTGCTTACTGCAAACAAGCATGTCATGAGTTTTGTGCTAATTTACCACCTAGGAAATCTTCTAGTGAGCCCGCTCTAGTTTGGACTTGTCCAAGCTGTATCAGCAAGAGACCCAAGGACGACCATATAGAAACACCAGTAAGGCATATTCTTAACAGCGCTCAATCATCACCTAATTGGGTATTGCAGCGATCACGAGGCAACAGGGTCTATTCTCCAGTCGTAAGTGAACATGAAATCCCCTCTCTCTACCCCACTGTCGATGAGATTAGGGACATCATACAGTCAGAAATTAAAAATATCTTAATCAAGGAGTTGACCGTCTTGATTGAGAAAACGATTGCGTCTGAACTTCGAGATACTGTTTCTGATATTGCATGCTCAAAAAGTGATTTGCTTTCGCTTAAGATTTCTATGGATTTTATAAACTCACAATATGAAGAAATCAAGGTTGAATTGAACAAAAAGTCAGAATTGTGTAATCGCTAACAGAAGCAATGTACGGACTTAGTCATCGCTAATAGGCAATTATCTGACAGTGTGGCACAAATAGAACAGCACTCTCGTGCTTGCTTCGAACTTAGAATTACAGTGTGTACCTGAAAACAAATCAGAAAATTTGATTTACTGACTAAACAGTTTGCAAAAACGGTCTCCTTTGACTTTGAAAGAAGAAGACATTCACATGTGCACTAGAATTGAAAAAACCACCAATCGAACTAACATAACTCTAACCACTTGGGTATTGGGGGTGACAAGAAACCTGTATTCGTGACTGAGCATCTCTCTCCAAGTAAGAAGGTTCTGCATCGGCCTATCAGACTTAAGGCCAAAGAAAAAAACTACAAGTTTGTTTGGGTAAAAGGTGGCCGCATTTTTGAGAGAAAGTCGGAGTCAGCTCCTGTGGTTGTTATTGAAAATTTAGCATCGTTACAAAACTTAACTGATTAGATTTCTTCTCATTTACTTATGTCTTGTTTTTTATGTATACCTGCATAAAATCTACTGTCTTAAATTGTTATTACCAAAACTGTAGAGGCCTAAATTTTACAGTAATATGTGTATACATGAGTATGATATTGTTGTAATGACGGAAACTTGGCTACAAAATAATGTTAACGATTTAGAGTTATTTAACGATAATTATGCTGCATATAGACGAGACAGATACTTGACTGAATCATTTTTAAAGAAGACTGGAGGTGGTGTAATGATTGCCGTCAGTAAAAAAATTGACTCGCATAGGATTAATATCTACATCTTTGTATTGTAGTTCATCTCAGAAATGGTAAAAATCTTATAAAACTTTGCATATTAGCGGTCCATATACCACCTTCAGTTAATTTAAGGAACTATGAAGTAGACAATATTAATAATAATCTTTTCAATTTTGATCACTCATTAGTAATTGGTGAATTTAACCTTCCTAATTTGGAGTGGCTGAAAAATGGTAATGATCCAATTGCTATTTTAAATGAATCTCAATGCCAAAACTTTTATATGATCTCTGAGTTTACGGCCCTAAATAATCTTAAGCAGTTCTATTACATTGAAAACAAAAACTCAAAAATGCTCGATTTAATATTCTCATCAGAAAGTAACGTATGTACTCGTAAACTGACGAAGCATTAACCGTTATTGATCTTTTTCATCCACCTCTTGTATTTGAAATTACTTTCCACTCCATCAATCATTTACAACCATCCCAACAACCTAGGCCAAATTTCGACAAAGCTAACTATGAGTCTATTAAAAATGAATTGGATAGTGTTGATGGGCTCAATATATTTGCATTATGCAGGGATGTCGATGAAATGGTTACTCGCTTTTACGATGTATTGCGTGCTACTATAAGTAAACATGTACCATTAACCACACCTAAAAGCACAAAGTATCCAATTTGGTTTTCTAAAGGTCTTATAAGGAGTATTAAAGAAAAAAAAAAGATGTGTTAAGAAATATAATAATCCGATGGATAAAATTGCCCTAGACTTGTTTGAAACAAAATTTAATGAAACAGTGCTATAATAGTTATTGCAAACGCCTTGAACATAGTATAACCTCAAATCCTAAATATTTTTGGACATTTATAAAGGATAAGCGTAAAAATAGTAGTAATATACCATCCCGTATGCAATTAGACCATGAAACTGGAGAGGATGAAACAATTATGCTTGTTTCATCTGAACTGTGAACTCTTTGCGAAAAATTTCTCATTTATTTATAGTAAAAGTCTGAATCCACAATTTGGTTACCATAAAAGCGATGGTGTCTATTCTTTTTCAATCTCGCTTAGTTCTAGTATGTTGTCGGATAATTTAATTCTCACGAGTTTAAAGAGACTTGACTTAAATAAAGGTCCGGGTCCAGATGGATTACCGCCATTGTTTATATGTCTATATGCTAAGCAACTATCATTGCCACTTACTTGTATCTTCAACGAATCTCTTAAAACTGGAATGTTTCCTTCTTACTGGAAAATGGCTGATATTGTTCCCATTTACAAAGATGGTACTAAGAATAACATCAGAAATTACAGATCCATATCCATTTTATTTATGTTTCCAAAAGATTTTGAAATTTTAATCTACCCTTATGTTTACAATATAATATCCGAGATCCAGACGATCCAAACTATAACCGAGTTTGCGTTTTACGGTTTACGTTTGCAGCATTGCTAATACTCGTGATAAAACACCTCCATATTTATTAACTAATAACTTTGTAGCATTTGTTTTTCATGTTGACTTTTTTCACTTTGTGATTCATCTAATCCCACTTCTGATAAAGGCGAAAGAGCATCATCCTCAGATGAACTCATGATGGATGGCGCAAATATGCGTGCGTTACAAAATAAAATACAAGAAAATATAATAAGCAGATCGTTAACAATTCGTCGCAAATATATGGTACGCTTCCCGATGATGCTTATTTTTAAAATCCTATAATCAACAACGGTTGCCACGATATCACAGATACGACGCTTTGCTAGTGTAAAATCTTTACTCTCCATCCAACCAGTATTTTACAGACGTGCCGACACACATATACAGGGTTATTTTTCAAAGAGTAGATTTTTTTATATAGAAGTTCAAATAAATAAATTATTATAAACCGATATTACATTTTTTTGAAAATACGAGTAAATAAGGCTTCTACTTTTATTTGAAATTATTCCAAATTGAATGTGATTTATGGGCAACAACTACCTTACGCGCGCTCCTGTGTGTGTGATTCAATTCACGTTTTCGTATCTCAAGTTTTTGCCTACTGTTTACGTTCTTAGTGACACGCTTACTACTTATGCTTAAGATAATAACTACATGACGCGAATTATGATTCCAATTTTCCTTTTACACTTTTAACGAGCTTAGGATCGCCATAATAAATAAAATTATAAAATAAATTTTTGCGTATCAACGAAGTAACCGATGACTGTCCTTATTATAGCGTATTTAAAAAATTGGAATAAGCTATTTACACTATATTTACAACTAATTTAACTTCCGTTAACGCAGCAATAATTTTACTGTAACGGTCTTCATACCTTTGAACCTCTTTGACGTAAACACTGTATACACAGATTATACACAAATAAAAGACTAACGGTGAAAGTTCCCTCGAGTTTGCAGATTCACTATTTAAGTTATCTCTCACTGCACTTGAATAGTTTGATTCGATTGGTAGGTTAATTACGACACGTACGCTATTTTTTTTTTGTTTATGAATGTCTGCGTGCGAAAATCAGTTAAAATAATACATTACTACGCATTTTGAATTTAAAAGATGAAAATGACAGAAAGTTTGAGATTGTTTTTAATTATTTTTTCTTCAATATTTGCCTATATTATTTATTATGAACCTTCTCTGCAAATTTGGCTGGTTATTGCAAAATAACCCTATATAAATAAATAATTGAATCAGTTATCCTACTGATTATGTGAGTGGAAAAAAAATTTTCAAAAATATTTCCACGTACGTATACGTTAATATAGCAGCTACCTAGTTTTACGTGGGGAAGTTTGTTTTTGAAGCTTTCTTTCTTCTTTGTTTTTTTTTTCGAGGGTAGGTGCAAAACAGTTAACAGCTGAAATTAGTTCTCGCAATTTATTTACATTTAAAAATAAGTATAATTAACTTTACTTTTTAATTATTAACTTCAGTTTCTAATAATAGTTTTGGAATTATTTTCACTAACAGTAATGTGCATTTAAATTATATCAAAAAACTTACAGTCATCTTCCCTCCATAACATCTGTCACACTAAATAAACATAACTATTTTATAATGATTTCTTATATTTACGCGAACACTACACATTGAATAAAACTATTTTTACGGATTTTATCGCGTTTAATTTTATTAATTTTGATTCCCGACGTTTCGGGTGCTTTACAGCACCCATGGTCATGGGGGGGACTGAGATGTTTGACGTCCCAATGTCATAGTTAGCCCGGCTACCTTCAGTTTTTTTAATATTAATTTTGGTCCGATCTACGCAGAATGAGCTTCAAGATACTTGAAGTTTTGCAGTGGTATGCTTGGGTTTGAATTTAATTTTGTTAATTATAGGATCCCAAGCAGATGGCAGCACCCATCCATCTTCTCTATTGAAATTAGGATGTTTTTTAATTTCAATAGCCTCGCGTATCATCCTTGGTAGGAATCGGTGTTCTTTTGCGAGGATTTGTGGTCTATCAAATCTGATGTAATGGCGGGGACGATCTTGAACATGTTCACCGACTGCAGACTTCTGGGAAGTCTTGAACATGTTCACCGACTGCAGACTGTGAACATTCTGAGAAGTCTATATCAAGTACATATCGTCAGATTTATGTAACGTTAGTCCATACATAAGAATGCCCGAAAGCATTTCGGGATTAAAAATATCTGGACTATTGATGGGGCAATCTATGTGAAGCACTCGGGTGGCCGAACGAAGATTTTCACTGAAGAGGAATTGGATGGTCTGGCCAAGTACCTCATGGATGGCTCCCCGGAGAGTTCTAACAAGGCCCCCAATACAAAGAACACATCAACGCAGCAGAGCTCTTTGAATCGGCAACATGATGGAGCACGTCGCACTTAACTCACCTTGATGACGTAAAGAGATCTAGACGACTGGTAGGCAAGAAGTAATTTCTATGCTTTTAACTTTCCAAGGTATTCTTGTTATTCTCATTATCATATTATTGGTTATATTCAACTTTCTTTTTATACTTTTATTCTTTCTCTTACGGTTTATTTTGTCTGGTAACTTAATAACCATTTTTAGTCTAATAAACCTTCAGTATTTGACTGCGTAATTAATCGATCATATCATCTATACTATACACATAATAAATCTGTAGATTTCGTTTAGTTATGTCTGTAATTCTAATATATTCTCGAAAAAACAAGTCACAAGAACCCTTTATTTAGTCCCCTGACTAAATAAAGTGTTCTGAAGCCAAATCAGTAGTTTTATGAATATTTCTCTGTCTGTCTGTCTGTGTATTCCGGATTCACACAAGAACTACTAAACCGATTTACATAAAATTTTGTATGTAGGTAGTTAGTAACCCGGGGCAACTTATAGGCTACTATTTATCCGATTATGGAACTTCAAAAAAAGAAGGTTAAGTATTTTCCTTCCTTTAGATGTTAATTTTCTATTATATTTTAGTTATAAGCGGGATGACGTATGTTTTTCAAATAAATACCATATTTATAAATAAAATTTAAAATATAGTTATAACCTTAGTAAAATAATTAGAAACTACATCGATTTAGTTATCAAAGCAGCGCCACCTATCATCAAATGTAAAAAGTAGTATATTTTGCCTTCAGTTACTAATAAATTAAATAATATAAATAACTTACATTTATACTATGTTTAAATAACTAGGTTTTTAATATCATTTAAAAATTATAACGTTTAGGTTTTTGGTACTTACTGTAATAATTTCAATAGATAATAGTGACGTCTATCAAAAATATGAAAATTGATAAGGTTTTTATTTCAATTACTAATCTATATGTAAACTGATTAAAACTGGTCTGTCTGTAATTATTACAAAATTTTCATTATCATCATAGTTTTATTAAAGAGATTTTTATATGATCATGAATCATAAAATTGTCTATCATTTCGTGAAATGGTGTGGTCATTTCATGATATTTAACACTGTTTGTTGACAATCTCATGATATGGCTTAACCAAATCAAAGAATAGAAATCGTTTGAAGTTATTAATAACTAAACACAACGTTGCTATTTCATGATATGGTCAGATGACGATATCATTAAATCGTTTTTCACCGCTAGCAGCGCTGACAGCGTATTTTTTTTTTCAGAAACAGATCTTTTAACAGAATTGACATCACTTTATGCCTTATTGATATAATAAATAAATGTTCGCTTCTATCGCTGATATTACTAGATAGTATAGTTTTGGCTTTCATTATTTCATCTCATAATAGCGCCATCTCCTTTCTACCAAATAAACTAAAACGGTAAGTCACTGATAAAATTAAATAATAGAATGCTACTGAATATACGATGTAAATATTTGAAAATTTGTTCGTGGCATCGTTGGATGTGTAATTACTTGGTAGACGTGGGCAACAATCATGCAAAAGCTTAGTTTCAGTTTTTAAGAATTGTATTTAAACAAATACGAGGGCCGTGTAGCTCGCCGTGAGATTTCATCATGGCATGGGAGCAAAACGTGTACGATTCCCTCGAGAATGAACCTGTTATAGAAAATTTTGAGACGTATATTAGCTGCTACTTTACTTTTTTACCTTTAATAAGACTTATAAATCAGTTTGCAATTTAAGATAGCTTTCATATTTTCAGACATATTAAGATATTTGTGACAGTCCTGGTTTCATAGCTCATATGAGTATATGTAAATGTACAGGCTCTTGTTGAAAAATACTTTAATTAAAGAAAGCAGATTTTACTTAAACAAAGGTTCATTTTATTTTACTTGTCAAAGGCGGTAGTCAAACTGATTAAAACTTAAATTTCATGGTACGTAAGCATTATTATATATTTTAGCATATATTTGAATTGCAATTTGAAGTGTCGATTTACCATGTTCTCGGCGGTGAAGGAAAATCACACTTTTTTTGGCCAAAAACTCTTTGCGGTCTGTGCCCAGTAGTAACATGTATGTAAGCTGCTACTTTTTTACTTTTCATGGGGCAATATATGCAGTTTTTATTTCATTTATATTTTCGTGTATGTTACTTTTTTGCTTTCACTCTACCGTAAATATTAAAGATTGCAAAGATGAGTAGAAATCGTTATCATCAGCCTATCAAAAGCCCACTGAAATGAACAAAGGCCTCCCCCATAAATTGTTATAGTTGCCACGCTTGGTAGGCGGGTTGGCAAACGCAGCTATTATTATTTTGATCTGGTGGCAGATTCTCTTTCACCGCCAAAACAAGGCGAACATTATTCTACTCCCGTTTATGAGTGTAGTGCTTCCCAGGTTCACTGTAAATAAAATTTCTAAGTAATAAAACTAATTTTAAGGATTTTATCGCGTTTAATTTTAACTTCTTTAATTCCCGATGTTTTGGGCACTTTACAGCACCCATGGTCACGGGAGGACTGAGGTGTTTGACGAACTTATATCATAGTTAGAATAGAATAGAATTGAACAAATGCAGTAGTATGCTTGGGTTTGAATATAATTTTATTAATTATGGGGTCCTTACCAGATAGTAGCACTCAGCCGTCTTCCCTATTAAAATTAGGATGTTTTTTAATTTTAATAGCCTCGCGAATCATCATTGGTAGGAATAGGTGTTCTATTGCAAGGATTTGTTGTCTATCAGATCCGATATAATGATTAGAATAATACTAAACATGTTAACATACTTTAGACTTCCCGGAGCGTCGATGATGCACATCAACGATATGTTCTTTTACGCGGGTTTTTATGGGACTTTCATTCAAAGATGCGTAAAAAAAAACCCAACGCAAAAAGAGTTAAATTACACGTGATAAAATCCGTAACATTCGTTTTATGGAATAATTGTGTGGTATAATATATCATTATAGAACTGCATTTATGAAATTTTGAAGTCTACCCAAACGTAAAAAAAATATCCATATCTATTTTATGGTGCCAATCAATATTAAATAGGACCATTAATATGAATAAAATATCTCAAATAAACATTATACCGTAAATTGATAGAAGACCATGAAATTCATCATTATTTTGTTAAAACTAAATTAACTTTAATTATGAATGAATGTAAAGAGTAAAATGTAAATAATAATAATAAATTTTGATTCCAAGACAATTTACCTTTCTTATGGATACATCGGAAGACACGCCCGATATAAAAAATAGTAGGTGTTTTTAGATATATATATTCACGTGTTCCTATAGCATATTATATCTATGCCAAATTTATGTCAAATACCTAATCTACGACACTCACGCATGTTTTTAAAAAAAATATTTTATTAATTTTTTCTTATAATTGGAAACACTGTGTTGGCCTGCTTTGTAGCTATTTAGTGTATTATTTTATACATATTTTTCCTGCTTTAATTTATAGTTTAGTTACTTTTTTGTTATTTAGTACCGATTTTTTCATGTAATCAGTCAACTTCTAGGATGATGCTTCATGATTTATTAATATTAAGTCATTGTTTTCTATGTTTAGGTTATATTTTTATGTACTATCGATAAATATATTTATTATAATCGTATTTTAATATAAATATTTGTATTTTATATATTTTATATTGGATATATTATACAATAAACACTGCATTGTCCATAAATAATATGCGTGTTAGCATAATCCTGTGTGGTGTATACACAGACATGATGGCACTACACAATCACATGATCAACGATAGTCCAGGAGAAAGCAAAGGTCGTCAGAAAGAAAAACTAAACAGTTCAAATCCAAATCACAAGCAATCAAGTCCAATAAACGAAGCAAAAAGTTGTTACTACAAAACCGTCACGAACGAACACGGAAAGATACGCAGTGAACGACGGGGCGTAACGTACTGCTCTATATACAGGGTATTTTTGAAACGCTCCCGAAAACGAAGACAGACGAGAGTACTAACTATATCTTTGATGATGGGTGAAATATAAAATCGATCCTTATAAAAAAAAACATCTTTTCACAACGTTTTATTAGATTTATTCACGCTCCATCGTGTTAGTATAGTTAAATAAAACGTTAATTTCATTAAAAAAAAAACATGAAAATACTTAAACATAAAACCAGCAGTGGAATTACTGAATTACAATCAGCTGACTAGGGGTCAATGTACGCGCGAACGCCGAATTCGCGCGGCCCGCAACTAGCGATGGTACCACAATACCTAATAATTTACAACACTTGTCTAAATACCTAACTTATCTACTTAACCTACTATTTTGCCACTGTGCTTGTCTCCACGTAGCCACTTTAATTCAAATTCACAGGTTAAATAAACCAAATAACTGGTTCGATTCCCCGCTAATGAAAAAAATACTTAAATGAAATGTTAACAAGATTAGAGTCATGCGTTTTATTCATCGTGTAGGTATGTTTATTATTCTGATGTATTCAGTTATGTACCTATTCAGATCAGTTCAGTACTAAGTTATTTAAAAAAAAATAGGTATGAATCAGCTTACCGCTCTAAATCCTCCGTGGTCTTATGAGATGCGGCTCAAATTGTGCTCCATTCATTTCGAGGCAGATGTGGGCTCGGTGTTGCGTCTCCTCATGCAGGCGGGGCATCATCGTGTGGTCTTCGACACAGTCCGCACGTATTTTGTCGAAAACATCCACGATCCTTTGGCGCATTTCGTCAGCACTATCACACTCACGATTAAAAACCCTTTCTTTCACATACCCCCACAGAAAGAAGTCTAACGGGGTCAGATCTGGTGAGCGAGGTAGCCAAGCGTGTGGTCCTAGTCTGCCAATCCAGCGATCATCAAATAATTCGGTAAGGCGCTCACGGACGAACCTCACGACATGTGGAGGTGCACCATCATCATGGAACCATTTGCGGCGATATTCATCCAACGATAGGTCGTCTAAAATGTCAACCAACTGTTCATTTATAAAGTTTAGGTATCGCTGGCCGTTAATTCGCTGTGGCAGAAACACTGGTCCGATTATGCGATCCTTAAATAAACCTGCCCATACGTTAACCGACCATCGGGTTTGGTGCCCGGTTTGTCGAACAGCGTGCGGGTTAACCTCTGAATACACGTGTGTATTTCTTCGGTTCCACAGGCCGTTTCTGGTAAATGTCGACTCGTCCGTCCAGATAACGTGCTCAATGGAACCAGGCACACGTTGTTGTTGGTCTAATAACCAACGACAGAAAACTCGTCGGCGGTCGTGATCGCCGGGAACTAAAGCTTGCACTTTGTGCACTTTGTATGGCCGCATTCGGTTACGCTTTAACACTTTGTGAACTGAACAGTATGACACACTTGTTCCATCCCGACGTCTTAACAATTTAGCGATACTTCGTGTACCTAGGTTCGGATACCGACGAACGACATCTAAAATGCGCTCCTCGGAGTGAACAGTCACTTGACTTCCACCTCCTGCCGCTACCGGAGCAATGGGCCGATTTTCCAACACTCGCTGAAATGCTGCTATTATCAGACGAGAGTCAGCTGGGTGTCGAGCGGTCGGGAATTTCTCTCGGTAAATTCGTAATACACGCGAAGCATTCCCTCAAGCTTCTCCAAGGCACATTAACTTGTTGCCGTATTCACGAGCACTATAAACGTACGCGTTAGGCATTATTAAAACAAAAAAGAAATACAAATCGTAACAACAAGAATAACACGTAATAACAAGTAGGTAGTAAAGTAATAACAATAAGAATTTAATAAACAAAACAAATGAACTGTCGCTCATACTTGAGTGTCCAAAGTCAACACGGAACTGTCTCAAAACTAAAATTAATAATGAATCCATAAAACTGAAGCCTACTGCGTCCTAACGTCCTTGCGGTAAACACTTTGAACATTCCCACAGACCGTCAAATGTTATGACATTGCCAACTTTTATTTTATAAGTTTAGTTTCCATATGATCCTACGACTAGTCTTTCATATGGAATTTAGAAGTTATAGTTGTAATTTTTAATCATCATCATCATCATCATCATTACAGCCCTTCACAAGTCCACTGCTGAACATAGGCCTCCCCAAGGAATGCCACAAAGCACGGTCCTGAGCCACCCGCATCCATCGACTTCCTGCATGTCTTACCAGGTCGTCCTCCATCTAGTGGGGGACGCCCTACACTAAATCCGCCGGTACGAGGCCGCCACTCGAGAACTTTTCCCCATCGGTTGTCGGTTCTTCGAGCTATATGGCCGGCCCATTGCCACTTCAGCTTACTAATCTGTTGGGCTATGTCGGTCACTCTGGTTCTACCGGATATCCTCATTTCTAAGTTTATCACGCAGTGAGACCCCGAGCATAGCCCTCTCCATAGCTCGCTGAGCGACCTTGAGCTCCTCATCCGGCCAGCAGTGAAGGACCACGTCTCAGTTCCGTAGGTCATCACTGGCAACACGCACTGGTTGTACAGCCTCGTTTTCAAGTTTTGAGGTATACCTGACGAGAAGATGTGCCGTAATTTCCCGAACGCTGCCCAGCCGAGTTGAATCCGTCGATTGACCTCTCGGTCGAAGTTGGACTTACCTAGTCGGACTATTTGTCCCAGGTAAACATATTCGTCAACAACTTCGAGCTTAGTGCTCCAACAACTACCGGCATAGGTGTGACATGGACATTAAACATGATCTTTGTTTTGTCCATGTTCATCTTAAGACCTATCCGTTGGGAGGCTATTGAGGTCATGAGCATAGTGCTTAGGTCCTCCAGCGATTCTGCCATAAGGACTATATCATCGGCAAATCGAAGGTGGTGATGTACTCGCCATTGATGTTAATGCCGTATCCTTTCCAGTCCAGAAGCTTGAAAACGTCTTCCAATGCAGCGGTGAAGAGTTTCGGGGATATAACGTCACCCTGTCTTACACCTCTCTGCAGTTGGATAGGTTTTGTACTCTGGTTCTGTACTCGGATAGCCATCGTGGCCCTACTGTACAAACGCCCCAGCACTTCGATATACCGACAGTCAACTTGGCACCGCTGAAGGACTGCAGCACCGCCAAATTTCGACGGAATCAAAGGCTTTCTCATAGTCCACATACGCCAGACATAGTGGCAAATTGTACTCCTCGGACTTCTGTACAATTTGCCGAAGGGTATGTATGTGGTCTATAGTTACTAAAACCCAGGCTTGTTCGGGAGGCTGGAAGTCGTCGAGTCTGCGTGCGAGACGATTCGTAATGACTCTCGAAAACAGCACGTAGACGCGGCTCAGAAGGAAATCGGTCTGTAGTTCTTCAAGAGAGCGTTGTCGCCTTTCTTGAAGAACAAGACCACCACTTCTGCTCCACGCCTCCGGTGTAGTGCCACCATGTAGGACGGAATTAAAGAGCTTCTGAAGGACTTCAGTACCGGTTTTCCACCCGCTTTCAAGCTCCGCTGTAATTCCATCCTCGCCTGGGGCCTTGTTGTTTTAAGGTGCTGGAGCCATTCTAATCTCGCTCAGACTGACGTCCGGGATATCATCGGAATAGTGTCGGATAAGACTCGCTCTTGGATCGTTACTCACACTTGCGTGGCTCCAACGATGATGTGTACAGCTGCCCATAGAACCTCTCAATCTCACTCAAAATCTCAGGTGTCCGGAAACGACGCTGCCACTCGGTCTTCAGCTTCGACAGTTGGCTCTTTCTGGCAGACAGATCTCTGGCAAAGACTTTGGAGCCCTGGTTCCGCTCGATCGCTTCTTCAATACGAGCTGTATTGAAGTTGCGCAAATCCGCCGCATGCATTTGGAGATCTGTCTGTTCAGTTGCCTGTATGCTATCAAATCTACTGAAGATTGCAGCTTCATTTCCCGTCTAACAGCCATGAGATTAAGAGTGTGATCGGAGAGTTTTGTGTTCTTCTGCGGCGGGTCTTACAAAACTTAGCTCCGACCGCATGGACAGTTTCCACGAGCTTGTCATTCATATCGTCCACTGCATTGCAATCTTCTAGGCACTGAAAACGGTTTTGTAACTCGAGCTGAAAGGTTTCGGGACTTTGGATTAGAGCACGAGAGTACTAACTATATCTTTGATGATGGGTGAAATATAAAATCGATCCTAATAAAAAAACATCTTTTCACAACGTTTTATTAGATTTATTCACGCTCCATCGTGTTAGTATAGTTAAATAAGACGTTAATTTAATTTAAAAAACATGAAAATACTTAAACATAAAACCAGCAGTGGAATTACTGAATTACAATCAGCTGACTGGGGTCAATGTACGCGCGAACGCCGAATTCGCGCGGCCCGCAACAACGATGGTACCACAATACCATTATTAAATTTACAACACTTGTCTAAATACCTAACTTATCTACTTAACCTACTATTTTGCCACTGTGCTTGTCTCCACGTGGCCACTTTAATTCAAATTCACAGGTTAAATAAACCAAATAACTGGTTCGATTCCCCGCTAATGAAAAAAATACTTAAATGAAATCTTAACAAGATTAGATTCATGCGTTTTTATTCATCGTGTAGGTATGTTTATTATTCTGATGTATTCAGTTATGTACCTATTCAGATCAGTTCAGTACTAAGTTATTTAAAAAAAAATAGGTATGAATCAGCTTACCGCTCTAAATCCTCCGTGGTCTTATGAGATGCGGCTCAAATTGTGCTCCATTCATTTCGAGGCAGATGTGGGCTCGGTGTTGCGTCTCCTCATGCAGGCGGGGCATCATCGTGGTCTTCGACACAGTCCGCACGTATTTTGTCGAAAACATCCACGATCCTTTGGCGCATTTCGTCAGCACTATCACACTCACGATTAAAACCCTTTCTTTCACATACCCCACAGAAAGAAGTCTAACGGGGTCAGATCTGGTGAGCGAGGTGGCCAAGCGTGTGGTCCTAGTCTGCCAATACAGCGATCATCAAATAACCAAGGCGCTCACGGACGAACCTCACGACATGTGGAGGTGCACCATCATGCTGGAATAATTTGCGGCGATATTCATCCAACGATAGGTCGTCTAAAATGTCAACCAACTGTTCATTTATAAAGTTTAGGTATCGCTGGCCTTTAATTCGCTGTGGCAGAAACACTTGTCCCAGTATGCGATCCTTAAATAAAACTGCCCATACGTTAACCGACCATCGGGTTTGGTGCCCGGTTTGTCGAACAGCGTGCGGGTTAACCTCTGAATACACGTGTGTATTTCTTCGGTTCCACAGGCCGTTTCTGGTAAATGTCGACTCGTCCGTCCAGATAACGTGCTCAATGGAACCAGGCACACGTTGTTGTTAGTCTAATAACCAACGACAGAAAACTCGTCGGCGGTCGTGATCGCCGGGAACTAAAGCTTGCACTTTGTGCACTTTGTATGGCCGCATTCGGTTACGCTTTAACACTTTGTGAACTGAACAGTATGACACACTTGTTCCATCCCGACGTCTTAACAATTTAGCGATACTGTGTACCTAGGTTCGGATACCGGCGAACGACATCTAAATGCGCTCCTCGGGTGAACAGTCACTGACTTCCACCTCCTGCCGCTACCGGAGCAATGGGCCGATTTTCCAACACTCGCTGAAATGCTGCTATTATCAGACGAGAGTCAGCTGGGTGTCGAGCGGTCGGGAATTTCTCTCGGTAAATTCGTAATACACGCGAAGCATTCCCTCAAGCTTCTCCAAGGCACATTAACTTGTTGCCGTATTCACGAGCACTATAAACGTACGCGTTAGGCATTATTAAAACAAAAAAGAAATACAAATCGTAACAACAAGAATAACACGTAATAACAAGTAGGTAGTAAAGTAATAACAATAAGAATTTAATAAACAAAACAAATGAACTGTCGCTCGCGCATGCGTGTCCAAAGTCAACACGGAACTGTCTCAAAAACTAAAATTAATAATGAATCCCGCCAAAACTGAAGCCTACTGCGTCCTAACGTCCTTGCGGTAAACACTTTGAACATTCCCACAGACCGTCAAATGTTATGACATTGCCAACTTTTATTTTATAAGTTTAGTTTCCATATGATCCCTACGACTAGTCTTTCATATGGAATTTAGAAGTTATAGTTGTAATTTTTTTAATACAATTAGACAATCAATTGTACCCTGACGAAACAAGCAGTTCGTTACTACAAAAATGATATTGAAATTAATAAACGTACTTACTTGGGTACTCACTTACACAATTATAAACACTATTTCATCGTTATCTTTGATTTTGTATAAGAAAATAGAAATAAAATGGTATTGAATAATTTAATAGTTAAAATCAATAGCAATTATGATCGACAGTTAATTAATCTAAAAAATAATTATTGAACTTTACTTTTATTGACTTTCCGTTTTTAATCCATCCAATACTTTGATTTGAAAAGAGGTACGTCAAAACTATTAAAAATTACTTGCAAGTTTTATTGTAATTGCCGCCTCTAATTCTTATGTCGCTTGCAAACAAATCTTAGTAGGTAAATTTGGGGAATTCCCCATATGTTGGCAACGCTGACGCGAGGTGACACACAGTCGGCCGGGCGGCGGCAGCGCGTGGTACGAAGGGGACGCGACGGGGGAATGCTCGCCAGTATTACTGTGCGCGCACGCTATTGGTTACTTATTCTTCCCGCGCTTTGAAAAAGCGATGTTTCCCAATATACAGTCGCACACACAGCTTTCTTTGCACGACGCGCGACGATGGTTTTAAAAAAGGAAAAAAATTTATTTATATCTATTGTTTTATGACTGAACTAGTGAACGAAAAGGTAAATAGAAGGTGAATGGCGAAAATTGTGCAGTAAAGTTAAATGTATTGAGGAAGAATACCGAAAAAATTACCATGTGGTCAACCTGATGACGGAAACATTTATCATTCGCATTGATGATGATGATTCTGATGTGTGATGATGAAGTAGCATCCAGTAACACCAACACAACATCGACATCTTACTTCCATGTTCCATGTTCCAACGGTATAATGGACGGCGTGTCACCCTTAGCTTAAGTTTTCTTGTTACAAACTACTTTATTTTACGATAGAAATAAAAAATAATGCTCAAGTAAACATTATCCATTTTTAATTTCAACCTCTTCCAAAGTTCTAAGTAGCTAGTAAAGTACCTATTATGATTCTACAATAAAACCATTAATTACTATTATAATATTATAAAACAATAGCCTAGTACCTAGTAGTGTAGTACTTTAGAACGCGACTGTACCCATGCGCAGACACAACCCCTCCACTATCGCTCAGCGTTCTTTTTACGTGACGGGACCTGTAGCGAGCTAGATAATAATAGCTGATTTTATGATTTATTTATTTTAAATTCCACTGCTGGTTTAATGTTTAAGAATTTTCATGTTTTTTTTAATGAAATTAACGTTTTATTTAACTATACTAACACGATGGAGCGTGAATAAAGCTAATAAAACGTTGTGAAAAGATGATTTTTTTTTCATCAGGATCGTTTTTATATTTCACCCATCATCAAAGATATAATTAGTACTGTCGTCTGTCTTCGTTTTCGGGAGCGTTTCAAAAATACCCTGTATTGTCGACTATTGTCTCGCTCGCATTAGTCAAATGGTGTATCTATCCGTCTCACACATTAAAAAAATTGGTGTCACTATCTGGCTTGCTCACATTTCGTAAAATTTCATTCTCCGTCTCTCTCCGTCTCTGACACATCACTATGTGTCTCACTCGCACATCATAGAATGACTCTCTCCGTCTCCTCCGTTTCACTCAAAATAGAATCTTAAAGTTACGGCCTTGAGGAAAGCCTTAATCACACTAGAATCATTTTAAGTAAGAAAAAAGTATTAAAACTAGGTTTATTTACAAAATTAAAAAATAAATTTTCAAGAAATTATCTAGCAAGTGTCATACCATTTTGAAATCCTTATCAAATGCGCCAACTTTCGAAGTTACTTGCCAAACTAGCGTAGTAATTTTTTTATTCAGTGCAGTCAGTTAAAATTTGGCGAAGTATTAACTATGAATACTTATTTGGGCTAAATGTTGCATTTTCTCCCAAGCTGGAGCAGTTGGCTTTAAATTTCAGGCAACAACTTACAAAAGCATTATTTATGATTACAAAGTAAAAACAAAATTCAAAAGTAAAATAAAGATTTGTAGTAAGTTGTGTATGATATTATTTTTTAAAATACATAACTTAAATATACATACTTATTATACAGTTTAAATATCTATAATAGATAAAAAACAGTATACAAACTGGTTTTTGCAAGGCCACAAAACAATGAGATAGCAAAAGAAACAAGTAACTTTATCAGAAAAAGAAGAAAGAGAAAGAAGAAAGAGAAGAAGAAAGACTTCAATGATCCCATTGAAGCTGTATTTCGGAATATTCAGCAATCATTAATTAAATATGATAGTTTACACAATAAAATAATGTTTTACTTTAGCTGGACAAGGATACTATAAAAGAAATAATAAAAAATATTTTTAATTACGAAAATATATTGAATGTTAAAAACTGGGTGAAATTGACAGTGATCAGAAAATTTATTGCTCCACAATAAGAAAAGAGAACTTTTATAACTCAAAATTTGCTTAAAAGGCAATAAAATTAAATATCAACTGAATACTATAATTATAACCTACAATAGCTTATCAATGTAAGTATCAGTATTTGGATAGAACATTTGGAAAAATACAGAGTCCGACGTAAAATCCATTAAATGTTACTTAGATTGTTTAACGTTATTGTTTTTCAGAGGTATAGGTAGAAGGATATATATAGGTGAAAAATAACAAGTTTCCATACGAGAATATCACATTTTAAAAAAAATATTGAATTTCAAATCTAAACAGCATTTCAAATTTCAGCTTCATGGCTTAAATATTTTTCGATATATCGAGTTTTAAAAACTTTGAAATCGCTGTCCTGTATTTGAGTTTTGCATTTACGGGATTATATTTAGGGACTGTCGAACATTTAAAACACTGTTTACAGACCGCCTCAGACTCTATTTCTACGGCATGCTCGAACACTACTAGTGCATTTTCTTCACAGTGAAGCAGTAGCGCGTGGAGCCCCGTGTTCGGTCGCTTATTGTTCGCAGCAGTGAATACTTCTGGCAAGCATTTGAAGTATGCCAGTATAACATTATACAATTAGCTTCATTTCCGAATCATGTTGATTATTTTATGTTTTATTACATGTAAAAATGCAATTAACACGCCGAGACGAGCATGCTTCAAATTTAGTTGTTATGTCTGGCATCATTCCACGTGGACCAGCTTCTGAGCATAAAAGACTCACGAAGGTGTTCGTGTTAATTCTTGTGAACGCTTTTCGTTCCAATCTGCAATATGTGCTGAATATCATCATAAGTAATTCATCTATTTTTAAAAACGTTAAAAATGTTTCCAGCGCAGAAACATTTTTCAATTAAACACGATATTTCAATTGAGTTCATAAAAATGTAAAAGGTAGAGGGAAATTCAAATTGTAACATTTGTATCTTTAGTTTTATGTTATCTTGTTTTCGAAATAAATTGTAACTGGCCAGTGTCTCATACAAAAAAAAACTATTTTCGCAAATCTTTCTGCGTGGCCTGTCATAATCTTTGTATTTATTCCGTAACTTCTGAAGACTGGAA
Source organism: Parnassius orleans (assembly GCA_029286625.1). Lineage (NCBI taxonomy): Eukaryota > Metazoa > Arthropoda > Insecta > Lepidoptera > Papilionidae > Parnassius > Parnassius orleans. Next base: position 94,885 of record JAGSMP010000215.1, on the reverse strand, counting down.
ACAACAAAGTGACAAAAAGTTCCTTTATTTGGCTGGTGATTGCTTATATTTTCATCGCAGTAATCGTTATTTCTTTTATAAACAAAGCTTCTTATATATATTATTATATATTATTTATCTGTCTGTGGCGCATTTTCGACCACAAACATTTTTACGGTCTTGGGCTCTATTGGACCCCGGGTGTAATAGCTTACTGCTTCTTCTACTCCTTCGCGGAGATTTGGACCTCCCTTTGTAATCATGATAACCTAATTGATTACAAGAAGACAGGTTAACTTTTGTCGGACCAATGGACAAGATCGGCGGTTTTGTAACGCGCTCCAATAAAAGGACAAAACACTTGGCATGTGCTGTTGCAACGATAAAGTTTCCCTGTGTTACTAGGTAAACCAGAAAAAAATCTCTTTATATTTGATGTGGATGAATCTCTGCAGTTTTTTAAACATTATCCAAAAGTACAATTTGTGTTTTCAAACTATTTTTTTGCAGAACACAGGGAGTTAATTGTACCCTGTTTTCCGCCAAATACTACTATATCTACTCGAGAATACTACATTTCTCGAGAGATTACTCCGCATGACAGTTTTCTTTTACAGGTGTTCACTCTCTCACTGCTCTCTTGCTGCTATCACAACACAAAAAATAATATCCTTTTTTGCTCCATAATTACCAAGAAAAAAAGAGCAGTACTCAGTGGCGCCATCTGGGTAGTTCCGACGAATTTTTTAAATTATTCTAGCAATATTATATTATTATTATACCGGAAAAACTTATTATACTGGAAAAACTTATTAAACTTCAATTTCTCAAAAAATTGAAGTTTTTCCGGTATAAAAAGCCTATGTTCATGTGCAAAAAATCAGATCGATACTTTGCTTCGTTGCGGCATGAAAGAAGAACAAACAAAAAAAGCATATTATGCGCTTCTGTATAGTATTAAAGTAAGGTAAGGGTAGTATAAGTAAAGTAAGGGTAGTAGTTTATCATTTTTTAATTTTCTATGTTTTAAGTACTTTACAGCACCTATACTCAAGAGACGACTGACTGATTTGTTGAATATCTAATTTCATCGTAACTCAGACTACCTTCAGCTTTTAATTTGAAAAATAATTATTAAGCTTTAAATCTCGCATAATCTACACATAAAATCAGTTCAGATACTAAAAGGCACTCAAAATGTGTGAAGTTCAAAATAAATTCAAGCAAAGAAGATACGTGTTTTTTTTTGTATACAGGTTTTTTTATATACACCGAATTGCCTAATTAAGTCGAAAAAAAATTATTAAAACTACAAACGATTTGTATCCGCTGAAGTACGCAATCCTGCTATTTCTCTGTTAACCCACTGCAATGCTGCATGCACAATCAACACAGTACACATTGTCTGCACCTCCAGAAGAAACAATATAAAATGTGCCAAGCAAAGCACGCAGTATACAGAAATAACTAGTTCTGAAAAACAAAAAAATTCTTAAAATATTATGTAGAAAAATATTCTATGAAACATGAAATTCTAAATCTATTTACCGTTTTCAATTTGAAATTTTATTATATTTACAAAAACGAATAATTCTAAAACAATTAGTGCACAGTTCCCTGTTATGATCGATGCTATTACCATCTTCTTAATTTTTTGATTCAGATTTTCGGCACAGTTATATTTCACATTTATCTAAATCCACAAAACAAAAGTTATATTAGGTCGGGTTTAAAATTCAGCCTAATAATGATTTATAAGAATAATAAACCTTTTTAATACAAGTAACGTATTTTAAGAAACGATTCATACGCTGCCGTCCACCATATACTCCTAAGAAAAGAATTGTGATCGTAAATGTGATATCTCCAATAAAAAATACATAAAAGGTAGTCGTATTCAAAAGCGCAGATTTCGGATAATAACTGATGTATACGATGAGACCATTTATAATGAATAGATCTGAAAAAAATATTAACTGTTACTCAGAAAAATATTATTGTGAAATAATTAAAAATTAACGGTAAATAAATATTTGAAAAATGATGAAAATTTTGCTGTATAATAAATATTTTAAAATTTTCCGATTGTCCTTATATTGCTATCCTTTGAGAAACATTAATTCTTAAAAAAAAATATTTTTATTTTTTAAGCTTTATCTTCTCCTTGAACAATCTCTAACTATTGTTTTATATAAGCCAAAAAAAATAAACTTGAAATATTTGGCCAATACTCTAGGCAACCGGGTTGTTTTTTTTTTATAAAATAAGGGTGACAGATGAGCACACAGTCCACCTGTTGGTAAATAGGTGCTGTGGCCCATAGACATCTACATCTATCCTCGGTTGAGAATAAAAATGCAGATGTGTTGTCAACCAGGGTTAAAAGGGTATCTGGTTCGCTAAACTCACCATACGTAACACAGCAGCATTGAGCTGCTATTTTACGCTGGTTCTGTGAAAGCGTGGATCTTCCCCGGTCCAGCCGACCCATTCGTGCTGACCAGATGGAAAATATATTATATGGTGAATATAGATATGATAGACTGGTGATGCCGTACTTTATTACCAGCCTATGAGAATTAGATTCATCCTTTCTTAATGAAAAAATAGTTCGTGCTCTAATACCAGAGTGAACATTGCATTTATATAAAAAAGGGTTATGTGGAAACCGTAATAAGCAAAAATAAATAATGCCCCGCTACCAGGCACTTAGAGATAGAAGAAAAAGTTTACCGCACTGGCCCAATTTATTTTGGCGGACTTCTTGATCTCCAAATATTTCTTTATTATTTCATCATGCAAGTTTCTTCACAAATAATTTGAACAACATTCGCAATTTCAACATTATTGGCAAGGGCTTACTCCTAAAGTACTCATTTATATTTACAGAAAAATTCTGGCAATTAATAAAAACAAAAAACAAATTTAAAATAGACTCTTAAAAAACTTACTAATAGCTGTGATTATGATACAACTGCCAACTGTGTAGGAATTTGCTACGCGCGCTAAGTAACTTGAGCCGACCTGTTTGAGATGTAGTGGGGCGCATCCACAAAAGCGTGAAATTCGCAGTACAAAAGCAAATGCACCATCGATTACAAACTCAGATTCATGGATCATCTTTGAATGAGCTCTTTTTATTTTACATGAGACATGATCTTAATGTATTGGAATATCGACTGAAACTGCAGATTACTCATATTTTATGCATATAAGACACTATCATTAAAAATGGATTAAAAACAAAAAACTGAATAGTGAATTACGTTTCGAAATCACGCAATACCACATACTTATTTACGTCGTAACATTAAATAACGACATCCGATAAAATCTAATTGTTGAATTAATATAGCTGTGTGTGTTTTTATATTGACATTTTTTTTTGGGGTTGTACGTGTACAACGTGGTACTTTCATTGTAATAAATCTATATAAAAGCTAACATTTTCTGTAATAAGCATTTCCGGTAGCTTTATAAAGGATAAGCTTTAAAATGGAGCCAAATTAGTTATTTTGAAAAAAAAAACTGTGTGCCTTTCTATCTGTCTGTCCGTGTAATAACGATTCACACAATAATTACTAGACCAATTTCCATGAAATTTGATATGGCGGTATTTCTGATGACCCTGGGTAGCATACAGACTAATTTAACTTTAAACACTTGTAACAATGAATTTATATTCAAAATCACTCGCAACGTATCATTGTTAATTCGTAGTAAAGCCAAGCTGCAGCTATATTATGGTTGTAGCACCCATGGGCCGGCTCGAACGAGAAAGGACCGATCTCACAGAATACCAAAGTAAAATAGCAGCTTAAAGCTGCTGTGTTTCGAATTGTGAGTGTAAAGGACCGGAGACCCTTTTTACTGGAAACTAGACATTCTATATATATATATAGAATAGAAAGTTAGTCCTTAGGGCGACAAACTATAGGTGGATACATGTAGATATCTATGCTCCACTGTATCCACTTACCATCAAGACTTGATTTTTAATTTATTCTATTATTCTGCTGAAGAAAATGCTTAAGATATAAAGAAGCGAGTACCCTCGGTTTCGTAGTCCGTAACATTAAGGTCGTGGGTTGAATTCGTTATTTGACTGTTGTTATAAATCACTCCTTACACAAGATTTTCGGGGTATTACAACGGAAATTGGATCTGTGTGGGACAAAATAATAGTGCCAGAATGTATGCGCATGCATAGGTGAACTCTCTATTCCTTCAGTTTCATAGTTAGATGGGACGTTAATCCGACACGACCGGAGAGAGATTAGAGGCAGAACCAACAGCTGTATGTGTACGTGAAGTTGGCACTGGCCGCCTTGACCGAAATACGGTCTGAAGAACTATTCCACTGCCTTCTTTACGTTAATGTTTGCCTGGTACTTTTCTTACTATTTATAAAAAGCAAACATTAGTCAAATTAGGCCAAATTATGTTAACGTGAAATGCATCATTATGACAAAACTAAAATGAAGAGTCTGGTAGTTATGAAAATATTCTACTGGACTACTGAGTATTTTCTACCCTAGTGGTCTTAATAACAGTTAGTCCTACTTGGTAAAAATTCCCAGTAGTTTTAATAATAAGATTATTTCGTAAGACTACTGCGAATACAACATGCCACGAAGAATCCGAATATTCCTACTAGTAATAGGAATTTCCTAATAGGAACATCCCAATGGTCATTGGGATTTTCCCATTAGGAAATTTCCATTAGTCTTACTAGTAAGACTACTTGGTAACACTACTAGGAATACCCCGCAATTTTAACACACTAAGAGTGAATAACGCGAGTATGAATAGAATAGAATAGAATCATTTTTATTCAATATAGATTACATTTAATTCTTATTGAAAGTCAGTTTTTACTTTTACCACTGTATTCCTTATTAAAAATACAGCCTGGATTGATGGAATAACAAATACACTAACTCGATATTAACGTCTCGTAAATATGTGAAACCACCCTCAAAGGTGGTCATTATCGTCTTTTAAATCGATCACGTTTAATGTACAGCCATTTCGGACCTGACATTACCAACATTACTGTGACATAGCGGCCCATAACAGAGAGGACTGGCGGTCCACCTCTGTGCGATTTAAAATAAGTATTCTTCCTCGCACAACTTCCTTGTGGAATCGACTACCACCAGAGATTTTTCCGGACCGATACGACTTAGGGACCTTCAAGAAAAGAGCATACTCTTTTTTAAAAGGCCGGCAACGCATCTGCAATTCCCCTGGTGTTGCAGTTGTTCATGGGCGGCGGTAATCACTTACCATCAGGTGAGCCGTATGCTCGTTTGCCCCCTCTCCTATAAAAAAAAAAAACGTTTTTACGTGTTAGAGCCATGCTGCAGCTATATTAATAGTATAGTTCTAGCACGAATGGGTCGGCTCGACCGGGGAAGGACCACGCTCTCACAGAATACCAGCGTAAAATAGCAGCTTAATGCTGCTGTGTTTCGTATGGTGAGTGTAGAGAACCAAGACCCTTTTTACTGGAAAGGAGGCATTCTATCTTAGTCCTCATGGCTGACAACGCATCTGCATTTAAATTCGCAAACGAAGATAGATGTAGATGTTTATGGGCCACAGCAACCACTTACCATCAGGTGGACTGTGTGCTCGTTTGTCAACCTTATTCTATAAAAAAGGACGTACAAATGTATACCGAGTGACGATGAAGTTATCACATTAAATGAAAAGACGTATCCTACATAAATTTCTTTAAACATACACAAATAAAAAAAATATAACAATTAATATTCTAGTCGCGGTAGCATTTTTTTCGTTTTAATACTAAGCTGGCTACTCACTTGCCTGCCGCAGGGGCAATCTAGGGTGTAGGAGTGGGGATGACCCTTAATTGCCTCCTTGATTGTGATGTGTGTATGCAAGCAGGGCAATTTTCTAAGTCGGCCCTGCGGCAGGGCAGCAGGGGCACAAGACCTTCCTTGCTCCTAGATCAGCCCAGCTGCCGCGTGTGTGGCGCAATTGGGGCAATTTCGATCAGTTCGTTGCGACTTTCGCGCAGACACGTGTGATTACAAGTCACAATGGATACAATAAAGAATATGAATTTGGACACTGGTGATAGAAGTGTATAAAACGGCTTCTTCACTCAGTATCTCCTTTTGTCTTTTTTTGCGGTAGTACCGCAGAAAGAATCTATTTTAAAATGTTGTTAAAGAATGTTGTAACTTACAAGTAACATTACTGGGATTTGTTACCGAGTAGATATCTACCTAACTTATCATAAGGGCCAGTATGGGAAAAAAATTCCAATAGTAGAGTACCTAACTATCTATACAAAATAGAAATTTTCCATCACTACACTACCTACTCTTAGTTCAGTTTATTTTGTCGAAATTATGAATTTCATGTGAGAACGTTTGCTTTCTTTATGATTACAAGAATAAACTATCTGGCTATCAAATGCCATACACATACAATCATAACAAAAGTTTCGCAAATCTGCTGATGCAGTATTACAATTGCTGAAATATAAATAAAATGTCATTAACTAAATAATTAAATAATAATACAAATTTTAGTAATTAAATTTATTAAAAGTCATCATTAGAAAACTATCCTGGCCGTTTGTAACACTAGTTAAGTTATAGTTGCTAAGCACTAGTTGAGTCATATCATAGAATAAATTGGTTATATTAAATTATGACGAGTGAAGTTAGTCACATTTAATTATCTTTGATAGCCTAAAAATAACGTGGCAGAGCTATGCTTATTAGCACTATATTATGGTTGTAATTATTAATTAATTAGTTGTTTTATTGATAAATGTGGGTGTCTATGGGCCACAGTGTCCACTTACCATCAGGTGGACTGTGCTCATTTGTCACCCTTATTCTATATAAAAAAGAGCCAAGGCTATATATACCGATTCATTGATATTTCCATAAAACTGGCACCATTCGCAACGCGTGTGTCCAGCGAGACGTACACTCTCATACTGAACGGCAGGCGTGTGTGTAGAAACAGCTCCGATATTGCCCCGATCGCTTTACACTCTAGATTGCCCCTGCGGTAGGCATGTGAGTAGCCGCCTTTAAATAACATCGTGTAAATGCATACAGATATCACCGGATGAATACTAGAAGTTCAAAGACCCATGGCCTTTGAAGGCGAAGATACCTAGTTTAAACGTTGCCAATCCGAATTACTCAAATAAAGTAAAAAATCAAGCAAAAAATGTACTTACGGCTAATAATTTAAGGCATAATTTTATGCGCGAAATTAAAAACAAAGGGACCGCGCGCTGCGGGTATGTAAAAACAAATTCAAGCGAAAAATTTACGTAAAATAAAGGACTTAAGGCATATTTCTCTATGCGCGAAGTGACAAGAAATGGGACGGGGTGTCGAAATTCATATTTCTCTGGCGCGTGCGACGATTAGTAAGAAAGTACGTCACTTAGTCCGACGCCAGCGTCCTTGGGGATGGTTCATGAGTCGCTTGACCTAATTTTCGTTTTTCGCGTACACGTCCTTTAAATTTTAATTGTTGTTTTTTTTTTAGTTTTGTGGACATTTTAATAAGTTTCTTAATTTGTTTGTGATAGGACACGTTAATACGATAATAATAGTTGGGATAAGAAGGTGGTGTGACAGTTTGTGCGAAATTAGACGCTTTCTTTTTATGTATTTTATTTTTTATTTGTGATAGGACACGTTGATAATACCCTAGATAATCATATTTAATAACTTAGTGGTGTGACAGCCCGTGCGCAATTGCACGCTTTTATTTTTTTAACGTCTTAACTTTTTTTAAATTTTAAGATGCCTTGTATCAATTTCACGTCGTTAGAATACACCGACAGGATTTTTTTTTCAAAATTTGATTATTAAACTTGAGTGATTTCAAGATTAAAGTGATTATTTGGATAAAAACAATACTATGAAATTTATGATTCGTTGATAACATCGGATTAGCATCGCCCTACGCGTGCCTAATTACCTAGTGTAGGTATTATAATTACCTATGTCGCGTGAGCACTGAGCGCCGTTGCCTCTTTTACAGGTCACTTCAGGTCAGTAAATTAATATTATCAAGGATGATTTATTTCTTGTCAATTTTTTACGCTATTTATTTTGTTTGAAAAATTTATTTTTATTTTGTTTTATTATTGTTTATTTTATTATTTTAACAGGCATATATCAACTTGTATTAACTGCTGTGCTATTTAACGTGATAACCTAAGCGCCACCTAGTATAATATAAATTTAAACTCTCTTAAATATAATTTCATTAGTATCAACAAATTATCAAAAACAATATCGTATTAGGTAATTATAAGTGTTATTAGAAAAAATTGTCACAAAAAAGTAAGCTAAGTTTTAAAAAATGGCTCACGATGATGAGTCCTGTTTAGTGGGCGGGTCTTTATCTACGGTTTTACGTTCATCTCGTTTTCAAGGTGTCACTGCTATAGATTTGAAACCGCATGGCAATTTTTACGTTGCTCGAATCTTTAATTCAGGAGTTTTATTTAGCTGGCTTGTTTTCATAGACCTTAGTAAGTGTCATTATAATATTATAATTCAACGGAAATGCAGAAATGTTTCAACCAAAAAAGTATAAAGTTATTCAGATTGGAAAGATTAATGCATTTTTTTTCTGTGGCAGAAGCCCTACTCATTTTTGAAAATAAATAGAATTAAGAGCTTCTGGAGCATTAATTTGGCCAGTTTGAGAGTTGGATCATTTCACTATCTTTTTATCATCTTGTACTATAATTTATTAACGTCACCATCACCCCATTTCGTTCCGTGGGTGATGTAACAGGTGACAATGGGAAAATGAGAGAAAAATCTGATATATTATGTACATATAATGGCTTCCGATATATGTTGGTATACCTTATTTACACAAGACGTAAAAAAAATCAGTCCGAAGACGGGCATCAGCGTCAAGAGTACGAGACATCTGGTACTGCGATCATCAATATGACTGCCAAGTGTAACCCTGCAACGAAAGAAGCTCATGTCCAGCTATGAAAATGTGTGGAGTAACGATTTTCGAAGTGAAAACTTCTTTAGAATCGTTGTGATTTGAAACTGGATAAAACAAAAAAGTGACACTAAAAAGAGACAAACATATACATGTATAGGATTTAGCCTGCGAGAGAATGAAATGATAGAATACAGTGTAGTAAGCGACAGGTAACTTGTAGTAGTCAGTAGCCAATGGCAAGTTGCGGACGGCTAACTCAAAAGGTTGTGGGTTCTTATCCGCCAATTTTTTTAACTTACCGATAGTGGTTAAAGGGAATTTTAATAATGTTAATAGCATTGCTGAAATTGATATTTTCTGGTTTGAAGGGTATAAGAACCAGAATATTTACAGGCTGTGAGACACTCTGTGTCTGCTCTGTTGAATGTTGGATGCAAGTGTGCGTGGGCCGCAGTAGCTACTTATCAGGTCTATTGTAAGATAAAATGTCACTCAAATTTTAAGAAAAACATCCATACTTAATATTATAAATGCGAAAGTGTGTTTGTTTGTTTGTTTGTTTGTTTGTCCTTCTTTCACGTCGCAACAGGCTGTAAAGTGACATAGGCTACTTTTTTCCGCGGAAAAACATCTCATTCCCGTGGGAAAATCGAATATGTTGCACAAGTTTGTCCTTCTTTCACGTCGCAACAGAGCGTCGGCATGGCATGATTATTTGTATGGGGATAGTTCGGTGGCTGTAGAGTGACATAGGCTACTTTTTTCAGCGGAGAAACATATCATTCCCGTGGGAAAATCGAATATGTTGCAAATTGATTCAGCTAGGTGGCGCCACCGTGATTCTACAAGACGGACGACGGTACGATGGACGAACACAGAAGGTCAGAATATCTGGATTATTATGTCTTTTACCAAAATTAAGATAAAAATGTATGGATCTGTATTTTTCCACAGGGACCGGGAAGAGCGATAAAAACATAAAATTCACCAGCTGAGTTTCTTCAAACGTTTTGGTGCATCGTAATTCAGAATAGGCGATAACCTCGCAGACGATATTAAGTAATCCGTTGATGCTCTGCCTACCCGCAAGGGTAACAGGCGTGATTATAAGTATGGATCAAATACTATCACCACCTGTCACGCTTTCACCTTAACTATTACTTAACAATGGTAGAAACAGTTCTTAGTAAGCCTTATTAATAAGCCTTAGTAATATTTATTGAACGGAAATGAATACAGTTCTTATATGTGGTTATGAATGAATCAGTATTACAATAAGAAAAATTGTGCAAAATTATAAGAAAAAATTTTTTGAGAGTTCTTATTAACTAACGTATACATAGTTTAAATTGATTCCGCTAGATGTCGTTACTAGGTTTTAAAACGCGGTAACGAAATGTTTCCTGACATGTACTTAACTCCCGCCGTTGAGCCGCGCGTCAACTTATAGTGCATACGGTACCTATACGCTTAAATTGTTTCTATTTCGCTTATTCGACTATCTGCTTTCGATTTCGGTTGTTTTATTGTTGCTTTGTGATTTGGTTAGGTTGAATGGATTTATATTGGCTTTCATTTTGGATTTGTGTATTTTCTTGAATCGGTTTTGTTGATTTGGTTGGTATTCCTTTATACATATTTAGACTCTGGCTTTGATTTTGGTTTTGTTTATTTAGAATCGTGAATTGGTTTTCGTTGTTTTAGGTTGTTTAACAATATTTCAAAGGAATATTAATAGTATAGATAGTATACGGTACCTATACACTTACTTTTTCGTTGGTTATATTTATATTGCCTACTGCTTTCGATTTCAGTTTTCTGCGATTTGTTTTGTGATTTGGTTTAAGTTGATTCGATTTTTTTTGGCTATCGTTTTCGGATTCGTGTTGTGTCTTGAATTGGTTTTGTTGTTTTGATTTAAAAAATATTTAAAAGAATATTTATTCCTTTTAGATATTTGGATCTACTTTAAAAAATATTTAAAAGTTTAATTCCTTTTAGGTATTTTAACGTTTTTATAAATAGGTTTTTCTTACTTCATAATGCCTCGCAAACGTAAGTCCAGCCTTTCAAGAGTATCTTCTCAAAGACAAGCGAAAAGATTAGCTCGATCGCTAGAATCTTTAGAAGATGCTGAACAGAGCGTCAGGCTGCTTTAAGAGCTTCCGAAACACCTTCATAAAGTCAGGAAAGGCGTCTTGAACAGGCAGAGCGTCAAGCTACTTTAAGAGCTTCTGAAACACCTTCTCAAAGTCAGCGAGGCGTCTTGAACAGGCAGAGCGTCAAGCTACTTAAGAGCTACTGAAACACCTGTCAAAGTCAGCAGCGGGCGTCTTGAACAGGCAGAGCGTCAAGCTACTTTAAGAGCAACTGAAACACCTGCTCAAAGACAGCAAAGGCTATTCGAACAAGCGGAACGTCAGGCCGCCTTAAGAGCCGCAAAACACCTGATGAAACTTAACACAGACTCATTGAAAGCTGAACGTCAATCTACTACAAGGGCATCTGAAACACCAGAACAGACACAGGCGCGAAGGATGCAAATGCAGCTCCAGCTGAACGTCGACAAAATTTCAAAAAACAATTGGTGGGTTTTAATGACGCAGCAGTCAATTATGATCCGTTGATTGATTATAAAAATCACAGGTTAGTTGTTATCGGACTGATGGACAAGGCGTGTCGATTTTGCAGCGCTTTAAAATGGAAAGATGAGACCGCAGGCATGTGCTGTTCAATGGCAAAGTGTCTCTTCCGTTACTTGGGAACCAGGCACCTTTGAAAACTCTCTTTTATATGATGCTAATGAGTCACGGCGCTTTTAAACAGGATCGGAAATATAATCATGCTTTCAAATGACGTCCTTCGGGTTGACCGGGAATAATAATAGGATTTTCGCCTACATTTACGGTGCAAGGGCGTTACCATAGAATAGGTTCACTTTTTCCAGCTGAAAACGAACATCATAAATTTTATAAGTATATTTTATGGGTGACGAAATTGAGGTGACCGTCGCTGCCAATTTATCCAGGGTGTTGAGAGAGACACAGTGTTCAAAATTCAAAGATTCTTGCATGAACGTTACATTTTAGTCAAAACATTTAAAACTGCTGAAAACCTACCAAGAGGATTATAAAGTCGTCATTCACGCAGATCGGACCCCTCGAGGAAGCATGAAAGGCGCTACAATGCACCTTTGATAAACGAAATAACAGCCGTAATTAGTGGTGATCAATTTCTTCACGAGACATTGTCTTGCGAGCACGTGATGATACGTTGCAACGGGTAGCCGATACACACAAGTTTTATGACGCTCTGCAATACCCATTGATTTATTACAAGGACAAGAGGTTATCATTTTCAAATTCCACTCATTAACCCGGTCACAGGAGCCTACTCCGAACAAAAAAGTATCATGTATGGATTTTTATGCGTATCATATGATGTTGCGAAAATGATTTTAACCTCTTAGCCCGGTGTAGACAATTATTTCATCAATTTTTGGTAGACATGTATGTGAAGGTAGAAAGTAATATATCTTTATATATCTTTAAATCAAAAAAAGCTGCGCGTTGAGAATTATATACATTTACAAGATGCAGTTTCTAGCGACGCCATTGTAAACCCCAGAGATTTAGGTAAAATGGTAATTCTGCCCTCATCATTCGTTAACAGTCCCCGCTACCTACATGAGTACACACAAGACGCATTCGCCTATGTACGAACTTACGGAAGACCTGATCTTTTTGTTACTTTTACTTGCAATCCCACATGGAAAGAAATAACCGAGGAGCTAATGCCGGGCCAAAAAAGTACTGACAGACACGATTTAGTTGCTAGAGTATTTAGATTAAAAGTAAAATTAATGTATGTAATTAACAAAGGAAAATTTTCGGAGAGGTGCAGTGCTTCATGTATTCAATTGAATGGCAAAAGAGGATTACCGCATGCCCACATTCTAATATGGCTTAAAGAGAAGTTGCGGCCCAGCCAAATAGACGACATAATAAGCGCCGAGATTCGGATCCTGAGCAAGATAAAGAATTGTATGATACCATCGTCCGAAATATGATTCACGGTCCATGTGGAGCACGAAATTCAATATCGCCATGTATGAAAGAAGGAAAATGTACAAAGAAATTCCTAAACAGCTATTAAAAGAAACAGTGCACAATGACAATGGCTACCCTTTATACAGACGCAGAGCTCCCGAAGATGGTGGCAGGAAAGTTACAATCAAATCTCGCTCTGGAGCGTTCGAAACCTTAGATAACAGCTGGATTGTCCCGTATTCGCCCATTCTATGTAAAATGTTTAATGCCCACATTAATGTAGAAGCATGTAGCTCTGTCCGCGCAATCAAGTATATCTGTAAGTACATAAATAAAGGAAGCGACCAAGCAATATTTAATCTCAGGAGTGAAGGTGAGGCAAATCCCCGTTAATGAAGTACAGAACTTTCAAGCAGGGCGTTATGTTAGCAGTAACGAGGCAGCGTGGCATCTCCTTGGCTTCCCTTTACACGAAAGGCACCCAACAGTTACTCACCTTGCTGTGCACTTAGAAAATGGAGAGCGTGTATATTTCACCGAAATTAATTTCCAAGAAAGAATTGCATCACCGCCAAAAACTACACTAACAGCCTTCTTTCAACTTTGTCAAACCGACCCCTTTGCAAAAAACGTTGTTATATTCTGAAGTCCCCCGCTATTATACTTGGAACACATCTAGGAAGGAGTGGAAACGCCGTATTCAAGGCGCGCCTGTTGCAAATTGGCCCGGTGTAAAGTCATCAGATGCCCTTGGTCGTGTGTATACCGTCCATGTAACTAATTTTGAATGTTTCTGTTTACGATTGCTGCTGCATCATGTTCGGGGTCCTACTGGATTTAAAGACCTTAAAACTGTCAACGGTCAGGAATGCGCAACTTATAGAGAAGCATGTGAAGCTCTGCATCTTTTAGAAAACGATAATCACTGGGATGAAACCATGGAGGAAGCTGTGCAGTGCCAGTCACCAGCCAAAATTAGGGATCTTAATGCAACTCTCATATCATCTTGCGGGCTATCTAATGCACATAAATTGTGGGACAAATATAAAGAGTACATGGCGGAAGATATTTTGCGAAGGTTACAGCAGACACACGCGAACATGACATACAATGAACACATTTATAATGAAGCACTTGAAAAAATTGAAAATAAAGTAACGGCAATGGTAGGCAAAAATTAAGCGACTTTGGAATGATAAGCCCTCAGCGAACAACCGAAAATGAACTAAGTGATGAAATTATACGTGAAACAAACTACGATATACCAGCTTTGCAGCAGCAAAGCTGAATTTGTACCCTGCTTGCTTCCCGAACAAAAACGAGTTTTGACAAAGTATTAGGACAAATTGAATCTGGAAATGGTGCACTTTTCTTTTAGATGCCCCTGGAGGAACTGGAAGACATTTTTGTTAAATTTATTATTAGCGCAAGTACGGAAAGATAAAAACACTTGCTGTGGCCGTAGCTTCTCCGGTATAGCCGCCACGCTGCTAAGCAGCCGCACTGCACATTCTGTTTTAAAACTCCTCTAAATCTAGCCCAGGAAGAATCGCCGATCTGCATCTTTAGCAAAAATAGTGCACGAGGTATAATGCTACGACAATGCAAACTTTTAGTGTGGGACGAAAGTACAATGTCGCATAAAAAGCTGTAGAAGCACTAAATCGAACGCTCCAGGATTTGCGCAACAATACCGATGTAATGGGAGGAATGGTGGTTTTACTGGCTGGTGACTTTCGCCAAACTTTACCTGTCATTCAAAGGTACACCTGCAGATGAAATTAAAGCATGCCTCTAGTCGTCTATTTTATGGAACAAGGTGACAAAATTCAGTTTAACTACGAATATGAGAGTGCATTGTATAATGATATCAATGCTGGAAACTATGCTGACACACTATTAAAATTGGCAATGGGCGGTTGGAAACGGATGCTGAGGGCTGCGTTAAATTGACGAGATTTTGTAATTTAGTAGAGTCATTCCGAATTAATTGCGAGCGTTTATTCAGATTTAACGAACAACATGCATGAAGACAAATGATTATGTGAAAGGGCGATTCTTACCAAAAATGAGAGCGTTAACAAAATAAATTCAGATATATTAAGCGAAGTAGCAGGAGTAGTATTTGTCAGTAGACACAGTTATGGACACAGAACAGAGCACTCCATATCCGTAGAGTTTCTAAATTCTCTAGAGTTGTCAGGTGTGCTGCCTCACTTCAATTAAAATTAGGCGTCCCAGTCATGCTAATGCGAAATTTAGATGCTCCTCGGTTATGTAACGGGACAAGACTGCTTGTGACACATCTTGGACGGAACATAATCAGTGCTACAATTTTGACAGGCGTAGGAAAGGTGAAAATGTTATTATACCACGGATCCCTATAATTCCCACAGATCTTCCTTTTCAATTCAAAGGTTGCAGTTCCTAATAAGCTCAGTTTTAATGACAATTAATAAAGCGAAGACAAACGTTACAGGTAGCGGGAGTCAACTTAGAAAAACCGTGTTTCTCATGGTTAGCTGTATGTAGCATGTTCGCGTGTGTCAAATGCCCAGAATCTCCACATTCTTTCCCGAATGGAAAACATATAACATTGTGTACAGTAGCGTCTTAAAATAGTGTTCAGTTAGTTTTTTTCCAAAATTCCCACAATCAATTAATCAAATTCCCACAGATCTTCCCTTTCAATTCAAAATTTCCTATTTAGCTCAGTTTCTTTTCAATTCCAAATGCTGCACCTCTGACGGACCTATTAAGCTCAGTTTCCTTTCAACTCAAAAGGCTGCATCTCTGACGGATCTTTATTTGGCTCAGTTTCCTTTCAATTCAGAAAACTGCATCTCTGACGAATCAATTTAGCTCAGTTTCTTTTCAAAAGTCTGCATCCCTGACGGATAATTATGCTCAGTTTCCTTTAATTAAAAAAATATCCCATTTCCATTTGGAATAAACAGGCTATTTTCATGCTTTCCTATACGCTGCGTTTCAAAACATTTAAATAGGCTGACGAATCAATTTTGCTCAGTTTCCTTTTAATGGCTGCATCTCTGACAAATCTATAAAACTCAGTTTTCTTTCAATTCAAAAAGCAATGGATAGTTCATTTCCCAATGACCATGCGGGCGAAGCCGCGGGTAACAGCTAGTTTGTTATAAGAGGATTCCGTGCTGCAAGAAATTTGAAGATTACCTTGTCTATAAGGTAGAAAAGTTGTATATGTTAAAGCAAAAGTAAAAATAATTAAATTATAATTAGAGTAAAAGTAGCACAGTAGGTTCTGGAATGGTAGTATCGTACTAGCAAGCGCAGTGTTGAGCTACCCCCCACCTAGATGGAGTGAAGACCTTATGAAACACGCATGTAGTCGATGGATGATACAGGATCGTGCTTTGTGGCATTCTGTAGGGGGCCTATGTTCAGCAGTTGACTTGTGATACATTGGCTGCAGTGATAGTGATAGTGTGTAAAATGTAACATTATTTTATATTTTATTGTTGAACTTTTGTATTATGTTTTGACTATATAAACTTCGTTAATATTATGTTTTTTTTTGCTTAAATGAGTTGTAAAATATCTGGGACTAAACTGGAAATCATAAGTTCGAATATCAGAACATCTCAAGTGAACTCATTCAACTCATTGACATCTTGCTCTTTGACTACCCTGAAATGCACCTATAAGAAAAATCACCACCATCGTACGGAAGTCAGGACGTCCTACATATTACACAATATGCGAGCGACGAGTAGTGAGTAATATCAAGTAAGTTTATTTAAGGCAAAAGTTATTTTGGTTTTAGATAAATTACATAATATTTAGCACCTTAGACCACATACATACCCTTCGGCAAATTGTACAGAACCAAGCGGGGCCAAGTTTGTACAGCAGGGCTAAAATGGCTACCTGAGCACAGAACCAGAGTACGAATCCAATCCAACCGCAGAGAGGATTAAAACAGGGTGAAGTTATGTCCCCGAAACTATTCACCGTTGCATTGGAAGACTTTTTAAGTTTTCAAGCTACTGGACTGGAAAGGATACGGTATTAATATTAATGGCGAGTACTTCACTCATCTTTGATTTGCTGACGATATAGTCCTTATGGCAAAATGGCTGGAGAACCTAAGCACTATGCTCAATGACCTCAATAGTGCCTTCCAAAGGATAGGTCCTAACATGAACATGGACAAAACAAAGATCATGTGTAACGTCAATATCACTCCTATGCCGGTAGGTGTTGGAAGCACTAAGCTCGAAGTTGTTGACCATCATGTTTACCTGGGACAAATAATCCGAATAGGTAAGTCCAATTTCGACCGAGAGTTCAATCGACGGATTCAATTCGGCTAGGCAACGTTCGGGATATTACGACATATCTGGTCAGGTATACCTCAAAACTTGAAAATTTGAAGATTGTACAACCAGTGCGTGTTCCCAGTGATGACTTTGGATCTGAGACGTGGTCCTTCACTGCTGGCCGTATGACGAAGCTCAAGATCGCTCAGCGAGCTATGAAGAGGGCAATGCTCGAGCCTTCTATGCATGGTAAACTAAACCGACATAGACCAACGGATTAGTAAGCTGAATTGGCAATAGGCCGGCCATATAGCTCGAAGAACGGACAAAAGATGTGGAAGAAAGGTTCTAGAGTGGCAGCCTCGTACCGGTAGGCAAAGTGTAGAGGCCATGATGATGATGAAATGACATAAAAAAATGAATGAAAAACGTGCTTTTAACTCAACTTGTATTCTTCTAAAACAGATCGGCAATTTTATTATCAGCTTCTTCATCAGTCCGTTGAAGTTTGGTGCTAGATATAGGTCACTGCAATCGGGGATGATTTTCATTGTTTGTGACGCTTGGTGGATAAATGATCACAAATTTTGACGTCTCGCTCCTTGCACGCTGCTGCCCATTGCCAGTCCGTGTATTTTACGATTGACGTAAGCGAAATGGGAAACCATAGGAGTTTTTTGGCATTTTCCATTGTCACCTCTAATGTTACCCACGCGACAAAATGGGGTGATAGGTTCTCATACGCAGCCACCATTCGGCTTATTCATTACTTCTAACATAATAGTACAAGTAAAGTAAAATGACAATGAGAGCAATAGATAAAGGCGACGATGGGCATTTATGTAATCTATTAAAAAACGCATTGAGCTGTAAACATTTGAATTGTTTCGATAATTATATTTTTTTACGTATTGATTTAATAAAAAAACGTATTTACGTATTGATTGATAAAATTAAAAAAAGGTGTTTTAAGTGTGCTAAGTGGAAGCCTATTACATAGATAATTTTCAATTTTTTTTAAACTAAGCTTTTAAATTTTGAATAAATGTAAAGCGATAAAAAAATTTAACTAATGTAAATTCATGTGCAGTGCACCCTACTTTACGTGTGGTGATTATCAATAAATTTGTAACACCAATGGCATTATACCGGCTTCTAGATAATTTCTAGATAAAAAGATTACTTGTTTGTGGTAACTATTGATAGATCAATTTGATAAAATGTCAATTAAAACAATAAATTTTAAATACATTTGTATAATATCTAGTTATGGGCTTTTAACTCTGAGGCTTTTACTTCTTTCACACTTTATTTTTTCCCTACGGAAAAGGTCATCTAGTAATGGTTGACGAGGGTTTTATAATAGAAACGATAATTTGTAACTATATTTTAAAATTATAAAGATATTTTTTTTATTTCTTGGCTTCACAATATTTTGAAATTGTAGTAAAGTTCGAGAAGATGAATTTTAACGAATGTGATGAAGCTGAAATTAATGGAACTCTGTTGTTTTTGATTCAAATAATGCGGGCGATGGGCATTGCTCCTGTGCACATTCAAAAACATGGTTCTATTCACCATATCAGAGAATCAAGCTTGTTTACGAGTAAGTTCGTCGGCCCGTCAATAGTAGCAATATTATGTAAGTTAAAATTGTGACTTCTTAGGATGAATTTTTATTAATCCTAACACGTAGTTGACTTGTTAAACATAGTCCCAAGAAATGTCAAAAACACGGTCTTAAGCCAGCATCTATCGACTTGTTACATGTATTACCAGGTCGTCAATCCATCTAGTGGATGCCGCCTTACAGTTCGATTTTCTGCACTACGCTGCCATTAGAGAATATTTGTTCCCCGTCTGTGATTTTTTTCTTCTTTCATTTTTTTTTTCCATAGCTCGCAAAGTGACATTTTTGTACTATACATGTTTACTATTCATCACTGGGTTATTTTTCAAAGAGTAACCAAATTTTATATTTAAGTTCAAATATATATAATGATATACCGATATTACAATTTTTGAAAATAACGAGTAACTTATCTTAGTACGACTTCTACTTTTATTTGAGATTATCCCAGTATTTAAAAAATTGGAATAAACTATTTACAACTTATTTACGCAAGTAGTCCCAATAATTAATAATGGTACCTCAAAATGAAATTCATTTCTCTCTATGCATAGACGAGCACATTTTCCTAAGTGACGGGAAAATACGGAACCCTATCTCTACATTGTGCGTGGCCCGATTTTTTTTATATTTTCGTTCCGTCCTTGGTAACGAAGCGACACTAATACTTACGAAAATTTAAAAATACCAGTAGCAGACTTGTACGTAATGAGGTCACGGTACTATCAGCTGTCAGCCGTCCCGGCAGACGTCGGTACCTAGCGGTGTAATGGTAAACGGAAGGGAAGTGCGCGGGAAGACGCGCGACAAGGTACCTAAATATTGTAACCGAGCGACCCTTACGAATGTGTGTGTGCGTAATAAAATAGAAGCCGTTAGATATTTATGAATGACAATCAGTTAAAATAATGCTGATAATATATTATGATATATAATAAATAATAATAATGATAAATAATGATAATGCCTTTATTCTGAATTTAAAAGATAAAAAGGACAGCATGTTGGAAATATTTTAATAAATATTTCTTCACCATTCGCCTATATTACTTATCCTTAACCTTCTCTGTATATAAAATAATAACCCTGTATTTATATATAAATACAGGGTTTTAGATATTTATATATAGTACCTTGGATTATGATTGGAATTAAGGGAATAGGAGAACATGAGAGGTTCGTCTATGTATTGCTGTTGTCTCTGTTTCCTATTGAAATATATCAAAAAAACATGCGGCAACAACTTGAAGGAAGAACTTCTCAATCTCGATCTGCGAATCACCACAACCTGCGTATTCCACCAGAGCCATTCGCCAAACTGCTCGCAGGACCGGAGAGCAGAATAGATATTAACCTAGTCCTACTAAAAAAGAAAAAATTAAAAGTAGAATAACTCCCGTTCAACCTTAGTTCTTACACCCGGAGTTGAATATCAAAATATGGATGTCATAAATAGCGACTAAAGAATCAACATCATCATCATTCACAAGTTCACTGCTGAACATCGGCCTGCCCCAAGTATACCAAAGCACGGTCCTGAGCCACTTGCATTCATCGACTTCCTACATGTGTTACCAGGTCGTCATTCCATCTATTTATTTTATTTATTTATATATTTCTGAAAGTTACAACTATCATTACAGGATTACCTCATGCGATAGTGTAGTTGTCAGATTTGTATTCATTCTTTAATTTTTGTAACAAATTACAAACAATGCTGTCTTTGTGAATTCACTCAGAGTACAACAGAACAGGTCCGTCTCACTATTAAAATTAGCGTGTGGAGTACGCGCGTCAGTGGCGCATTACCCAGAAGTTTGGTCCGACTGCGCGGCTGCACTAACAGTCGCGGCTACCGTCGGCAATACACATACCTCTCAGGAACACATAGGTTCAACTGCCCTAGTATTTCAGCACCATGCAATTATCCTCGGAGAATTTTAAAAATATACGAGTGGGCAAGTTCCCCCCTAACAATTAGTTCATTATATTCTACCATAACTAAGATAAACAAAGTTGGATACACTAAATCTAGTGGGAGGCCGCTCCAAACTTCGCGTACTGATACGAGTCTGCCACTCAAGAACCTTTTTTCCCCATCGGTTGTCGGTTCTTTGAGCTATATGTACGGCCCTTTGCGACTTCAGCTTACAAATCCGGTAGGCTTTGTCAGTTACTCTGGTTCTACTGCGGATATCCTCATTTCTAAGTATATCACGCAGAGAACCACCGAGAATAGTCCTCTCTATAGCTCGCTGAGAGACCTTGAGCTTCGTCATATGGCCAACAGTGAAGGACCACGTGTCAGATCTATAAATCATCACTGGCAACATGCATTGGTTGTACAATCTTGTTTTCAAGTTTGTACAACTTGAAAACAAGATTGTACAAACTTGATCAATGATTGTTTGATGTATCGTAATCTCCCGAACCCTCCCCAGCCGAGATGAATCCGTCGATCGACCTTCTTGGTCGAAATTGGACTTACCTAGTCGGTCCTAGTTTAGACTATTTGTCCCAGTTTAACATACTCGTCTACAACTTTGAGCTTATTGCTCCCCATAACCACCGGCATAGGTGTGACATGGAAGTTACATATGATCTTTTTATTTTGTCCATGTTCATCTTAAGGCCTATCGGTTTGTAGGCACTAAGTCCTCCAGTGATTCTGCGATAAGGACTCTTGCGTCGGCAAATCGAAGGTGAGTAACGTACTCATTGTTGATGATAATACCGTATCATTTCCAATACAGTAGCTTGAAAACGTCTTCCAATGCAGCGGTGAAGAGTTTCGGGGATATAACGTCACCCTGTCTTACACATCTCTGCAGTTAAATAGGTTTCTTACTCTGGTTCTGTACTCGGATAGCCATCGTAGCTCTACTGTAAAGATACATCAGCACTTCTATATACCTACTCTCAGTCAACATGGCACCGCTGAAGTGAATGTAGCATCGCCCGAATTCCGACGGAATCAAAGGCCTTCGCATAGTACACATACTCAAGATAAAACGGCAGATTATACTTTTTGGTCTTCTGTACAATTTACCGAAAGATGTGTGTGTTCTAAGGTGCTAAAACCTTTTCGGGAACCGACTTGTTCGGGAGGCTGGAAGTCATCAAGTCTGCGTGCGAGACAGTTCGAAATAACTCTCGAAAATAGAACGTAGACGCGGCTTAGAAGGGAAATCGGTCTGTAGTTCTTCAAGAGAGCATTGTCGCTTTTCTTGACGAATAAAACCACCGAATTTATGCTCCACGCCTCCGAAGTAGTGCCACCATGGAGGACGGAATTAAAGAGCTTCTGAAGGATTTCAAGTATTGGTGTTCCACCCGCTGTCAGAAGCTCCGCTGTAATTCCATCCTCACACGGGGCCTTGCTGTTTAAAAGGACTGATGTTCGGGCTGTCATCTTAATAGTCTCGGATAAGACTTGCTCTTTTATCGTTACTCACACTTGCGTGTGACTTCAACGATGACGTGCACAGCTGCCCATGATTCCCGGAAACGATTCTGCCACATTCGGTCTTCAGCTTCGACAGTTGGCTTTTTCTGGCTGACAGATCTGTGGCAAAAACTTTGGGGCCCTGGTCCCGCTCGATCGCTTCTTCAATACGAGCTTCATAGAAATTGCGTAAATCCTACCGCATGTATTTGGAGATCTGTCTGTTTAGTTGCCTGTATGTTGTCAAATCTGCTGAAGACTGCAGCGTCATTTGCCGTCTAACAGCCATTAGATTATGAGTATGATCGGAGAATGTTTTGTTCTTCTACGACGGGTCTTGCAGAAATTAGATCCGACCGCATTGAAAATTTTCACGAGCTTGTCATTCATATCGTTCGCTGCATTGCAGTCTTCTAGGCACTGAAAAGGATTTTGTAACTTGAACTGAAAGTTTTCGGGGCTTTGGAACTTCATTAGACGTAACCTCTCCAACTTAACGTTTATTTTCAGTATGCCTCTCACCATTTGGTGATACCTGCCAGTTTCCCCGTCGCGATAGACATCACTATGATCACTAAACAGTTGTACTAAGCAGTTGTGCCGTCTATTCATCATTATGAAGCCAATCTTATTTAATTAATAGAATCAGGCGTTATTTTGCGTAAATCCATTATATTAAAATTGGAAAAATTTACTTTGCCTATATCCGCTCAATAAAATAAACTACACTACTCCCACCACCACAACACTAGGAAAGACAAACCACCGACGATAATACGACACGTGTTTCGCCTCTACGCGAGGCACCCTCAGGTTTATTAGCTGGCTTTCCACGGTGGTTAACCGCTAAGTGAGCGGCGAGCCAAAATAGCTGCTATTTATACATCTCGCCGACGCAACCGCTCCCCACTTGAGTAGTGAGCGACCGCATCACGCGATAAAAAATGCAACCAATCACCACCTGACGTACGCAGCCGCCTGCCATTAAATTAATAACAAATCGCTTCGAAACACCTACCTATCCTCCAACCACGCAACCAATGGGAAGATCTTCCCATTGCAATCCTGAGTTCCCTGTTTATAAGTCACTAAAGCAGAGAATAAAAGACAATAACCTCATTGTTACTTTGAGACTTTGTTTACTTTGTGACTTTGAGCTATTGGAATCCGACCCAACCAAAAAGTTTACCTCGGATATTAAAGTATGTATACAACAGTCATCATATGTTTTTCCCGATCACAGCTTGTCTCGGAGCAGTCTTGTTTCAATCAATCGTCAAGCGCCCATTTTTTATGGGTTACCTAAAATACATAAAGAACAAAAAAAGTTTATATCATAATAACCGCATAATTCTTACTCTCCCGCATTATCAATAAAATTACAGTCCACTTTTGCTCTGTGCCGTGTAGTGGCGGTTAAGAATATCCACTATCCCATATCTTACCGTGGGTGTCGTAAGAGGCGACTGTGGGAAACAGGCAGGAGATGGGCAGCAGCATCTTCCTGATAACAACAATATTACAAAAAAAAGGCAAATATCCCCCCATGATGAAAGTTACGAAGAGACGGGCCCCAGTCGCCGGCAGCCCCGGTATGCGGTGGCGACCATGGTAACGGCGGGGCAAGAGGTGCTAAGAATCTCCGGTGGAGGTTCAGTTGCAACCTATGACGACTCGACCTGGCAAAATACAACGCAAGCACCCTGATGACTGACGAGAAGATCCTGGAGCTGGAAGAAGGGATAGACAAGTTACTCTGGCATATTATAGGAATATCCGAGGTCCGAAGAGAGGAGGAGGACACGGTAATCCTCGGCGACCATCTGTCCCAAGGAGGTATCGGATTTATCGTCCACAAGTCTCTCGTTAACAACGTTGTAAAGATTGCGAGTGTGTCGACGAGGGTTGCGTACCTTATACTCAGAATCACCAAACGGTATTCGTTGCAGGTTATACAGGTTTACGCACTAACCTCAGCACATCCTGATGAGGAGGTGGAGGAAATATATGAGGATATATCTAAAGCCATGCATTCCTCCAAAACCCACTAAACGGTGTTAATGGGAGACTTCAATGCAAAACTAGGCACAAGAGAGAACGGTGAGCTGAAGGTAGGGAAATTTGGAATAGGGCAACGGAACCCAAGGGGCCAGCAGCTGGCCGACTTCATGGAGAAAGAGGGACTCTTTATGATGAACTCTTTCTTCCAGCCCCACAGGAAGTAGACCTGGTCGAGCCCCGACGGTTCGACAAAAAATAAGATTGACTTCATTATGACGACCAGACGACAACTGTTCAGTGATTGCAAGGGCGAAAACTGGCAGCGATCACCGAATGGTTAGAGGCACACTGAACCTAAACATTAAGTTGGAGAGGTCTCGTCTAATGAAGTCAACGCTCCGTCCCCCTCCAGAGTCCCGAAACCTTTCAGCTCG
This sequence comes from Parnassius orleans, assembly GCA_029286625.1. Taxonomy (NCBI): domain Eukaryota; kingdom Metazoa; phylum Arthropoda; class Insecta; order Lepidoptera; family Papilionidae; genus Parnassius; species Parnassius orleans. The sequence goes on along the minus strand of JAGSMP010000215.1, from coordinate 70,067 downwards.
AGTTACAAAACCGTTTTCAGTGCCTAGAAGACTGCAATGCAGTGTACGATATGAATCACAAGCTCGTGGAAACTGTCCATGCGGTAGGAACTAAGTTCTGTAAGACCCGCCGCAGAAGAACACAAAAAAACTCCTATCACACTCTTAATCTCATGGCTGTTAGACGGGAAATGAGGGTTCAGTCTTCAACAGATTTGACAGCATACAGGCAACTGAACAGACAGATCTCCAAATGTATGCGGCAGTACTTATGCAACTTCAATACAGCTTGTATTGAACAAACGATTGAGCGGAACCAAGGCTCAAAAGTGTCTGCCAGAAAGAGCTATCAAAGTTGAAGACCGAGTGTGGCAGCATCGTTTCCGGGACAACTGAGATTTTGAGTGAGATTGAGAGGTTCTATGGGCAGCTGTACACATCATAGTTGGAGCAAGTGTAAGTAACGATCCAAAAGCAAGTCTTATTCGACACTATTCCGATGATATCCCGGAAGTCAGTCTGAGCGAGATTATAATGGCTCTACAGCACCTTAAAACGGAAAGGCCCCAGGTTAGGATGAAATTACAGCTTCTGAAAGCGGGTGGAAAACCGATACTTAAAGTCCTTCAGAAGCTCTTTAATTCCGTCCTCCATGGTGGGACTACTCCGGAGGCGTGGTGCAGAAGTGCGGTGGTTTTGTTCTTCAAGAAAGGCGACAACGCTCTCTTGAAGATGTACAGACCGATTTCCCTTCTGAGCAGAGTTTACGTGCTGTTTTCGAGAGTGATTACGAATCGTCTCGCACGCAGACTCGACGACTTCCAGCCTCCCAAACAAGCCGGTTTCCGAAGAGGCTTTAGTACCATAGACCACATACACACCCTTCGGCAAATTGTACAGAAGACAGAAGAGTACAATCTGCCACTTTGTCTTGCGTATGTGGACTATGAGAAATCCTTTGATTCCGTCGAAATTTGAGCGGTGCTACAGTCCCTTCAGCGGTGCCAAGTTGACTGTCGGTATATCGAAGTGCTGAAGTGTTTGTACAGCAGAGTTACGATGGCTATCCGAGTACATAATCACAGTACGAAACCTATCCAACTGCAGAGAGGTGTAAGACAGGGTGACGTTATATCCCGAAACTCTTCACCGCTGCATTGGAAGACGTTTTCAAGCTACTGGACTGGAAAGGATACGGTATTATCATCAACGGCGAGTATATCACTCATCTTCGATTTGCCAACGGTATAGTCCTTATGGCAGAATCGCTGGAGGACCTAAGCACTATGCTCAATGACCTCAATAGTGTCTCCCAACGGATAGGTCTTAAGATGAACATGGACAAAACAAAGATAATGTTTAATGCCCATGTCACACCTATGCCGGTAGTTGTTGGGAGCACTAAGCTCGAAGTTGTTGACGAGTATGTTTACCTGGGACAAATAGTCCGACTAGGTAAGTCCAACTTCGACCGAGAAGTCAATCAACGGATTCAACTCGGCTGGGCAGCGTTCGGGAAATTGCGACACATCTTCTCGTCAGGTATACCTCAACACTTGAAAACGAGATTGTACAACCAGTGCGTGTTGCCAGTGATGACCTAAGGAGCTGAGACGTAGTCCTTCACTGCTGGCCGTATGAGGACGCTCAAGGTCGCTCAGCGAGCTATGGAGAGGGCTATGCTCAGAGTTTCTCTGCGTGATAAACTTAGAAATGAGGATATCCGCAGAAGAACCAGGGTAACCGACGTAGCCCAACGGATTGGTAAGTTGAAGTGGCAATGGGCCGGCCATATGGCTCGAAAAACCGACAACCGATGGGGAAAAAAGGTTCTCGAGTGGCAGCCTCGTACCGGTAGGGCGAGGCTGCCACTCGAGATGGGGCGACCCCCCACTATATGGAGTCACGACCTGGTAAGACATGCAGGAAGTCGATAGATACAAGTGGCTCAGGACCGTGCTTTGTGGCATTCCTTGGGGGAGGCCTATGTTCAGCAGTGGACTTGTGAAGGGCTGTAATGATGATGATATTTGCTCTCATTTCTCTACAATCCCTTTTATATTGTGATATGTATATTTGGGTTTACCCTGCTTATAGATAGCATAATATCTATTGTTTATAGCTTAAAAATATTATATTCCTTATAAATGCTTTTTAATTCCAGGCACACTTACAGGTGTTGGTCTGGTTGGGGAAATTTGCATAAAAGACACAGATGGGGCACTCCGCGTTAATACACCATCTTCAGCTGCTTTGTGGTTATCGGATCTTGGATTAACAACAATAATATCTTTGTTAGGGGCCTACGGTGCCTCAAAGCGGATGCGACGTGTTATATGTTACTTAAATCACATTAAAAAGGTAAAATAAAAAAAAATTGCAGCCCTAATAAAATAAAGGAACTTTATTCCGACGGTTCTAAATTTGGCACCATATTCCGAGGTATTTCGAAAAACTGCGTTTACGAGCGATTTACAAGCTCTTTTACGATCTCTTATTCAATTGATAATATAACATTGCGTAGTAATATCATCAATGATCTGGACTAATGTGTATACGTTTTCAAATAATTGATTAGTTTTGTGTCAGCAGCTGGTCCGAACCCACGCTTCATACATTTTGGATCTTGTGCACCTGAGTACCACGTTTTTAAATAGTGATTTTTTGAATAAAACTATTTATACGGATTTTATCGCGTTTAATTTTACTATTTTGATTCCCGACGTTTCGGGTGCTCTATAATCCATATAAATAAATAATTTCAATCAATCAGTTAGCTATTGTTTGCTTTTCTTAATAAATCATGGTGAAAATACGTCTTGAAAATACAGAAGCATTAGGTGCCAAATATTTCAGCCGGTTTCTTATTACAATACCGCGTAATAGCGATTTCCGATGCAAGATTTTTTACGTAGAGCATTGACATGTACAGTGTGAAATGAGGTGTCTTTTTTTCCCCATGAAGTGAAAGTTAAATACATACGAGGCAATGAGTCACGTATTTGCATACAAAGTATTTGAGGCCCGGGAACCAGAAATGTCTCAAGATGAGGTCTAGAGTCTTTTATATACCGTCTAAAGTATCCTGCTAGGCCAAGGAACTGACGCACTTGTTTTACGTTTTCTGGTGGCGCAGCATTGGTTAGAGCTATTACTTTACGAGAGCTCGGCCTAACCTAACCCTGACTTATTACTCGGCCTAAATACTCTACCTCGGTAACTATGAAAGAGAATTTCTGAAGGTTATTCGAAAACCCTGCTATCGTGAGAGTCTTTAACACCCTGCATAACAACTCGATACCTTTGCTGACAGTGTTACTCAGAAGGAGTACGTCATCGATATAAACTAAAACGTTTCCCTCATTAATATGATCGCGCAAGGTGTCATTAATTATGCGTGGATACACTATAGATGAGTTGGCTAAACCGTACGGCATTTTGATATATTCGAAATGCTCTTCTGGTGTCACAAAACCAGTAAGGTGGATACATTCCTCTTTGAGGGGAATCTGATGAAAGCCTGTGTCCATGTTGAGACTAGAAAATAATTTATGACCGCCTAGTCTGTCGATGTGGTCGTCTATTAGCGGAAGGGGGTATCGGACCTTTATCGTGATTTGATTAAGCGCCCTATAGTCGACGCAAAGTCTATCGGAGCCGTCACGCTTCTTAAAAACTACAATAGGGCTTGCAAATTCCGTTTTAGAACTAATCACACCCTTGTCTAACAGATGTTTGGTAATCTCCCGGACTTTGAGTTTTTTCCTGATAGGAGAGCTTGTACAGTCGATATACGACTGGTGTGAGCTTGGTGAGCTTTATCTCCATCTCGCCGGTTCGAACAGTAGTTGCGGCAGTAACCGATATTAAGAAATTTGAAATCTTGCTAATGACGGACGTAAGGCTTACCAACTCCTTACCCTGAAGGGGTGTATTTTAGTAACCTGATCACTTAGCTGAACATTATGAACACAAGTGTCATTAGTACGCGTAAGGTACTGTTGGTCTTTAGTACATAAGTAAGTTATTCCATCGCGATTTAATACGCGGGTACCTATTATAATAGGTGTGCTCATAACGGACTACTACACCCAAGTCTACTTCAATGTATATGTCACTGAATTTTACCATAACCGTAACGTAAGATGTAGCAACTAATTCTTTGTCAATTATGCCTTTCAATACGCAACGTCTTGGTTTAGGTTGGCTCGAGATATGTTTAAGTATGTCTGAAGATATGAGGGACACATTAAGGGTGCCGCTATCAATGAGCACCCCGTCTACGACCGCAGATGTTATGTCTTTACCTTGGGAAAGGCCGGACCTATAAGAGCAAAGATTGACGTTATGCTGGTTAAGCGTTTCTGAACATGCCTTGGCAAAGCAGTTATTCTCAGTACGTCCCTGTCTCTTACAGAATGTACACGAATTACTTGGACCAGGTTGCATGTTAGAAGTCACGTTGCACTTTTGACGTTTGCAATCCAGACTGACGTGTCCACGTCGACTACAGTAAAACACTTTGCATCTAAATGGCTCTTGTTCGACACGTGTATGATGATGATGCCTCGTGCTACACGGGGTATTACGTGAAGGGGATCGCGACCTATTACGGGTGTTCCTTCAACGTGAAAGACGCCTAACCTTACTACGGACACGCGAGCCACCCCGAAATTACGCCGTTTTCGATTGCGCGACCTACCTAGAATTGGCTACCGTGTAGAGCGCTACGTGATCTCCTACGCACTATTATAGCACTCGATCACAAAATATAAATCACCAAAGGCGGCGATCAATAAAACAAGTGAGCAATCACCATGGTTACTGAAATACAACAAAGAAAATATCAGCTTTATTATTCAAAAACAAAAAGAAAATGAATCACCTTTTCTTTAATTTCAAGTGGGCAAACTAGTCTTTATCCCACTTCTGATTTTAGATTCAAAAGTGGAAACTGCTTAAAATAAATAAATTCGAATAAAGAAAACATTTAATTACTTTAAAAATTCATTATTTGCCTTAGACTAAGAAACTAAACACAATTTTCATACGATTACACACTTGTAAAACTAATCGCTATCACTATCATATATAAATAAAGATGGCTCACATGTCCTTACAACGACCGACTGGGATTCTTGCAGAGTTCCGTACAGTGCGAGCGCTGAGAAGCGAAAAGGGCTTATGGCTCTGGTTTCTGATGATGTTAATGCTGTTAGCCTTTTTGGCTTTGACAGCTTCATCGGTCTCAGCAAGGGCTTGTGAGTCGGTTTTTATAGACAGCGTGAGGCGACTTAGAGTTTGGTATTCCACTTCGTGTGTGGTATTCCTTACACATCAACAAAATCTTGCATTTTTTAATACTCGGAATTAGGAAACGAGAGTTTTTGGTATGAAACGCTATTCCTATGTATAGAAAATCGAGATAAGGTTTCCTAAGCATCTTATTCCGCGGCATAAGCACACGCAAATACATGTAATAAATAACTACCTACCAGCACTTATTTCCAAGTATGTATATTCTCTATCATCACTGCACTGTACAATTATTTTCACCGTGGAGGCACTGGAAGGTTCACTAATGGAGATATCCAAGTCATTCCAAAGTCAAATGAATGACTTTCAACGGACGGGAACTGCAACAATCTAGTTCTGCTGCCTCAACTTCATCTTTCCTGCCAGGGGATTTTAATGCATTTAGAAAATTCATCTTGGCTACTTTAACATCTTTGCATAACCAAGTAGGTCTGGGATGAGAACTAGATCGTAGTGAAATGGGTCGCCGCAGAAAGATTATCCTTCTCCATGGAGTTTCTGAAGAAAAATCATATCATTCATGAGTACACTTATCGGCACGAAACTACAGGTGTCAAGCTTCAGCAAAACATCCATAAGCCGTTATCATCGTCTGTGATGCCCTTCCGATAAATCTTCCAGGCCTGTAGTTGTCAAATTCAGTGATACTATGATGCGAGACAAGGTTTGGTACTCCAAAACCAAACTTAAGAGCGCTGGTATAACTTAGTCGGAGTTTCTAACAAGGTAACGCCTCATTGTTTTTCTTGAAGCCAGGCGAAGGTATGGTATCATCAAATGTTGGATCAGGGATATAGCTTTTATATTTTTACTCCAGATGGTACAAGGCACCAGCTTAAGGCTTTGTCTGAGGTTGACGCATTTCACTTCTGCCTCGCCCACTAATCCTATTGTGGTTTATTTGCCTCAATTTTTAACGATTAACCCTAAGAAAACTCAGATGATCATCACCGGTAGTTCTAGATTAATTGAAAAAGTTTACTGGTCTTTCCTACCTTCTATTATACTAGACTGCACTCAAATACCTTACAGTAACAAGGTTAAAAACCTGGGGTTGTTTCTCAACTACTGTATGTCTTGAACCTCACAGGTTATTGAGGTTAGTAGGAAAATGTTTGCTGCGTTAAGCTCTTTATGTAGATTACGTAATTTTCTTCCCATAGTAACTAAAGTTACGCTCGCTCAGTCTCTACTTTTGCCTATCCTTGACTATGCTGATATTTGCTATCTTGATATTACTGGGGAGCAGCTTAATAAACTTGAGCGCATTCAAAATTTATGTATTAGATTTATATTTGTGCTTCGCAAATATGATCACATTTCTGAATTCCGCAAGCAGCTAAAATGGGTCCCGATCCGCTTTCGCAGGAATATTCACATACTCTCCGATTTGTATGGCGTACTGTTTAATCCTTCGACTCCTCATTATTTAAAGACCGTTTCCAGTATTTTTACCTTACCCATAATTCGTTCCTTCGATCCTCTGTAGATCTTTCTCTCTCTACTCCTTTGTACTCTTTCTACTTTTTTAAGAAGTCCTTTACTGCTACTGCTGTGCGTTTGTGGAACTCTTTACCTCTACACATTCGTCGTGCTAAATCTCTTCATTCATAATAATTTAAAATTAAAAAATTTGTACAACCAACTTCAATATAAATTATTAAGCATAACTCGAAAATTATTGACGACCACATGTGAAGCACCAGCTTTCAAATAAAAAAAGAATCATTGAAATCGGTTCACCCAGAAAAAAGTTGAGGTTAAAATTCGTGTTAAATCGTATTAATTAGAACGCTATTAGATAAATTACTTTTCCTTTTTCGTACTCTTTTCATTTAATCTATTATATCACATTATATATCATTTTCACTTACGAGTATCTTTATTGTATATGTATTTCCATATATTTTTGTATTTCATCTATTTTAACTATTGTTTGCATTAGTTCTCTACGCAAAGGTTGTCTGAAAGAGATCACTTTTAAGAGAGATTTAACTCTACTCCTTATTCTGTATCTATACAATAAAGAATAAATAATAACACGTAGGTTCCTATTTCCTTCATATTAACTTTCACAAACTTAGGTATGTAGTTGTAAGCATTTATTTATGGATAATAATTCTAAACTACATTAATTTAATAATATCATTTTACACAATATCTTGTTTTACAGATTTTTTATATAAATTATTCATATATATATATATATATATATATATTGATTACGAGGATGGATGCTTATTACGCAATCAAACAATATATCCCCACCAATTTTCACATACCTACATAATAGTACAAAGATAATACTTCTGAAAAATTTACTGTAGATATAGGGTTTGTGAAGATAAATCAAAATTGTTCAGCAACACCTCGTCAACTAACAATTTGCATTATTAACTTAAAAACTTATCAGGTCTATATCCACGGGGATTATTATTCATATTTTGTCAATTATAATCATTTTGGTTGTAGAGTAATGAAGACCATGTACTATTCTTTCAACCTTTTTCCTTTGCATTTTGTACACTCGGATTTAGGAGCCAAATACATCGAAATAAGGATTTTTACAACAGAATAAGGTGCCTTCGGCTTCTTATCTTATTTAATTAATTTAGAATACAAATCAAGATCTAATAGTCAAACCTATTGTCTATTTTAATCGTAGAAACGATATGGTTTTGATAAAAATTTCTAAACCTTCAAAGGGGTACAATAAGTGCCTAATTTTCGATCTACATTCGAGTTTTTGTAAAAATACCGCGGAATTAGGTGCCTTTACCTTAGCGCGCTTTATTTAACCAAGAAAACTTTTTGTTCGATTATTAACAGTATCATTATAATAAAGACGGGAAATCAACATTTTGATATAAGCCATAATACCTTACTCTGCCGTCATGTACCGTTAACAATCATATAAGAAATTACAAGCTTTACACCTATGATACGTCTAAAGAAAACTTTATAATTTCCTCTCCAGTGTGTAGTAGTATGTGTGTATTAAACTACGTATTGTCACGCCACTTACGCAACCACCATGTAATTTAGTATCGCATACGAGTTTCCTATCACAAGTTCACTTCTGAACATAGCCCTTGCACATAGAATGCCACATATTACGGTTTCATGCCACCTGTTTGTTTCATAAGGTGGTCCATCTAGTGGAGGGTTCGCTTACGAGGCTGTCATTCAAAAACATTTCTTTCCCATCAGTCCTTGGTTTCTAATACTATCATGTGTAGAAACTCTGAGCATAACCTCTTTCTATAACTCGCTGAGCAATCTAAATCTTCTTAATGTGGCCAGCAGTGAAGAGTCACATTACAGATTTATATGTCATCACTGGCAACACGCACTGATTGTACGCTCTTGTTTTCAAGTTTTAAGGAATACGTAACAGGAAGATGTGTCTTACCCTTGCGAACGCTACCCAGCTGAGTAAAATCCGTCGATTCACCTCTCGATAGGAGTAGGACTTACCTAGTCGGACGATTTGTCAATTATTTAATGTTTTCATGTAATTTTTCGACTGTGATAAAGCTCAACTGCCCGTGCAACGAAGGGAATGACAGTACTGAACTGATCTGAATAGGTACATAACTGAATACATCAGAATAATAAACATACCTACACAATGGATAAAAAATCATGACTCTAACCTTGTTAACATTTTATTTAAGTATTTTTTTCATTAGTGGGGAATCGAACCAGTTATTTGGTTTATTTAACCAAATATTTTTTAAATAACTTAGTACTGAACTGGTCTGAATAGGTACATAACTGAATACATCAGAATAATAAACATACCTACACAATGGATAAAAAATCATGACTCTAACCTTGTTAACATTTTATTTAAGTATTTTTTTCATTAGTGGGGAATCGAACCAGTTATTTGGTTTAATTAACCTGTGAATTCAACACTCCTGAACCTGTTTGAACAACAACTCTTTAGTTGTGATATCTCTCCTACAACATTATGCCGAGTGGGATACATTTTCGTAGCTGAATTTTTTTTATAGAATAAGAGTGATCAAAGAGCACACAGTTCACCTGATGGTAAGTGGATGCTGTGGCTCATAGACATCTACGTTTATCTTCAATTAAGAATTAAAATGCAGATGCGTTGTCACCCTTACCTCGTTTCCAGTAAAAAGTTTATCCGGTTCTCTACACTCACCATACGAAACACAGTAACATTAATAATTACATAACGATTTTACGCTGGTATTCTGTCAGAGCGTGGTCCTTCTCCTGTCGAGCCGACTCATTCGTGATACAACCGTAATATAGCTGCAGCATGGCTCTTCCACGTCAAAAATAACTCAAGTAACTTATAAATTTATAAATATGTTAAAGATTTAAAATAAATGTGTCATTTTTATTTTCCCCTTGCAGCCTTAGACTAAGAGGGAAAAAAGAATCGCTAAGTATATTTCAAGTGACGCAAAACCCAAGCCAAAATCATGCTCATCTTGTTGTAAGAACATGCACTCACGTCCATATATTAAATACATCTAAAATCATTTGCCACCAACATCATGGTTTTAGGTGCATTTGTGTGCGTCCAGCGATGGAGCTTTGAGGTATGATAAAGAAAGAAAGAAGAAAGATGCGAGCGTGAGTGCGTGTCAAGAAGTTGAGCATGATCAGACATCACTTGAAATGTATGCACTGCTCCTAGCGTCCTTCTTTATTTGTTGATCTGACCTTACACCATACCATGTTAAGGCTATGAATAAACCGTTTTTTCTCTTTCTTTATTTTAATAATTTTTATTTTCAGATAAATCTACAACTAAGCGAAGACAATAAAATTAAACAAAAACATACAGTAATCGGAAACGCTCTTGTCGCGTTAAATTTGATGGTACTGTTTTGTGGTTCTTGTATGTATTTTTATATTTCTCTAAATAACAAAATGGATCACCTTAGTCATAGTAAGTAATATACCTATTCCTTTCTGTTTTGTTTGCTTTTTAGAAATGTAAAATGTCCTTCTGTATATAATAGGCATTTTATATATATTAATTACACATAGATGAGAATCCAGACCCGGTTTAATTATTTGTAAGCTACGCAAATAATTCTTCTGTGCGGGATTCCCGTCGTAGGAGAATCCACTACCCTATTCCATCCCGTGGGTATCCTAAGATGTGCTGAAGGAAATGAAGCAGGGGATGGGCAGCAACATATTCTTGATAACAACTCAAAATAATAAAAACAGCAGCTATGGCAAATATTTCCCCCATGAGGGAATATATGGGAGACCTATGTTCAGCAGTGGACTTTTAATAGGCTGCAATAATGATAATGATGATGCAACTCGGAGATCGTAATGAGTTGAAAAGTCTAAATCTAAAATATTGCTTAAAAACTTAGCCTTAGCAAATAATAAATAAAGCTTATTTAATGTCTACGCCATCGCTTCAACAAGTCCCTCCTGTAGACCTAGTAAGAACAAGCAGGAAGAAACCGACAAATAGATTATTTTAACCAACAATTACAATTTTGACCTTATAAAATATACATAATATAACAGACAAAAAAATTGTTCTTAGCAACTTAATTATGTCCAATTTTACATTTGATCATGTGATCCAGTCGGTCCTAAAATTGGTTATTGAGTTTCTTTCAAGAAATTGCCAGTAGTAGCTCGGAGTCAGGAAGTTAGCGGCATTTCACCCCCGTGCATAGGAAAACACTAAATTCGTTGGTCTTGGTCTGATCTCTCTCCAGTCGTATTGAATTACCACCCCATTGGACTATGAGATTGAGTGAATAGACAGTGCATCTGTTCTTGCGCATACACTCCAGAGCTATATTCATGTCCTGCGCAGATGGCTAATCTCTGTAGAGACCGGCCGCCGTGACTGAAATACCGTCTGAAGGTCATTATTATTATGTACATTTTTTATTTAACATTAATTGATAATAAAACATAAATCACATATTTCTTTTAAACTCAGCTCAAATTTTTCAGTGTTAATAATGCTCCTTTATTCAGGAGTATACCCCGAATACTTTATAATATGTACATTGGGAATGCTTCTTATGTTAATCGTGCGCTTAGTAAATTCAGCACTGTATGCAGTAAACTGTGACTTGAAAAATATTATTACAGATTTGGAGCGTGGTAAGCTTTTTTATTTTTCATAATAAAAGATTTTAATAAACTATATAATTTCTGGTTACACAGCCTACCAACACATATAAGTACAAATTATGAGACATGCCATCTCACTCAAGACTGTCAACACATCATTGTTTGAAGTTATAACAATGGGCAGCGATAGTCACTTACTATCAAGTGGATTGCACCTCGTTTGCCGCTTTTATATTCTCTTATATAGAATAAGAGTGAAAAATGAGCACGTAGTTCGTCTGATGATAGGTAAGTGATAATCTGCTTTTGCCCGGTAACTATGGGTATGTAGACGACAGCACAGTTGTGGAGAGGTACCAGCCGAATACTCGGGCCAGTCGGGATCAAATCCAGTCCGAAAGAGAAGCTATGGTTGAGCGTGCGAATCACTCACTGCTGGCAGTCTCCAAATGGGGCGATACCACTCTCGTGAGATTCAACGCCTCCAAAACTCAAGCGTGTCCCTTTACAAGGGAGGCCTTTTAAAAGGAGGCCGCTCACCCTGGCAGTAGCCAGCCTCTCGGTATTCTATAGGAGCGTTTAGAAAAGTGTGCGCAGGAATTGCATGCTTTAATTCCTCCCTCTCCTTTCTACCATTCGACAACCAGTCGGTCGGTGGGTGTTCGCCCCTTTGTTTTTCATATTCCACGCATTAGAACCAAACGATTTGTTTCGTCTTTGTTAATGTGTACAGCGAAGGAGTAGAATAATTTGCCTGCGTCTATCTTTTCGTCCGAATACAATATAGACATGTAAATCTATCCTCGATTAAGAATCAAAATTTAGATGCGGTGTCACCACCCGATGTCTAACATAGAATGCCTCGTTTCTAGTAAAAAGGGTCTCCGGTTCTCTAAGAACAGCAACATTTTGTGAGGAGGTGGTACTTCCCCGATCGAGCCGACCCATTTGTGCTACAACTATAATATACCTATCGCTAGCTTGGCTCTACCACGTTATTTATTTATTATTATAATATGGAAATGAAAGATCTTTATTCGATTTTTATTTTAAAGAGAAAGGTGAGTTTTCAAGAGAAAATGATAATTACGACACATATCACAAAATACCCTTGAAATCAATAAATAAAGTTATTGATCAACTTGGAGTACTAAAAGAAAAGCGACCCTGTGAGTATAAATATTTAAGTTAAATAATAAACTAGTTTCTTTTCTTTAGGATTTGCTCGCTTTAACATCGCTTTATCGACATAATAAATATGTATATAGTTTTATGCCAAAATTAGCAAAATGATGCACTTGTAGCAGCCAGGCTAATCAACCCAAAACGGTAGTAAATAATGTTACCCTGCTGCTACCATAACGCAGAAGGTGAAGGTCTGAAGAAAACATTTATTTCCTAATTACCCCCGGCTACTGAGATACTGCGGACTGCATATCGATGCGAGATAATTTGACGTATATATTTAACGTTCTAATATAGAAACAAGAAACAGCCGCAAATATCATCAGCCCCGCATCGTCTTCACACGCCGGCTATCTTCATGAATCCACTAAAATAAACACCTTCATTCGCCTGCACATAGTAAGGCATATCAAGAAAAATAGTTTCATTCCTCCGCTCCTAGACCATTCGGAGTCTGTTAATAGTGGACTCATTCACCACTATTACACACTTGTGGAATCTGTTACTTTATCTGTCTGTCTGTAATGATTTCTTATATTTACGTGAACACTACGCATTGAATAAAACTACTTTTACGGATTCTATCGCCTTTAATTAACTTATTTTCTGCCTGTCTGTTTCAAACGTTCTTCTCAATGAATATTTCACTTGAATTTCGTCATGATTGGCCATATTCGTCAGTTTGGCCACGCAAATATGACTTGATCATCGGCACCCAAAGGCATTTGACGGTTAACTCACCCATTCTTAACCCAAATTCTTCAACTTTTAAAGTTTCCAAACAACTGTCCATAAATAGGTTGAACAGCCACGGAGAAGCTACACAGCCCTATCTGACACCTTTATGAATCCCAAACCAGTCCGAGTAGGCCCCGTTGATCCTGATACAAGCACTAGAGTACCTATAAAGAGAACTTAATGCATGTATCAAAGCAGCGCTCAACCCAAATAAACACAGTGTTTGCCATAACACATCCCTGTCCACTCTATCATAAGCCTTTTCCAAGTAATGAACGCACAAAAACTTTCTGGTTTTTGACCTAAAACTTCCCTACGATCATGCGCATGGAAAATACTTGATCCGTACACCCTATTCCCTTTCTAAATCCAGCTTGCACATCCCAAAGTTTTCCATCAGTTTCTTTCATAACTCTATCAACTAATGTCTTAGCATACAGTTTACCCAGTCTTCAGTCTTCCGGTTCCCGCTTCAGTTACCAACATAAATTAAAGAAGGTGTACAGCAGGACCGCCAACACTCCCTGTAGAGCCCTTAACATTTCGAGTAATACTCTATCATATCCGGTTGCCTTACTTGCATCAATCTTTTCATTGCTTTCATTATTTTATCTTTACTGATCTCCCTACCTCTTTCCACTTCTTTCGGAGTTCCTAGTTCATTTAATTCAAACTTCTCTCCACTCATAAACACGTTTTCAAAGAATTACTTCCATCTCTTTAAACACGAAACTTCGTCATTCAAAATACAGCCATTATCGTCTCGTATAGCATTCAACTTTCATCCGTACCCCATCATCCCACCATAACGTATTATTTTTCTTTTCATTCGTTCCCTTACTTATACCAAATACTTCGGTGGCTGCATCCACCCAACTTTTCTTAACATTATCACACAGTCTCCAAGTCTAAATCATTCATACACCATTCATCCCAACCACTAATATTTTCCATAAGTCTATATTTATACTTCACTTTCACACATTCATCTTGTGACCTTTCTATTCTTATACGCTGTATCCCTGTGGTAGACAGAGATGTCCGATGTCGCCAACTTGTGAATAGACGGAAGGTGTTGAATGAATAGGAGACGTGTTGCTCGTTCTAGATCTTTAATTATACTGCTTAAACTTATTCTACCTTAACACTAATATACTCGTATATTATCGTGGGGGCTAAGCTACACCTCCCGCCGACAAAAAAATAATAAAAAATAAAGTTATATTTTTTATAATAATCCTTAAAATTATTCAAAATGTAATTAATTAATATCTAAATGAAAAAATTATCTAAGGCATAAAAATTAACTATCTAGATTTAGGGGGTGTTCGGCCAAACCCTCTAGCACCTAAAAATGGCGTATTCACAGAAGTATACGGCATAATCAGGCATAATTGACATGACATGTATAACATAATATTATGTTTTGATTTTCGCATACATTTACAGTATTATTTATTCGTATACACCAAAACATGTCATCTAATTCGGACATTTATAATACATAGTATTTTTCCTTATATATTTCTTCCTCCTTATAATTTTCATTTCATTTTTTAACTTCATTTATTTTTTATATTTAGATTTGGTTAACCATTAGGTATTTATTTAACTTCTTTATTAGATATTCGTTATTAGGTAATTGTGCCATTCTTTCATGTACAAGGCTCGCGTGCATACATGATCAAGACAATCACCAATATCATTTCATTCACTTCTTTACATTTATAGCATTTCAGCTCATATTATGCATTATTTAATTGTACCATGTACGTACACAAAAATAAAAGTAGTTATACAAAAATAAGTGATATTCATTCTGTAAATACTAGGAACAAACACAAGCTAGTAGTACCAGTTACTCGACTCCACCGAGTCAGTAATTCATTATTGGGGCAATGTATACACTTTTACAACAAAATCCCAGAAAATATACAAAATTCGACCTGCTCAAAATTCAAAAACTTTATAAAACATAGTTTGTATAAAAAGGGTTTTTATAATATTAAGGAATTTATGGATGATAATAACCCCTGGGTATTAATGAAATGTTAGAGAAATAATTTTAATTTCTCTTACATTTCATTAATACCATCCTTAACATGTCCCAAAACTGCTCTCACATATAAGTGGGTTATGTCTGGGGCGTACACCCTAGCACATGCAACTTCTTTAAGTCCGCTTTGATTCGTATCTATAGCAGCCTTGGTCTCACACAATCACACTCTTTCACAGATTAGATCAATTCTTTCTGAAAGGATGATACCGACTGCCTGGCATGCCCGCTCGATCTCGTCTACACCACACCAGTAAGCGGTATATGCCATGTGTAGTGGTATCCTTTCCCTATCGTTTTATCTCATTTACACGTAACACATCTATTCCTCTATCATACATCATTTCGCATTCTTCATCCATCAGCCAGACGGGCTTCCGCAATCCACTTTTCGCCCCTCCGGGAGACAGAACGTTACGGGTGACATATCTCGTCGCCAGTTTTACTCCCAGAGAATCTCCGCACCCCTACGCATTAAAGGGGCGCCGGGAACTCGAAGCCATTTCTTTTATTATACGCTTCATAGTGTTATGACGGCGCATTATTATTTAAATTCACAATAAAGTCATTTAAAATATCATATATTATCATAGATCTAATATTTTGGACAATTAAAATGTGTTAAGAAGCATTAAGTTAAAATACATTCATTTCGAATATAAAGTTTTATAGTGTAGTAAAGGCTTAATATTGTTTTTAAAAACCTTTAAATTTATTAAAACTCTGCTTAAAATGCCAAAAATATATTAAATAATAGAAGTCGAATATATTATAAAAATAAAGATAAATAACATTTGTAATATAATTGAAAAATGGGTCAGATATGATAAAGTTAATAAGCGTGTTCTTGTAATGATGCAACGTGTTCTTGTATTACTGGAGGGTGTTGGTGTAATAATTGCTTATATAAAGGAGTTGCCGGAGACGCATACCCATGGGCGTACATATATATGGGGTGGTTGGGTGCCTGACTACTATAGTACTGTTGCACAATGTATAGTCCTATATTAGGGACATATGAAGGTCTAAGATACAAAAGCATTAATATAGAAGGTTTCTATGATTCATAAGCATTATGATAGCAGATTTATGACTTGAAGTCCCATATATAAAAGATATATAATTGCAAGGTCTATGAAATAAAGCATATATGTGGAAGGTCTCAAATATGTATAATTTAAAATTAAAAATTTTGTACAACCGACTTCAATTTAAATTATTAAGAATAACTCAAAAACTATTGGTCAGACCTTGATCAAATTTATATGAGACTATATGAAAAGCACCAGCTTTCAATTAAAAAAAGAATCATTGAAATCGGTCCAGAAATCCCAGAAAAAGTTATGAGGTAACACCCATAAAAAAACATACAGTAGAATTCCGTACCTCCACCTTTTTGAAGTCGGTAGAAAAGCATTATATTGATAGAAATGGGCCTTGACAAGGACTATTATAGTGGTGTGTAGTTTGCTTCACAGTTTCCGAGACCCAGCTAAACTTGAACTCGCTAACCGATATGTCCTAGAAATATCATTTTAGTGCCAGTGGTAAGCGGGTTTGTTGTAGCAATACGACTTGCCCGTGGACATCGCATACCCCTACCCTTTGTGGGCGGCGTCTTAGCGCATAGCGTTATGATACGTCTCCTATCTTTCAGATTAGGGTGAGTGTGTTTGGTAGTACTTTTAAGTGCAGCAAGCGTACTCAACTCCATGTCTTAGTGCAATAGCGCTATGATACGTGGATTTTTAGCTACTGGCATCTTAGTAGCATGCTACTATGATACGTTGGTGCTATTTTTAGTTAACAATACCAATTTTGTAGCCAAAGTCGATAGGGATCATGTGTGTGTATTGTGAGGGGACGCCATCGGTATGGTAGTTGCATTGGTGCTTACTGCTACTTGCGGTATTACGTCTTGTGATGGATCTGCGGGTGATTCAATGCATCTTGTGGTACCGGTCGATGGAGGTATGCGGGTGGTGATGTCTGAAGTTGCGTATTATATGGGAGATCTTAGGATGATGTAAACCAACGATAGTCGATTGATGCTTGTTGCGTTCTACAACATTACGTCTCTGCGATAATTGTTTGGAGGGTCGCTATTCTCATCAATGGTGCTCTCTGCGTTTTGGTTTGACTCAAGCCTAAGTAGCTTTGCCCAAGTCGGGTCCCTTCATTACGGGGCTGCAGACTGTCTGACCTCCATGATGTTTTATATAACAACATAATTAGTTATCTCTGTAAATATCCCACTTTATTTTATTCTTTAAAAAAACGTTACCCCACACTAGGATTTTCTCCTGTATCGTGGAGGCAGTTAACAAACACAAATTGCACAAGGACAAACATGCAGACCCGGAACAATTATTTGTAGGCCATACAAATACTTGTTCCGTGCGGGATTCGAACCCGCGGCCGCCAGCGCAACAACTCATTGCTAAGTCACTGCGCCACGGAGCTGTCAATGATTAAAGGCAACTTGTTGGTTGGTGAGACAAATATAATCGAAAAATGCATATACTCAACGTCAGTGACACAAACCCTTTCTGATGGCGAATTATTACTATTATCTTATAACTGCCTTTTGGCTATATCTGCCGTTGTATTGGTTGGTGGATCATGCAATTGGTGGTGATGCCTGACACTTACATCACGTCTGCAGGAGCGGCGGTATGGCAGGTGGTAGCACTCACGGAGGGCTTTTTATGGCCAGTGTGCCTATTATTCGACGTGTTGCCTAAACCTTGTGACGTACATTCACTGTAGCTGGATTCGATCGTATTCTGTATGGCGTTTACACACATTGTCATACGCGACTTCAGTTGATGTTTTTGCTTACGCACTACCAAGAGGCCAAGTCCCCTTTTACTGGTTCGCCAGTTATATTGTTGTGGACTACGGTCTAGTTCCCAAGTTAAAGTCCCTCTTCGGGGGGAGCGCGTTAGTTCGTTGGCGCTCACCGCACACGGCGTATGTTGAGCCGTGTGCCTCCCCCACATTTTTTTTAATGTGGGAGAGCGAAGCCCTTGTATCTGGTATTTTAAATAAATATTGTGAGCCTTTTTCAAGCGGGAAGGGATTAATTAATAAGGAATTGACTGATGTGAACAAGTCTAATAGGGACGATTTTATGTTCTTAACTTTTTTGAGCCCTGTCTTCGTGAACGGGATTCTTTAGCTTAAAATAATTATAAGACACTACCAATAGCTTTCGAATACTCTCTAGTGAATATTTATTCTTCCAAGAGACACCTAAAAGAACTAAGTTACTAAACAAACACAACGTAAATAAGGGTCTTAACTAAGACGATCACGCCATAAATTTATTAAACGGCCTATAACTAAACCTTTAGAAAGATCCTTGAGAGAGATCGATATATGTTTATTATCCTGGTTACGTAAAATTAACATTTTAAGTAGATTGCCTCTTTTTTATATATAGAGGGGGGAGCGTTACAGTGCTAACTTTGGTGTGGTAGATTTTACGCTGCTACCATACGGCGTGGAGTCGAGTCTGTTCTTTCGGCTTTGTCCCTTGTTTAGCACCACCTGGGGGTCACGTGTAGGGTGGGTCTAGGGTTAGGTGGTCGAAGCGTACGGACGCGAGCAACTCATCTCCGAGCGAGCTATCAGAATTACTTTAATAAGATACGTCTAGCAATACCCATCATTTTTTTTATATCAGGCATGTCTCCTGATGTATCCTTAAGAAGAGTAAATTGTTTTTTTTTTCATAATGATTTCTTATATTTACGCGAACACTACACATTGAATAAAACTATTTTTACGGATTATATCGCGTTTAATTAACTTTTTTATTAATTCCCGACGTTTCGGGTGCTTTACAGCACCCATGGTCACGGGGGACTGAGGTGATTGACGTCCCGATGTCAAAGTTAATCCGGAGTACCTTCAGCTTTTTAATTATTAATTTTGGTCCGATCTACGCAGAATGAACTAACTGTGTCTTGAAGTCTTGCAGTGGTATGCTTGGGTTTAGTTTTAATTTTATTAATTACAGGATCCCAAGCAGGTGGTAGTACCCAGCCTCCCTCTCTATTGAAATTAGGATGTTTTTTAATTTGCAGTTTGTGATCATATCCTAGACGGCCTCCGCCATTACATTAGATTTGATAAACCACAGATTCTCGGGAAAGAACTTCGATTTCTGCCAAGGATGATACGTGAGGCTATTGTAATTAATTAAAAAACATCCTAATTTGTGGAAGGAAGAGTTTTACACGCAAGTAGATGGTGATGCAATGGGCTCACCGGTATCTCCCATTGTCGCCGATATTTTCATGGAGGACTTTGAGGAGAAAGCCCTGCTTACTGCACCAGTAAATCCAAGGTTCTACAAGCGGTACGTAGGCGATACTTTCACAATTTTACCATCAGACAAAGTAACTGCATTTTTAGAACATCTTAATTCCATAAACTCTAAAATTCAATTTACTATGGAGTTAGAGGCAAATAATTCTTTAGCTTTCCTAGATGTGTTAGTCATTCGAAATCCTAACAACACCATAGGTCACACTGTGTATAGAAAAAAGACCCATACAAACCGATATTTAAATGGTGAATCCCACGATCATCCTTTACAGTTAGCTACCGTGGGAAAATCTTTGTTACAGAGAGCACCAGGGATCTGTGACAGCAAACACCTGGCCGCCGAGCTTCAGCACGTCAAGCAGGTTCTGCACGACAACAAGCTTCGGGTCCCGCGCCTACGTTACAGTGACCGAGTGAAGCCGGCCACAGTCGAGCGTGTGCCTGCTGTACTACCATATGTCAGAGGTGTCACAGACAAGATTGGCTACATCTTGGAGCGAGCTTCTATTAAAACATTCTTCAAGCCGCCGAAGAAGATTAGTCAGTTCTTACCATCCGTCAAGTGCAATATTCCCCTACAAGATGCAGGAGTGTACAAGCTTGATTGTGAATGTGGCCATTCATATATAGGGCAAACAAAACGATCTATTAAAACCCGCGTAAAAGAACACATAGCTGACGTGAAGCACCAACGTTCCGGGAAGTCTGCAGTTTGTGATCATATCCTAGACGGCCCCCGCCATTACATTAGATTTGATAAAGCACAGATTCTCGCGAAGGAACATCGATTCCTGCCAAGGATGATACGTGAGGCTATTGAAATTAAAAAACATCCTAATTTCAATAGAGATAGGTACTACACTACTATAGATACTACCACCTGCTTGTGATCCTGTAATTAATAAAATTAAAACTAAACCCAAGCATACCACTGCAAGACTTCAAGACACAGTTAGTTCATTCTGCGTAGATCGGACCAAAATTAATAACTAGAAATCTGAAGGTACTCCGGATTAACTTTGACATCGGGACGTCAATCACCTCAGTCCCCCGTGACCATGGGTGCTGTAAAGCACCCGAAACGTCGGGAATTAACAAAAACTTAATTAAACGTGATATAATCCTTAAAAATAGTTTTATTCAATGTTTTTTTTTCATAGTTTGGTTTTTCACAGTTTTCGAGTTTTGATTTTTTTTCTGAATTTTTGAGAATTTTCGACTTGAACAACTTAAAAAAATTCTTAAAAAAAGTAGGAGGCTTTTTCGAGATTTTTTTTTGCAACTGAATTGTCATGAGCTGTTCTTTTATGCTTAAAATAATCAACTTCGAAACTTTGATGAAAATTATGAAAATGTTGGTGTAAATTGAAAAATTTACGTTTGGTGAATTATGACTTAAATATTCAACTTTGAATTAAAAATATAACCAGGTGACTTGATGGTTCCTAAGTAGATCTTAAGAATTTTTCAGGCACTCAACTTTCATAAGCATTAAAAAGAAGTAGTACTTAATAAGCTACTTTAACTAAAATAGGCATTCAAAGACTGTGAGGTGAAAAATTCTTAAAATTAGCCATCTGCATTATTTGCGGATCATGGGTTGTAAACGTGGGCGCAACTCTTTTACCTGCAATAACAATGAGCCGGGAGGATAAGAAACCGGACTATTGCTATCTCTCTCACTCTAGTTGACTAGAGGGGCAGCGCACAACCGAAGCTTCATTTGTTCACTGTTCATGACGTTTGTTAACTAACCAAAAATGACTGTAGAAAAGCTATGATTTAAACATTTGGAGGTTAAAAATGACTGCAAGAACGCTAAGATTTAATTAACCATTGGAGGTTTTATTAAGTTTAATAAATGAAACAAAAAGGAATTGTTATTAATTATTTATTGTGACGATTCAGTTGTAAAAAAAATTCTCGAAAAAGCCATCTATTTCTTTTGAGTTTTTTTAAAGTTGTTCAAGTCGAAAATTCTCAAAAATTCAGAACAAAAATCATAACTCGAAAACTATGAAAATTCGCGGAACATACATGGGGGTGATTCGGGTACCCCAAGGGATGCTCTATCTCTGGATTTCCGCTTGACACAATTTTTTGGGACATTCTGTATATACACACTTCTCTATGGACTTTGACAAAGTAAATCACACATTACTTATAAATAAACTGAGAACCTTCATGGTAGACCTTCTACCGTGGTGATAGATGGTTATTGCTCCCGGCCATATATTGCTCATTACGCAGTACCGCAAGGGTCTAATTTAGGTCCAGTGTTTTTTTTTAAATATTTATAGACGACATTGTCTCGGTCTTTCAGTACTCGAAGATCTATCTGTTTGCGGTGATCTCAAAATATTTAAAAAAAATCAAACAACTTTGACATAGAATTGTTGCAAGACGATCTTAACCACCTAATTCAATGGTGTGACAACAACCAAATGTACCTTAATCCCAATAAATGTGCATTAATTAGGTATACAAGGAAAAATTGTTCATAGTCAATATTATTTCTGCACTGACAAATTGATTGCAGTTCGAGGGATTCGTGACCTAGGCGTTATACTTGACAGCGAATTAAGATTCACCACCCACATCGATAATGTTCAGGCAGCTCTACTACGATTAAACTGTTTAATAGCCTGGTAAGGAACAAACTAGAATACTGCAGCCTAATTTGGAGTTCTCACTATAAAATCCATAGTGCTAGAATTGAAAGAATACAAAAGAGACTGCTTCGTCATCTTGCGTACCGCTCGAATTGCAATCAAACCCACAATTTTTATGAAAGACGACTGGAACAATATAATGTTATATCACTGGAGTCGCATAGAAAAATGTCAGATATGATATTCTTTCATAAAATGTTTAATAACAATATTGATTGTCCTGCAATAGTACAACTATTTAACTTTAATGTGTCAACAAGGCTGCGTAAGAAACCGTGTGCTCTATTTCATGTAGCGGTATACCGAACCGAACCTTTAACGAACAGTCCTCGAAGATATCTGGCCTCGATATTATTTGCGATAGTTTACCTGTTTTTAAATCTAAATTATTACGTTTCTTTAAATACAATACTAATTAATTCTGTATAATGTTTAAATACATTTTTTAAATGTAATGCTAATCTGTACAACATAATATATTGTATTATATTGTATACAATATAATATAATTTATGCATAATAATAATATATTATATACTATTATTATGCATAATTTTTTAATACGTAATTTTTTATAGTAATTTATTGATAGAATGTTGGTTACTTTATTCTTTTTTATAATATTAATTTATTTTGTAAATTTAACATTCCTAATTATTTCCATTTTTTTACACTTAGTTTCATTGAATAAAATTAATGCATGTTGTTAAAAAAATACAATTATCATGAGTCATGAGGTATCATGTACATATTTTAAGTAACACTATTGTCATTTCTGTTGGCTGTCCTAGTAACATAAATAGATAAATAAATAATCTCAATTTCGTTTTGGTCATTTATATAGTATGCTCATATGAGCTATGAAACCGGGTCTTTTACAAAAATCTGTACATTATGTATGATAATATGAAAATTCTCTTAAAATTTAACAAACTGGTTTATTGTCCATTAAAAATAAAAAGTAAAGCACAGCTACATACATCTCACGACCTGCTCCTCAATGCGTATAATGTTTTGTGAACAAACAAGGGTCCTCCGCAATGTTCCAATGCTTGTTGGCGGTTTTCATGTGTCCACTATATTTTTTTTTTACCTTCTGCCCGGCTAGCATGGGCGGGGGACAAAAGTTTTATCACTGACAAGAGATAAAATTATTTTGTTATGTCAAACGGGGAGAAGTATATCCCAGTTTGAAATAACGAGTAGACATATATCCCCCGTCCGTAGCATGGAGACAAATTAAAGATAAAAAATTATGCTTTTTTGACATTAGAAAGGGACAATTTTATCCTAGTTCATTGGACGTGGGTTGAAGTTTATATTCATACAAAAAATCTATCTAAGTCTAAGTCTATCTCCCATTTTATCTACTGTGGATATTATATCCACCGGTGTGCCCATGCTCTAAGGGTGGATAAAACTAAGCGAGGGGATAAACATTTTCTCCTTTCCCCGGGGATAAAATTGTCCCCCGCCCATGCTAGCCGGGCAGGTATCTAGATTTCTCTATGATGTTATACTTCACTGCTGACGCTTTATGTAGCAATACACCGCCAAACACGTAGTAAATCAGTACATAAAATTCCCTTTGACAATTTCATTGGTCCTCGCGGGAATCGTACAACTTTTGCTCCCGTCTCCCGTGCCATGAAATATGGCTCTCGTATTCGCTAAAATACATAAACACTGCAGAAAAAAAGTTCACGATTATAGACTGCAATAGGTATCTAGTATACAGTTATCCAACGGTGCCACGAACTAGTCCATCATAATATAAGAAGAGATAAAATGCTCACAGTACACTTAATTTCTTTTTACCTACATCGGATAACTTGATACCAAAAGATGGTGGATGGTGATGGAAGTTGGTGAAATTATTACTATACCCATATACACCGAATATATTATAACTAATGAGCTTGATCCTTTCTTAATTACATCACATCACATATACACAGTATCCAGTATAACCGTTTATTTAGTCATTTCGCCAAACGGCTATTGTGTTAAATTATTTATGATAGATATTTTAAGTCCGATAATGTTTGATAATGAGTCACTTATTATTTTTATACTTAGCAGTAAGTATATGGCGATTAGATTAATCTATGAAAGTTAAAACTGTAAAGCCATTTGTATAAAAACCTTTAAATTTAACTATTTTTGACGTGACGATCTGGTAAGACATGCAGGAAGTCGATGTATGCAGGTGGCTCAGGACCGTGTTTTATGGCATTCCTTGGGGAAGGCCTATGTTCAGCAGTGGACGTGTGAAGGGCTGTAATGATGATGATGATGACTTTTCATGAACAGACCAGTTTTTATCAGACTACACAGAATACACAAACAGACGAACAAAAATTCTAAAAACCATTATTTTGTCCTCAGTGCCTTTTGTCTAGTGCCCTGTACTTGGGTTTTTTTTCAGGAAATATTGGAAATAAGAACATAATTTTCTACAGATTTATTAAAAGTGTAGATAGGTTAATAATATAGTGAATTTAAAAATAAGCTTAATTTAACAAGTTCTTCTACATTTTTAGATATTATATTCAGATATAACATTTGCTTTTTGGTTTGCATAATTTGAAAGAATTTACCCAGCATTCGTTAAACAAGCAAGTTGGTTAGCACAGAGCGGATATCCTCGCGCTAATAATGCTGCTTGCTCTCCATCACCAGTCTCTGGGATAAGCACATATCCATTTTTAATCGATAATCAATGAAAATCTGTTTCAATTGCATAAATATCATGAGTCTGTAGTACGTGTAAATTAATTGAAAGGGGGGAAAAACCTACACGGTTTACCGTATAGGTTCTCTCCAGAAAAGTATACAATGACGTCATTAAAATTATTCCTCCTATATTGAACAAGTTTTACCCCGTACACCACTGATCTGAATCTATTTAATAAGTCACAAATAATTGTAAAACCTTTAAGTATTATTTAGATATGGAATTTATAATACTACAATACAACAATTTTTTATTACATCACTATAGTATCTGCTCTTTCGATGAAGAATGAAATTAAGCTACATCAAAGGATGGTTCTGTATATTCGTATCTGTGATACTGTATCTATGATAAACAAGTCTGAAGGAACACTGATGTTCATAATTTTGATATACTATACATTTGACTTAATTCAAACTGCCTACGACTTATTAACAACTATAAATATCTCAGGTAAATATATTTTAGAAGCTTTTGAATATTGTATACATTTCAATGTTATGTAAATAAATACGTATTTAAATAACATTCAGATATACGCTTATCGACAAAAGAGGAACGCAAAAAAATGTTTATTTTCTTCTGTTAAAATTATCTTGCGTACTATACACAAACATTAGGAAATGCTTTTAAAAAGAGTAAGTTTTGGATCGTTTATTTTCTCGGAATTCTTTTGTTTGTATTGCGTAATTATTGCGTAATATTGCGTGCTTTCATACTGCAAAAAATTTCGCACACTTTTGAATTTGGGTTTAAATTTAGGTTTTGTTTAAAATTTTGCCTTGATTGCTTTCTTAATAGTGTTAAGTGTGAATTGTTACTGCACATAAACTGAGAATGCCAAATCTAAATGTTACTAAAATTTTTAGGGCTGTTATATTAATTATTTTTGACGGTTCCATGGCGCAGTGGCTTAGCAATGAGTTGCAGCGCTTGGGGCCGCGGGTTCGAATCCCGCACGGATCAAGTATTTGTTAGGCTTACAAATAATTGTTCCGGGTCTGGATGTTTGTCCTAGTGCAATTTATGTTTGTAAGCTGCCTCCACGATACAGGAGAAAATCCTAGTGTGGAGGTAATGATAAATTAAAAAAAATGGGCACACCTACAAATATGTGACAAAACACAACGAGTATCAAAATCTGTGGTACACCGAGTTGTTTAGAAGTATCGGCAAGCAAGAAACTCGCAGGACACGGACGTAAACAGAAAACTGAGGCCAGAGATGACCGGTCCATCGTAAACAGCGTGAAAGAAAGGAACCGGAACTTAACTTTTTCAGAGGTAAGAACAGACCTTAAAGAAGTTCGAGGGGTTACAGTAAGCACAAAAACTGTGAGTAAGAGACTGAAATCTCCCGGAATAAAGTCATACTTAGCTACCAGAGGCCCCATCTTGCCACAAGCCATCGAGTAGCTCGAGTTAATTTTGCTTGCAATCATGAAAATTGGAATGACGAAGCTTGGAATCAAGTTCTATTCAAAGATGATTCCAGATTTTGCCTGAAGCCAGATGATGGAAGGATTAAAGTGTTAAGACTTCTGTGATAAAGGTACGTAGTGCAACATCACTAACAAAGAGGCATATCTTAGGGGGTCAGTTATGGTATGGGGAGGTATTTGTATGAGGACAAGTACGGAACTCCGCGTCATTTAGAATAGATCAATTACAGCGACACGATATATAACTAAGATTTTGAAACAAATTGTAGTGCCATTTGCGCCCTTTTATAGGAGATAGATTTGTTTTTATGCATGATAATGCACGCCCCCATACTGTGGCCACAGTTGTCGGATACCTTCGAGATGTTGAAATCAATGCTATGGGGTGACTATGCTTGGGAGACAAATTGAGATAAAAATTCTGCCCCGCTAATTTGAGAGATTTTAAAAACCACTACAGTAAGAATCCACGCAATCTCAAGCTTTTATTGCTCTGTGCTAACCAACTTGCTTCTTCAGCGAGTGCTGGGTAAATTCTTTCAAATTTTGCAAACCAAAAAGCAAATGTTATATCTGAATACATTATCTAAAATGTAGAACTTGATAAATTAAGGTTATTTTTAAAGTTTCCTATATTATTAGTCTATCTACTTGATTATGCCAAGGAGACTGGAAGCTGTTGAAGAGCTAGAAAGGGTAACACTTATTACTGATTATAGCCTAAGTTATATCCTTTCCTAAACATTTATGAAAAATAAATATACAATGTTAAGTACAAAAATGTTTCTTTCGTGTAAAAGTTTTCTTTTTTTTTAATTTAGTTAATTTTTGTCATTTGATCGTTTGTTTTTTTTGACGTCTGCAATTTTAAATTAACGAATAATAAGCAAAATCCAAATTAATGAACATAGTTATCACAAATATCCATGATATTTTGTTTTATACTCACTTTTTTGCGTTCCTTTAAATTTATTAATTAGTATATAAAATATTTATTAACATTATCAAATAATCTATATTATTTTCTATCACAAGGAACAAAACCGCTTAAATTAATGCACATAGAACTATTAAGCTGACCAAGGCTATTTGGCATTATTGGGATTTATTAGTGACAAATTAGAAAAGGTAAAGTAAAGAGACAGCCTATTACAACGTCTTGCTCTGATTTTCGAAAGAGTTTTAAGAGACCAGAGATTTTTCCGCCGCAGCTCTAACGAGTGTTGACTTTACATGTCCACTATATATTTCTTATTTTATAGAACTGCAGATGTTCTTATACTTGAAATTACTATTAATAATTTGATTGGTGCTGGCGGGGTTCAAAATCACTTAAAATTGATGTATGCAACACAATTTTTTTAATAATAATTTCTTTTTCACAGCTCATTTTACTAACTGGAAATATTTTTTGTTAAATCACTGTACCTGGATGACGTATACTGTTTTCAATATAATCGCAATTATTGACGCCTGCCAACGGATTACAACTGAGGTAATTTCAAATAAGGAATCAGTCAAATGTAAATTTGACGCTATAAAACGCTGGATTCATAGCTTTTGCTGTACATCTTATGCAATATATGCACTAAATTACCACTGTGTTTCAATAAAAAAATAGTAGCATATTTAGATTTTTTTCTACGAATGCGTCCTATTTATGGCCATTTTGAATATAAATGTTCATTAGATTTTTGCATTTGTCGTTCTTTTTCACTCTCCTAGATAAATTGACAGGTTGATTTTGGAGATTATTCAGTGCCATCTCTTTTCCGATAATTAACTTTTATTTGTACTATTTTTATACAAAAAAGATTTTATTATGATGGTAAGTGGAAGCGGTGACTCATAGGCACCATTTATCTTAGATTAGGAACAAAAATACAAATGAGTTGTCACTCCTAAAATATAGATGAAATGCCTCATTACTAGATAAGGGTGGCCGGTTCTCGAATCAAAGCAGCATTATGTTACTATTTTAAGTTGTTGTCAAAAGACATGTTTACCGTGTCACGGAAACGTATTAAAATATAGGTAGTTGCACGGTAACATTTAGGTCGTTTGGTTTTAGTAGTTTTAGATGGATTTTGCGACATGAATTTATTAAATTACCTCGTCCGTGAATCGGTGTACTTCTTGCAGATGAGATTGGCATTTGGAGAAAGAGTTATCCAGTAGAAAATTGTAAGCAAAATCGTAAACGTCCAATTATATTGTTAGTTGTGGTTGTAAATTTTTAAGTTTTTTTTTCAGATGAAACAGACTAAAACGCTTGTCGGCTGCCTGCTGTGTCACGTAACGTCAAGCAGTGACCCACTTCTTAAGGAGTTGGATATTTTCTTTCATGAATTATATCTTTTCAATTTACACTATTCACCGATGGGAATGTTGACCTTGAACCGAAATTCAATCTTCACGGTACTGATTTAATATTTATTAGAAAGAAAGAAAGAAATGCGTTTATTCCACTTTAAACATGCAGCACAACAAGTAAAAAGTAATTACATGTAAAAAGATAAATAAAACTAAATTAAATATAATTGACAAACATTATAAATTAAAGAAAATACACTTAAAAAACCCTGTGCCGCAGCATGAAACTGCAAAAAGGACCGGACTCAGTGATAGCACTGGTTTTCAGTTCAGCCCATACCCCGAGGCAACTCGGGCGGCTGAGTACACGCTCGCTCTTGATGTCCGAAAATTTAAAAGAAAAAATAATAAAATATATATAAATGAAATAATAGTAGAATTAGCCTTTATTTTTCAAAAAGGATACATGTCATGCAATATCTATAGAAGTTTTGTACTAAAAAAAAAGTTAGGTAAATAAATACACAACTCGTATAAAGATTAAAAAATATATAAGCTACCTACATAATATGAAATTTGCCTGTTTCAATTTTGTTATTTTTACATTTTTAAATATTGCAAATTAAGCCAGGATTTAGTAAAAATTGAAGTGCCAAACTGTTTGTTGTCTATAAACACAGTTAAATTACTAGTAAATTCATTATTCGTTAAATTTAGAAAGAATTGCTACATTAAAGAATTTTTTTATAATTATTTATACCAAGATACTACATCTTAACCAACATTTTTTTGTTCATTAAGTAGTAGTAATTTATATTTGTATTTAAAACCGTTAATTTTTGTAAGGCTACGTAAGTAAGGTGGCATGTTGTTCCAACATTTTGTTGCATTGTATCTAAAACTTCCTCTGAAGGCAGTAGAGCGGCTGAAAGAATATACTAATTTTTAATCAACTGATGTGAGATTATGTGCATTATTGTGATCTTTGGCCCAATCAAGCTTTTGTAAAGATATATTGGTTCTTTGTTTTTTGGTATACAAACAAAAAAATGGCAAAGTGTAGTTGTCTGTGGAAGTCTATTTTTAATATATTGGCTTTGTTATAAAACGGTGTTACATGTGTACATGGTGGTATACTCGTATTAAAGCAAAAGCACGCGCAGGCGTTCTGCACCCGTTGTATTATTTGTTTGGTACGTGCTAGAAGTCGCGGTCTATGAGAGAATCAGCATAGTTACATTTTGAGAGAACGTGGGACTCACATAAGTTAACACGCAGAGTCAGGCTTAGGTAATTGCGAATTCGATATAGAACTTTTAGCCTAAAGAAGCAATTACGTGCAATGTCGAAAATATGCTTCTCGAATCGCAGCTTCTCATCCATCACTATACCAAGATTTCTCGCTTCAGGGACTCTTTCCCCTTAGAAGGGAAATTGGTCTGTAGTTCTTCAAGAGTTTAACCCCGGGACATTTAGGGGTTATTTTTCGTACCTGTGTTGGTGTTTCAAGAATCATGTATTTTGTTTTATTCGGATTCAGAACTAGTGTATTATGCTCAGACTACAGAGATATGCGATTCAGGTCGGCGTTAAGCTTCACCAACGCTATATCTGTATCGCAGGACTTAAAAGAAATATAAACCTGTAAGTCATCTGCACACATGTGGAACTAACATTGCTCTATATTATTAACAACATCCGCGCTGTAAAGTATAAAAAGCAGTGTCCTAAAATAGAACCCTGGTTGCCACGCTTGGCAAGCGGGTTGGTAAACGCAATTTTTTATTTTTAGCCGTTATTAGGAAAACGCTGCTGCCCATCTTTTCATTTGTTTCCCCTGTCGCCTCTTACGACACTCACGGGATGATAAGTGAAGATAGATATTATTACACCGCCACTACACGGTAATTCTTGACCCGGTAACACTTGAAGTAGAACCTTGTAAATTTTGCCAACACTCACCACGATGAATAGGCAGATAGGTGAATTTAGAGCCGAAATTGATATAGAGAATGATGTTCGTTATCACTGTTCTCTGTTCTGGGTTCGGTATAAAAATAGATATATCTCCAGATATAGGTAAGATATATGCCGATATGAGTATATAGAGATATAGAGTGAGTTAAACACCTGTCACAGCCATCACACATCCTGTTTTTAATCATACACCCTCTCACTATATTCTTGAGACCGGATAACAGCAGTACACGCACTGCTGCTTGACAGAAGGAATAAGTGGGAGGATGGTACCTACCCAGACGAAATTTAAATATTCTAGTACTACTTTTACTGTATTTCGATTTTCGATAATGCTAGTAAAATGTAAAAATGGCCCTTAAAAAATGGTTGTTTATAATCTGGTGTATTATGTAGATTTAACATACACTGACTAAGGTCCGATTAACACTTGAAGGCGTTTTGTAGGCAAAGAACATCTAATATTTTGATTCCAAATTCACCTGCCAAGTAAGGCGGTTTTGTCAAATTCTCCTTTAGAATAGAATAGTTTTTTTTCTCAATACAATCTGTATAATAATAAAGATGCCCTTCAGATCAAATCTCAACGGAGACTAGCCATCGGCGCAGGACCAGATTATAGTGCAAGAGTGTGTTCGCAAGCACAAGTGCACATTCCTTACCCTCATAGTCCGATGGGACGCCAATCCGACACAACCGGTGAGATATCAGGCACAGGACTAAAGCTTTAAAGAGAGCACAAAAATCCTCATTTTTTTTTATAGGATAGGGTGACAAGCGAGCACATAGACCCATAGACATCTACATCCATCCTCAATAAAGAATCAAAATGCAGATGCGTTGTCACCCGTGAGGAATAAGATGGAATGCTTCTTTTCTAGTAAAAAGGGTTTCCGGTTCTCTACACTCATCATACGAAACACAGCAGTGTTAAGCTGCTATTTTACGCTGGTATTCTGTGAGAGCGTGGTCCTTCCCCGGTCGAGCCGACCCAATCATGCTACAACTATACTACTAATATAGCTATAGCATGGATCTACCACGAATAAATCATTACAAGTAATATTAAAAAGTTATAATATCATGAATTTGATTTTATTCCAGATAATGGGCGGTGCTATAACTTATGTTCTTGTTTTTGTCGATTTCGGTTTCGAGAGCTTTCTATAAGAATCATCAATGCTAACAATTTTTAAAAATAAAATGCATGTGCTATATTTCACTTTTTTTATTCTACCTGTAGTTCATAATTATAATCCAACAGCAACGTCCACGATAAGGTTCGACATTCCACGTCGTTCTAAGGCTTAAAAGTTATTTTATATTTTTTATCAAACACTGATACAAGACAGACAGACAATTCCAGATCGTGCCCCACCTTGTATAAAAAAGGTTAATGTATGTAAAATAGTCATATAAAAAGTCAAAAAAATAAAA
Organism: Parnassius orleans; assembly: GCA_029286625.1. NCBI lineage: Eukaryota > Metazoa > Arthropoda > Insecta > Lepidoptera > Papilionidae > Parnassius > Parnassius orleans. The sequence goes on along the minus strand of JAGSMP010000215.1, from coordinate 37,779 downwards.
TATTGCACAATCATTATTTTGTACAACTTGCGGAAAAATATTAATAAAAGAAAAAGGAATTCAACGGTTAATATTTTATCATTTCAGTATTTCAAATAACATCTGCGTTTCTTTATACGAATTTTTAAATATGCACGCTTAAAGTACCTGAACAATATTTATTTAATTTAAAATATATAAATCTTTGTTTACCGATTATTTACCGATTTCTATAATCATTTATTATAGACCGTTAAATATACGTCGAAAAAATCCTGAATTGAATTAAATTATTACCGAATTAAAATATTTGATTTTCGTTCATTTTGTGTGTAATGATACACACACGTCATTATGTTAAATGTCGTTAGTACGCATGTCAAATTAGGCCCAATTTACACTGCCGCGGAACGGAATGGAAGCGAATTTTTGTAACGAAATTGTACATAGTAAAATGAGTTTTATGTTAATTGTGTAAAGTTCAAACTAGATATGAGCCAAAAAAAGTCGCGCGTCTTCTTTTCAAAAAAAAAAGGACGCGCGACTACTTTTATCATATCTAGTTTGCACGTTACGCAAATAACATAAAATTCATTTTACTATGTACAATTTCGTTACTAAAATTCGCTTCCATTCCATTCCACCGCAATGTAAATTGAGCCTTAATGTCATTTATTTTCACTCGTTGACTGATATGTGCTTGTGAATCATATGTATTTATCATATTCTCTTCGTCTTTGAGCTGATCTCTCGCAGCTCATCTTGAGATGCAGTAATTGTCAAGTTTAAGTCGACAGGATGTGACATATTGAAGACTTGTTATATCCTCCTTGCCATCACAATAAACTCTTTTTCCAATATGAAGATCTTTACAACAGTACAAATGTGTGTTGGTATGCTTAATTTAATAGCTATTTATATAATCAATTTAGTTGAGTACTGTCGCAGTCATAATTGATGTATATTTATAAAAGAGTAAATATTTATACCTCCTTAAGTAACATATCATAATATGTATCTTGAAAAAAAAAATTGTTTGACTATAAACAATTTACTTGACAATTTACTTGACTTCGACTTAGTTTTTTAAAATATGTTCTAATGTCTGTTTATAATTTTTAGCTTCAACCCGAAGCTGTTATCTGTGAAGAGTGCTCATTGCTTCTTAGCAAACATGGTAAAATGGAAATATAATGCTGAAGAATAACTGGGTCACACACGTTTGCCTAGGATATGGACGGTCTGTCTTGGGAGCTAGACAACGTATAAGATGTCACACAGTTGAAGCCAATGATCCATTAATATCTATGCAATAATTTCATGGCCTGCCTCCAATCAGGTTAGTCTCTTATATTATATTTTGGTTGATACCGGGCCGTGCTTTTGCCGAGATCTTGATAATCATGGACAATGTCTAATAAGATTGTGATATTGTTTCACGTGCCAACCCGCCTACCCATCGTGGCAACTATGGTAAATATGCTCCCAATGAGGCAATCTATGGGAAAGGCCTATGTTGTGCAGTGGACTATTGATAGTCCGTAATGATGATGATGACATGTATAAAATTAACATGGGCAAGTACTTGGGAATGAAACAATTATTTGTAGGTCATAAAATATTTTTTTCGTGCGGGACTCATCAAAACTTAATCAAAACTCAGCCACTATTTATCATCTTTCATTTTCAATCGACTTTTTCATTAATAAATGAAAAACAGCATTAAACATCAATTCTCTTTTGATTTTTTAAAAGTATATTTTTTGCAGATGGTATCAAGATATTCATTTGAGTGCCATCAGTACCGGATACGTGATATACGTCAACTTTGTTTCAAGAAAGGTGACTACGCTCTATTAAAGAACTACAATCAATACAAACTCATGGCTCCTGATAAAAATGAAATTGTGTAAACAATCGTATTTTAATTTATTTAATAAAGTAATATAACAGATGGGTGACGTACGGGCGGAAGGGGATAGGTCTCCACGATATTAAAACAATACAATATAGAAGCTAATAGTAACAAAAAGAAGAAACTACCAGAAGACGCTCTTAAGAAATAGTGAATTAATAGGAAAATCTTTCACCCGAACATCCACCCAGCTGTAAAATTAAAATATAATTTGTATGTTCTTATTTCTCGCCAGACCTACCAGCAATAGTCAAGCCCACCACTGATATTAGGGTGAAACCATATAAATTATTTTGATTTATTTTGTGACGTATCGCTGTTACACCGTAATAAAATCTACCGCATCTTCATATTCTGCGTACAATGTTGTAAAAGTACATAAAATTACATAAAAACACTCACGCCTGTCACCCGGAGGGGTAGGCAGAGACTATGGAATTCCATTTGGCACGATCCTGACACACGTCTCTCGCCTCCTCCACATCCATATATCTACGCATATACGCTCGTCGGTTAAGGGTACTATTAATTTGGCCCATTTTCAATATATCGCCAATTTGGTCGATAAACATTCACCTAGGGCGTCCTTCCCGACTCTGACGTTCACCTCTGCAACATAAATTTGCATTGTCACTCTTTCCTCATTCATTCTTTCTACATGACCAAATCACCGAAGCATTCCTTTCTTAATCCTGGTCACAACATCATCTTACAAACCACACTCGTCTCTTATCACACAATTTCTCACTCTGTCATTTAGATTCAGCCCTAATATACTCCTTAATGACCGCATTTCTACAGCATTTATTCTACTCTCGTGCTTCTTCTGCCACACCCAACTTTCACTACCATACATTAAAGTAGGAACTAACACAGCATTGTGAATTGCCATACGTGCCTTTTTGGACACATTTTGACTTTCCACAATAGAGTGTACAGCCCCATTTACTCTATTTCCTGCGTTCACTCGTCGTTCTATATCCTTATCATATCTACCATCCCTGCTAAATACACATCCCAAATACACAAACTCATCTACTTGCTCGACCAATTCCCCTTCTATTCTTATTTCACATATCGTTTTACTTTTTTCTCTTTCAAAAACCATAACTTTCGTCTTACTTGCGTTCACTTTCATTCCCATTTCTTTTAATGACCTGTTAATTAATGTAACCATCATTTGCAACTCGGCCGCCAACGACGCAAGTATGACTTGATCATCAGCGTACAAAAGGCATTTGACGGTTAACTCACCCATTCTTAACCCGCATTCTTCAACTTTCAAATTTTCCAAACAACTGTCCATAAATAGGTTGAACAGCCACAGGGAAGCCACACAGCCCTGTCTGCCACCTTTATGGATGCCAAACCAGTCCAAGTAGGCCCCGTTGATCCTGACACAAGCACTGGAGTCCCTATACAGAGACTTCAATGCCTGTATCAACCCAGCGCTCAACCCATATGAGTTCAGTGTTTGCTATAATACATCCCTGTCCACTCTGTCATAAGCCTTTTCCAAGTCCACGAACGCACAAAAAACCTTTTGGTTTTAGGCCAAAAACTTCTCCGCGATCACGCTCATGGAAAAAATCTGATCCGTACATCCCATTCCCTTTCGAAATCCGCTTGCACATCCCAAATTTTTCCATCAGTATCTTTCAAAACTCTTTCAATTAGCACCTTAGCATACAGTTTTCCCACAATGCTAAGAGCGATGATACCACGGTAGTTTATACAGTCCTGCTGCGCTCCTTTTCCCTTATATATTGGGACTATAACGTGTTTGCACCAGTCTCCCGGTACCCGCTTAAGTTCCCAACACAAATTAAACAAGATGTACAGCAGGTCTGCTACCACTCCCTCTCCAGCCCTCAGCATTTCGAGTGATACTCTATCATATCCGGCTCCCTTACCTGCTTTCATACTTTTCATTGCTTTCATTATTTCATGTATACCTATCTCTCTATCTCTTTCCTTTTCTTTCGGAATTTCTATTTCATTTTATTCAAACTTCTCATCACTCATAAACACGCTTTCAAAGTATTCCTTCCATCTCCTTAAACTCGAAACTTTGTCATTCAGAATACAGATATTCTGGTCTCGTATTGCATTCATTCTAGGCTGTTTTGAATGTCCCAGTTCTTACGAGTTTCCAGAACATTTTAATATTTTCCTGGAAGTTATCCGATATTCTTCTATCATTCTTATCAGTTCTTTCTTGCTTTTTCCTTTCAAATACTTCTTTTACTCTCTTATTTAGATGTCTAAAGACTGCCTTTTTTCTTTCAATATCATCATTCATACCGCTAGAATGACTAGGCTTGGTTGCTAGTAAATCTAGCCATGCTCCCTTCTTTGCTTCAACTTCCATCCGTACCTCATCATCCCATCATAAAGTGTTATAAAGTTGCATCTTTTTACTTTTACAACCATAAAGTGTTGTAAAAGTAAAAAGATGCAAATGCCTAAAAATCGAAATTACAATCTTAAATATGTCAGACCTACATTATCTAGCCAGCTAACTAGGAGCAAAGTTGATGGTTAGAAATGGTAGCTGATGCGATCATTGGTCAAATCATTAGGAAGGCACCTACATAATATTATGTCAATCAATGAACTATCAAAAACTGAAATGACAAACAATCTCACAGCCTATCTGACGGTAAGTGACACACATAGACACCTACAGCGAACTTCAAACAAAGAAGGTTACAGATACGTTGTCATCTAAGATGGAATGCCTCATAGGCTGTAATTATACTGACTCTCTATACGCTTCAGACAAGAACACAGCAGTGTTTGCACTGCAGCATGTTGACTGAAATGGTAAAGTCGTACCTACCCAGACGGACTCCTAAGCAGAAAAGAGTCCTACCATATTTTAAATGCTGATGTAGAAAAACGACATATTGACACAACATAAAGAATAATATTTACGTATGGTAGCCTATTTTTTATACCTACACCAGTTAAGGACCAAGTTGTGGTTATCTTATAGTGTTAGGATTTTTTAGCTTCAAAAGAAGAATTTCACAGATATCGGTGATTATATAATTGTTTTATCTAAACCCAGCGGAAGTTTATTTCGGCTCCTAGAATCCTTATTTACATAATTTATTAGCGCCTGACAATTTATATATTGCAATAAGGTAAGCGCAGCGAAGAGCAGTAGAACTGTAGACCTACAGATGACTCGGGGCCATTTTTATGGTAGACTTTGGGGAGGCCTATGATCAGCATGATGATAGGCTGCAAAAGAAACACTATTAATACCTTTTATGAAAAAATTATTCCATTTAAGATATCATATATATATATATATATATATATATATAAATATATTTATTGGCGACGTAAGAGAATTCACTACCCCATATCATCACATGGGTGTCGTAAGAGACAACAAAAAAATTACAATAAAATGTTGGCAGCGGCATCGTCCCGATAACAACTTAAAGTAATTAAAAATGTGGTTGTGAACCCACCGCAATTATGGCAAATATCCCTCTTAACCTCTTACGAGTCATGGGTGGCCTACCAGCATACCTTCAGCGGACTTTTGAGCTGTAGTGAATGAATAATGTATTGCTTAACATTTTGATCTCAACTACTCTTTAAATAGGTTTATAATGTTTGATAACTATAATACACAGTAAGTAGGCCACCCTTATAATGGAAAGTAAAAAGAACGAAGAATAAATAATAATAGGTATGTAGTATTTTTATTTATTTTAGGAAAACTGGCAGTGATCACCGAATTGTAAGAAGTACACTGAACCTAAACGTTAAGTTGGAGAGGTCACGTCTAATGAAGTCAACGCTTCGTCCCCCTCGTGCTCTAATCAAAGTCCCGAAAATTTTCAGCTCGAGTTACAAAATCAAATGAAATGAACGACAAGCTCGTGGGAACTGTCCATGCGGTCGGAGCTAAGTTCTGCAAGACCCGCCGCAGAAGAACACAAAAATTCTCCGATCCACTCTTAATCTCATGGCTATTAGACGGGAGATGAAACTGCAGTCTTCAGCAGATTTGACAGAATACACGCAACTGAACAGACACATCTCCAAATGCATGCGGCGGGACTTACTCAACTTCAATATAGCTCGTTTTGAAGAAGCGATCGAGCGAAACCATGACTCCAAAGTCTTTGCCAGAGATCTGTCTGCCAGAAAACGCCCACCGTCGAAGCTGAAGACCGAGTGTGGAAGCATTGTTGCCGGGAAAACTGAGATTTTGAGTGAGATTTAGAGGTTCTATGGGCTGTACACATCATCGTTGGAGACATACGCAAGTGTAAGTCACGATCCACGAGCAAGTCTTATCCGACACTATTCCGATGATATTCCGGACGTCAGTCTGAGCAAAATTAGAATGGCTCTCCAGCACCTTAAAAGCAGCAAGTCCCCGGGTGAGGATGGAATTACAGCTGAGCGTCTGAAAGCGGGTGGAAAACCGGTACTTGAAGTCCTTCAGAAGCTCTTAAATTTCGTCGTCCATGGTGGCACTACTCCGAAGGCTTGGAACAGAAGTGCGGTGGTCTTGTTCTTCAAGAAAGGCGGTAACGCTATCTTGAAGAGCTACAGACTTATTTCCATTCTGACGTGCTGTTTTCGAGAGTCATAACGAATCGTCTCGCAGGCAGAATCGACGACTTCCAGCCTCCCAAACTAGCCGGCTGTCGAAAAGGCTTTAGCACCATAGACCACATACATATTCTTCGGCAAATTGTACAGAAGACCGAGGAATACAATTTGTCACTATGTCTTACGTATGTGGACTATGAAAAACCTTTGATTTCGTCGAAATTTGGGCAGTACTGCAGTCCCTTCAGCGGTGCCAAGTTGACTGTCGGTATATCAAAGTGCTGAAGTGTTTGCACAGTAGGGCTACGGTGATTATCCGAGTACAGAACCAGAGTACGAAACCTATCCAACTGCAGAGAGGTGTAAGACAGGGTGACGTTATATCCCCGAAACTCTTCACCGCTGCATTGGAAGACATTTTCAAGCTATTGGACTGGAAAAGATACGTTACTAACATCAATGGCGAGTACATCACTCACCTTAAATTTACCGACGATATAGTCCTTATGGCAGAATCGCTGGAGGACCTAAGCACTATGCTCAATGACCTCAATAGTGCCTCCCAACGGATAGGTCTTAAGATGAACATGGACAAAACAAATATCATGTTTAATGTCCATGTCACACCTATGCCGGTAGTTGTTGGGAGCACTAAGCTCGAAGTTGTTGACGAGTATGTTTACCTGGGACAAATAGTCCGACTAGGTAAGTCCAACTTTGACCGAGAGGTCAATCGACGGATTCAACTCGGCTGGGCAGCGTTCGGGAAATTACGACACATCTTCTCATCAGGTATACCTCAAAACTTGAAGACGAGAGTGTACAACCAGTGCGTGTTGCCAGTAATGACTTATAGATCTGAGACGTGGTCCTTCACTTCTGGTCAAATAAGGAAGCTCAAGATCGCTCAGCGAGCTATGGAGAAAGCTATGCTCGGGATTTCTCTGCGTGATAAACTTAGAAATGAAGATATCCGCAGTAAAACCAGAGTAACCGACGTAACGCAACGAATTAGTAAGCTGAAGTGGCAATGGGCCGGCCATATAGCTCGAAAAACCGACAACCGATGTGGAAAAACAGTTCTCGAGTGGCAGCCTCGTATCGGTAGGCGAAGTGTAGAGCGACCCCCCCACTAGATGGAGTGACAAGCTGGTAAGACATGCAGGAAGTCGATGGATGCAGGTGGCTCAGGAACGTGCTTTGTGGCATTCCTTGGGGGAGGCCTATGTTCATTAGTGTACTCGTGAAGGGCTGTAATGATGATGATGATAGATTAACGTTCTAAATATTGTAAAAGTTTTAGCAACTGCCCGTGTTCAATTTTAAAATGAGGAGTGCACATAGTATTTCAACTATATGTGACAAGTTTTTCATTTTCTTTGCGGTATTCGACAACAACGTGATGCAACGGTACAGTAAACAGAATTTCATATATTTTTTATACAATGAGGGTGACAAACAAACACACTGTTCATCTGATGATATGTGCTTAGTACATCTATCCTCGATTAAGAATCAAAATACAGATGCCACCCATGAGGCTAAGATGGAATGCCTCGATACCCGTAAAAAGGGTCGCCGTTTCTCTACACTTTCCATACGAAACACAGCAGCATTATGCTGCTATTTTACGATGTTATGCGTAGTATTATAACCTTACTAAAATAATGTTATTCATATTTTTATATAAAAAGACTTGATATAAATATTACATAAATATTACATATTATGTAGTTATTTTGAACTTTCCGTTATCATTAATAATCTGAACTAACAGTTACATTTATTAACCTAATAATAGATTAATAATATTATTAACTTTTCCTTTCTCTAAAACTACCGTGTTATAATGTAATATCTGCTTATTTAAACTCACGAAAGGGTAACGTTGGGCATTTGCGAAAACTTTTGTTATATTCAGAACTTAAACCATGAATTAATAAAAGTATCACATATTATGTGGGACTTTAGTAGTTGCAAGTTGCAACAGTATCTTGAAATATTTGCTTTAATTACGCAGTTACTGCCGTTCCTAGAGAAAACAGAATAAGTTGTCATGCTTTATAAATTCCATTGATTCTTCCCCTCATGGCCGTTCGGGAGGTCGCCCGATACTGGTGGACGCTAATGTAAACAATGATATCTTTTTAATTTTGTATGCCAGCTATATATAAAACTTATACGCCTTGATTCGTTATGAATTAAGATATTTAATTCTACTTTATAAATATTAAATTCTATTTTATAATATTATCAATCTCATTTCAAAATTGCGTGACGTAATTTTGCCGGTTTTTTACATAAAGTGTAAGGATTACGAAATTAAGCCATTATATAAAAAGGTATTTGTTTTATTTGCAAAAGAATACAACATTATATCAAAAGAAATTAATAAAATCATACCCCGCCAATACATTTTTTCACACAACAAACTTTTTACAAAAACAGGTTAAAACAATCGAAAATGTTCAATTCGAAAACGTTTGCAAACGTTACATTACAGTCTTGTCTTTAATCCATGTTGTTCAAAGATTAAAACAGCGTTTTAATTGCCAAATGGGAACATGGGGTCGGCTGACACACGGGCATGCTTAAGCTGTCAATCCCCTGCGGGCGTCATGACACATGAGGGGCAACAACTAACTATTCGCAAATATTTTTTTTTTCCATTATGATAATACTGTGAAGTTAAGTCACTTAATACGTCACTAATATCATATATTTTCGTAATTGTACAAAATATTACTAAATCTAAACAAGGTTACAGATATCCATAATAATAACAATGTACATTAGACATAAAGAATAACAAAATAAGTATAACAATTCCTATCAATAGTCACAATTTATCTTCCGTATACAATTTTAGTTATAACAATACATATTATTAAAATATGCTAACAATACTTTGTACCTAAAATAAATTATTAATATAAAAAGGCATCGGCTAATATTCGGTACTGATCCATTAACGCAATACAACAGAAGCAAAAGTCAAAAAGACTACTGACGTGAACTACTTCTGAGCTAACACAAGCATTTTAACTCACCAAAAGTGGTTAAAGGAAATATTATTAATGATAATAGCATTGCTACTATTTTTTAAAACTTAAAAGCTCAATGTGCCGTAAAATGTACGCACCTCGTCCACTTCAACTAAAGTTACGTTCGCCCAATCCTTAGTGGTCTCTGTTATCGACTTTGAACATTGTTTTGCTGACTTTTAGAAAAGAGGAGGTTCTAAGTTCGACTTTATGTTATTTTAAATTTATATACATAACATTGAAATTTAAACAATATTTAAAAAAAACTATAAATAATTAAATAAAACTAAAACTACTGCATTTACTCACTGAATGGCTATACTTAGCCTTTGAGCGAGAAAGGTACCAGCCCTCTTCACACCAGCAGCAACGACCAATCGCGAATATAGTTCCTTTAGGAACTTCACAGCGCGTGGATCCCACGGACCGATAGTTTACAGCAAATGGTACAAATATATATTCATCTCTCTAGAGACTCATATTTGCGCCACTTACTTAGTTCAGCTGCCGCTGGCGCCACCCCGGCTCTTAACGAGTCTCTGATATGAGAAACTGCCAAAGTGTCTACGCAAGTAGCATTCCACACTATGGCTTTACTTCTCCCCACGGGACCAATTTCATACCGCCGTGTCTCTTGCCTCTAAGCATTCCACAAGGCAGGAAAACCGAGGGAACATTTGTAGAGACAAGAGCTCTTCGGATGACATCGGTCAAAGCACCGTGACGGGAAAACCTAAAAGCACTTTTTTTACATGCAAGTCCGTGGAGCCCAAACTGGTCGACGCTGCTACCACAGGGGCACTGATGAGGTTGACAAATCGCCGCTCCTAGTCGATTCCTACGGCGATGCACAAGTACAAGTACAAGCAAGAAATGTGGCGAGATTACTTGATGTTAAAGCGTGTAACCAGTGACTAGATTCTTTAGTCGAAACAGCTAGAAGGCGGGCCTGATCTTGGTCACTATAGAAATTATGAAACAAGTCTTTCTGCACACTCCGTACCAACGGAATATCGCACTGTTTTTGTTGGTTAACATCCAGTGGAATATTTTACATTTTGAAATGTATATTTATGGATATTATAAATAATATTATATTTTAATTACACAATACCCTCGTCAGTTGTGAACCAATTATATGATTCTTTTTTTATTATTAATAAATATGTTATGCCCAGATTAATTTATAAATAAATCTGTCCCTAAGGGTGGAAAAATAGAGGATTAAGTTTTTAATTTAACTGTTTACAAGATATTCTAGTAACACATTATGGACATTCGACCTTGAGCTTATGATGTTCCTTAGTTCACTCACTATTGCTAAAAAATTAAACTTAATAAAAAAAAGCCTATAAATTTCAAAGAAAATTTAAAATCATTTCCACATAATAGCTTCTACACGCTCGTGACAGAACATAAAAGAATAGGAACAGCAACAAGAAAATAAAATACACAGCATTAAAAATTGTTTACAGCCTTTGTATCATAGAACAGAATTTTCTTAAATGTTAGTATTTAGTGTATTCATATCCTTATTTACTTTTTCACTCATCTGTGCTACGGTTACCAATATGGTCATTACAAAAGCAATCACATGCAGTCAATGAACATAAAGCGTTTGATTGTACATAATGCATTTCCATTTAATATGCTTATCACATAAGTAAAACATTTTTTCTACGATCATAAATAGTAAAGTAGTAAAAAGCAAAAAAGTGAAGTAACATCGTTGGAATAACGAACAAACTTGTAGTAAAACTATTTTAATGTTAACCGTAGAATTTATTTAATTACTGTAAAAATTATGAAAATGGAAATCGTACATAACCAAAAGAAATGAACCGTAGAGGCAGTTGATATACATAAATTTCACAAGGATAAACATCAGGGCTCGGAACAATTATTTGTAGGTCATACAAATACTTTTAGGTTCGGGATTCCAACCCGCGATCCTAGCGCTGCTACTAATTTCTGGCCTTTCTGCCGTATCGGAAGCGACCCCCCTTAGGGGGAAAGGGGGCGCAGCTATTGGTTGTTAGGAGCTATTCTATATATACAGCTTTTACTTCGGTACTTTGATACTTGGGTTAACAATTAAAAAAAAAATTAGGTTAAATCATTAAAACAAAGAATAAAGTAAGAAATAGTATGCAGTTTCTGGTATTTATTTTACTTCCGTGAATATTGGGAGTGTGGTATTACTGATAATTGTGTATTGGTGGTATTTAAAAAATATTTTAAGGAAAAAAACTCACAAATAAAAATTCTGTGTGTGTGTGTGTGTATGTGTGTGTGTGTGTGTGTGTGTGTGTGTGTGTGTGTGTGTGTGTGTGTGTGTGTGTGTGTGTGTGTGTGTGTGTGTGTGTGTGTGTGTGTGTGTGTGTGTGTGTGTGTGTGTGTGTGTGTGTGTGTGTTAATTAAAAACAAAATGCAAAAAAGTACCAAAGTTAATAAAATTATTAGTTAAAAAATGAAACAATAATAAAAAATCGACTCCATCGAAATAAGAACAGGGTCATTTGTATTATTCCGCTAAAACAAAAGGTTCTAATGCATTGCAGTTCTCACACTTACAAAGCGGCCATTGAAATTTGCCGTGTTATACTTGGACCGTTCAGTGAAGTTTTAAGAAAAACTAAATCAAAATCACATATTTCTCCCAATATTTAGTCATATAAACAGCAAAAACAAATCAATAAACTCTTTTACTTACCGAAAGTACGATATCCCGTCCTTTTTTAACGTTTTTGACGTAATATTTTTACAATATTTCAACGAACACTTAGGCATTTTTAACGTGCGTGCAACAATGCGAGCGACACTATACTACTTAAAAAGAGCGCAACTAAATTGTGCGCTTATTTTATGAGGACGTTTTTGGGACGCTGAATGTGTATCTAGGGCTTTTTTATATATCAATGGTTATAGATATAATCACTATGTATGTATAACACAAAGAAAATCTTCATACGAAAATCTGTCCAGCTTTCATAACTAAACTGCCGAACTGATTTTGATAAAATTGAGATAGTTTGATGTCTAGTTAAGTTAAAAAGGTAAGCTATCACAGCTAAGTAGGCTTTACAAATTTGGTCGTTTTTAGCCGTTAAACCGCGAACTTGGGGAAAGAAGCTATGAAAGGAAATGTTAAGCCTCTCAACCGATTTTGACGATATGTGGTATTCAGATAGCTGGAAACATTAAAAAGACTAGGATACCTTTTAGCCTCAAAATTTACTATAGAGAACGAGGTATGACCGACTTCCACGGACGAAAGCTATTCATATAATTCTTTAAGTTAATTTTGTTTTAGGGAGCGCGGTACACGAAAGGTTAATATTAGGTCCTTACATATGAAATTAGCTTTTTGTCGTACTGACCACTTTGATCTGAAATATCTCCTCTTTTGTTAAGAATTCCAAATTCAAATTTATAAATTCATTTAGCTCTTATCTTAGAACTCTTATCTTGCTCAGTATGAAACAATGCATTAGATATACTACTCGCTCTACCCTTCCCTTTCACACACGCGCTGCCGCCGCCCGGCCTACTCGTGTCGCCTCGCGCTGTAGTATTTACACATACCAGCGTTGCCAACATCTGGGGAATTCCCCAAATTGCGGGGAATTTAAAGTTGGTTGGGGATTTTATGGGGATTGGTATTATGCGGGAAAAGGGCGGGGATTTTGAAAATCGATAAACAGAGACAAGTTAGAACCTTTTTTCAAGAAATCTAAATACTTATCTTAACATTTTGTTAGGTTACTTATGAATATCAAATGACTCCCTTTTTTAATTATCTTTTAATTTTCGGATTTATTTCGGCAACTTTTGTGTATCATTTAATGCTTTTCATTTCTTTATTTTCTAATTTTAAAGAAAAAAAAATGTTAGTTAAAAAGTAAATCTTATAAAATTAGTTGAAAATTAATTCATTTCTTAAAATAAAATTGAGGACAATTTGTGGGGAATTTGTTGAAGTTTTGTCCTTAAATTAGGGAATTTGACAAATTGGTGTTCGCAACGCTGCCATGTTGCACCGAAATTTAGTTTGCCGGCGACATAAGAACTAGAGGCGGTAATCACTATAAAACTTGCAAGTAATTTTTAATAATTTTGACGTACTTCTTTTTAAATTCAAAGTATTGGTCGGATTAAATACGGAAAGTCAAATATAATAAAGTAAAAGTATTATTTTTTACATTAATTCTGATAGATTAATTAACTGTCGATCATAATTGTAATTGATTTTAACTATTAAATTATTCAGTACCATTTCATTTCTATTTTCGTATACAAAATCAAAGATAACGATGAAATAGTGTTTATAATTTTGTGAGTACTGAGTACCCAATTAGGTACGTTTATTGATTTCAATATAATTTTTGTAGTAAAGAATTGCTTGTTGCGTCAGGGTACAATTGCTTGTGTAATTGTATTAAAAATGACAAACATAACTTCTAAATTCCATATGAAGACTAGTCGTGGAGATAACTAAACTTATAAATAAAATAAACGTTGGCAATGTCGTAACGGTTTAACGGTCTGTGGCAGTGCTCAGTGCTTCAAGGACTTTAGAAATGCCTCGTGCGCATTTGTTTTGGCGGGATTGATTATTAATTTTAGTTTTTGAGGCAGTTCCGTGTTGAATGATGACTATCACGTGCGCGTGGGCGACAGTTCAATCGTTTTGTTTATTACATTCTTGTTGTTATTACTTGTTGTTACGTTTTGTTTTTCTTGTTTTGTTTTAATAATGCCTAACACTCAGGTACGTTTATAGTGCTCGTGCATACGGCAACATGTTAATGTGCCTTGTAGAATCTCATAAGGCCACTTAGGATTTAGATCGGTAAGCTGTTTCATACCTATTTTTTTTTAAATAACTTAGTACTGAACTCATCTGAATAGGTACATAACTGAATACATCAGAATAATAAATGGATAAAAAAGCATGACTCTAACCTTGTTAACATTTCATTTAAGTATTTTTTTATTAGCGGGGAATCGAACCAGGTATTTGGTTTATTTAACCTGTGAATAAAGTGGCTAGGTGGAGACAAGCACAGTGACAAAATAGTAGGTTAAGAAGATAAGTTAGGTATTTAGACAAGTGTTGTTAATTATTAGGTATTGTGGTACCATCGCTAGCTGCGGGCTGCGTGAATTCGGCGTCCGCGCGTTCATTGACCCCCTCAGCTGATTGTAATTCCACTGCTGGTTTTATGTTTAAGTATTTTCATGATTTTTTTTAATGAAATTATCCTTTCATTTAGCTGTACTAACATGATGGAGCGTGAATAAAGCTAAGAACGTTGTGAAAAGATGATTTTTTTCCCTCGGGATCGAATTTCTTTGTGACCCATCATCAAAGGTGTGGCGGTGGAAGGAAAAGGGGAGATCTCCCGCTGGGCAAGGTGTTCTGCCCGGGGAGCGGCCAACGCTCCGAGTGGTAGTTCGGAGCTATTGTGTATATACTGTTTTTAATTCGGAACTTTGATAGAGCGATTTAGGCTTCGATGTATTTTCGCTTGTGGCGCGACGACAGCGCCGCCACATCACCCCCCTGCTCAGACCGGAGGTCGATAGTGCAGTCTAGATGTCGACGAATGTGCAAGTGCCAGGCAATTGCCTTGTAGTCTGCGGTGAGTCGAGAAGAAGGCAAGTAATCTGCGAGAGTGCCGTGAAGCAGAGGCGAGCAGTAAGGCTCAGAGCCGTGCTGAACACTGTAGCGCAGAGAGTAGCTTGATGGAATAGAAAGCATTATTCAACTGCTGCGATGAACCTCTGTAAAGCTAGATGGCTTTGCAGGATGTGAAGACTGCAGACAATATCTGCTCGGGAGCGAATTAATGGGGTACTTGAGGAAGATGATGAAGCTTGTTGGTTGCATGTTCACATCACGTCGGGGTCACCACTGTGGCGATGGAAGGAAAAGGGGAGACCTCCCGTCGGGCAAGGTGTTCTGCCCGGGGAGCGGCCAACGCTCCGAGTGGTAGTTCGGAGCTATTGTATATTTATACTGTTTTTTAATTCGGAACTTTGATAGCGCGATTTAGGCTTCGATATATTTTCGCTTGTGGCGCGACGACAGCGCCGCCACAAAGGTATCCTTAGTACTATCGTCTGTCTTCGTTTTCAGGAGCGTTTCACAAACACCCGGTATATTTAATATTTATTTATAATATACAACGTGCAGCAACAATGGTGACTTTAATTTAACATACTATACTTTTTCACATTTTAGTTTCATGAAGAAATTATATTTCCATTAAACGTTATTATTTACGGATTTATTTAAAATTTTAGAAAATAGCATCTTAGAGCAACCTGTACTTAGAGAACTGTCGCGCAGCGGTCATTTGCCGGGGTCACGGATCAGAACATCGCATCATTGAAATTAAAGCGAATAAGCAATACTATTAAAAGATATATACTATATATATACTTTGTCGGCGAGCGGGCGGCGCAGACGACGCTCGCACTCTTACCCCGCTGCACCGAAATTGAATTCTTTTTTTTTTGCTTTTCTACTTTTCTAGTGCTAGCCGGATCCGTGTCCTTGACACACTTCTTCACAGTAGTGCGCATAATCACGTCGACTAATATTTTTGTGAACTTATCCGCGAAAAAGACGTTTACCTATAGTTTTATTTATTAATTTTTGTGTAATTAGGATAGTAATTAGATTATGGTACTGTGATAAAGACGCTTTGTTTTGGTTTCGTTTTCTAATCTAGTAGGTACGTTTACATTTTTTTACGTGGTAGAGTCATGCTAAAGCTATATTAATAATATAGTTGTAGCACAAATGGGTTGGCTCGACCGGGGAAGGACCACGCTGTCACAGAATACCAGCGTAAAATAGCAGCTTAATGCTGCTGTGTTTCGTATGGTGAGTGTAGAGAACCGGAGACCCTTTTTACTGGAAAAGAGGCATTCTATCTTAGTCCTCACGGCTGACAACGCATCTGCATTTAAATTCGCAAACCAAGATAGATGTAGATGTCTATGAGCCACAGCAACCACTTATCATCAGGTGGACTGTGTGCTCGTTTGTCACCCTTATTCTATAAAAAAAAACATCTCTTGCGATACGGACGCTTTTATTAGTGTTTATTAGTGCCTGTGTAAACTTGTTACCGCAATGGCAAATACACATCCGAACTACACAGTTCGGATGTGTAGTTTTGTTAATCTACTAGATGATACGGTGTCAGAATACACAAACAACCTAAACGTCCATCGATACCAACGAATGTGGTACCAATTAAATGGCGCGCCAGCACAATCTGTAACAACAGCCAGGCAGTGGCTAAATGACAGGTTTGGTGCACAATGGATTGGTAGATTTGGACCTAGAGAGGTCGGAGAACGTGGATTCGGTGGAACAATCACGCCATCGAATAATAAATGTGTTTGAGAAAGGTGACAATTTATTTTCAAATGTGCGAGAAAACATTAGAGGCCGTTTAGCTCTTTGTATCCGCCAACACGGTGGTCTCATTGAAAATAAGAAAATTTAAAATAAAGACAGTTATAACTAATTGTAACAAGAGAGGGAGATATGATAAGTGTTTGACTAAGCACTTCCGCTGTAGGTACTCTCCGGCGCTGCTCGGTTTCTTTGATAATAAGCCGTCAAAGAATCGGACCGATCACGAGTAACAAGACGAGTTGCGTGGTTGCCAGCGCGCGAAGTGACGCGTTGCCGCTGCGAGTTAACGTAAGCCAGCTAGGTAAGTAATTTCATGAATGAATTTTTGCAAGGTTGATCCCAAGTTTAGTTACTTTTTTATTATTAAGTTTGTTTGAAAAATTTTTTTTCAATTTACGAGTCATATTAACCTATCAAAATTAATATGATTAATGAGCACTAGTCCTACCCGTGTGTTAAATTAAAGTCACCATTGTAGCGGCCACGTTGTATAATATATATTTAGAATTTTTTCAATAATATTTGCTATTATATGTTTTAAGAGTCGACAGGACCTCAATTAATTTTGTACAATCTTCTACTAAAAGATAAGTACTAAAGTATTCACTTTGTAATTTAATTGCAATTCAAAAATGTTTTGTTTGTTCCAAATACATACACGATTCTTTGTAAATATTTCGAGTAATTCGGTTCAAAATTATATATATATATATATATATATATATATATATATATATATATATATATATATAATATAAATTTTCTTATGTGTTATAGATATAATCACTATATATGATATATGGTCTAGCAACTGATTAACGTGCGTAGTTGTGTTGTTGCTTTGGCTGGAATTAATCCGAACTATTCGCCAGAGCACTCCCGTGGTAAATGCAATAGAAAATGCAAAGGGATGCAACAGCGCTTATTCGCAGCGCCAGTGATCGAGTCGATTGAAGAGAACTCGGCCGTTGATGAATCGAGTCGCTCTGTACTTGATGCAGTCAAGTGGAAGAAGCTGGCACTGGTGAGCCCTGGCCCAGACATGGTAACAGTATTCCATGTGAGGCCGAATCTACGCCTTGTAAAGTCGCAAGCGGTGTGCCGGCATGAAATACTTTCCCGATCTGCTGAGTACGCCAAGCTTTTTAGAGGCGAATTTGGCCGCCTCTTCCAAGTGACCACGAAACTACACATCATTCGATATGACGATGCAGAGGATTGCGATACTGGCTGAATAAACAAGGGGAGTTCTATTTAGCGGTAAACTTTTAAACTTGTGTCTTCTGGGGATTGAAATTGACTTAGTTGCCTCCAAACCGAGACTTTGTTCAACAAAGATTCGACGTCAGGCACGAGTTTGTTCCAGTACTCGGCGACTTTTTGCCGCGAAATATTGGCACGGCCGGTGTATAAAGCATCACCAGTGCTGTCTTCCAAATTGAAATGAATGTTACCGGTTTGCAACATAAATTGATATGCAGAAGAAACAACGTTGGTGACATCACGCAGCCTTGTGGAACAGCAGCATTAATAGGCTTGTAATCGGAGCATGCACCGTCCACTAGGATCTTGACGCTCCGATCTGCAAGTAAACTGGTGGTCCAATTGCGCAATATCTCGGGAAGCCCATAGGAAGCAAACTTCGAAAGAAACGCTTTGTGCCAAATCCGATCGAAGGCCTTCGCAATGTCCAAACTAACTGCTAGGGCCTCTTCTTGGACCCATCTATGAGTTGGGTAAGCCACTAACTGGCCGACCCTGACGGAAACCGTACTGGCGGTCACTAATACAGCTTTAACGGCTCCGTGGCGCAGTGGCTTAGCAATTGAGCTGCAACGCTAAGGGCCGCGTGTTCAAATCCCGCACGGAACTAGTATTTGTATGGCCTACAAATAACTGTTCCGGGTATGGATGTTTGTCCTTGTGCAATTTATGTCTGTAAACTGTCCCCACGATACAGGAAAAAATCCTAGTGTGGAGGTTACGTTTTTAATCATAAGAAAAAAATCTAATAAAGAAAGAAAATCTAATAATAAATAAGCTGGTTATCCTGAAGTAACCTCATGAGCTGGCAGTTTATTATGTTTACCATTATTTTGGAGAACAAGGAGATGATAGCGATAGGCCTGTAGTTGGACGGATCTGAGTGTTCCGTCATATTGGATTGCCTATACGCACAGAGTATTTTTGAATATAAATGTAATGTTTCAAGAGGTTAATGAAAAGTTAGTCTGTATGCTACCCAGGCCCATTAGAACTAACGCCATACCAAATTTCATAGAAAGTAGTTTAGTGGTTTTTGTGTGAATCGTTAATACACGGACAAACAGACGAATTCTAAATATTATCACTAATATGACTTCATTACCTTGTCAACATTCACTTGGAAATTGAAATTTTAGAATACAACTTTTGTATAGATTTAGCATAATTAATTTTATTAAAATGAAATATGCATTGATGCTACCACAAAAAATATGAAAATATAGAAATGTTAACTTTGATAGAATCAACTTAACACACACACTATTATTGATCCAACAATTAGATTCTTATCAGAAGTCGTTATTTAATGTTACGATGTAAATCAGTATGCGGTACTGCGTGATTTCGGAACGTAATTCTCTATTCAGGTTTTTGTTTTTAATCCATTTTAATGATAATGGCATAAAGTATGAGTAATCTGCAGTTTCAGTCGATATTCTAATACATCAAGATCATGTATGATGTAAAATAAAAAGAACCAACTGTTCAAAGATGATCGACGAATCAGAGTTTGTAATCGATGATGCATTTACTTTTTTACTGCGAATTTCACGCTTTTGTGGATGCGCTCCACTACATCTAAAACAGCGCGGTTCAAGTAACGTAGCGCGCATCGCGAATTCCTACACAATTGGCAGTTGTATCATAATCACAGCTATTAGTAAGTTTTATCAAAGTTTAGTTTTACTTTGCTTCCTCTTTAATCATTTGTCAGAATTTTATTTCTAAATGTAAATATCTTTTTAAGTTGTTGGCAACGGATAAGTGCTCAGCAACAACATAGATTTTGTAAACTGCAATTTTAATTAATCGTGAAGAAACTTGCATGACTAAATAATAAATAAACAATAAATTTATAACTTTTTTACTTTACATTAAAATGCACAATATTTACTAATCTTATATTACATAACATTGAAAAATATACAACAATATTAAATAACTATAATAAAAAAAACTTAAAACTAGTAACTTAAATTATTATACAGTCCAACTCCCCGTGGTATCGTGGCAAGAACGCTGGCTGCGTTTTCTCGCTGAATGGCTTATACTTAGCCTTTGAGCGAGAAAAGAACCAGGCGTCTTATCACCAGCAGTGACGACCAGTCGCGGATAGAGTTCCTTTAGGAACTTCACTGCACGTGGACCCCACGGACCGATAGTATCTACAGCAAATGGCACAAATATGTAGTAATCTCTCATAGTCTCATATTTGCGCTACTTACTTAGTTCAACTACCTCTGATGCCGCTCCGGCTCTAAACGAGGAACCTCTAAGATGAGAGGCTGCCAAAGTGTCTACGCAAGTAGTATCCCACACTAGGGCTTTAACCTCTCCCCTATTGAACCAATGTCATACCGTCGGGTCTCCTAACATCGTCTCTAAATATTCCACAAGGCTCTTAAACCGAGGGAACATTTATAGAGACAAGAGCCATTCGGATGACATCGTTCAAAGAACCGTGACGTGAAAACCTACCAGCACTTTTCTTACATAAAAGTCCGTGGAGCCCAAACTCGTCGACGCTGCTACCACAGGAGCACTGATGAGGTTAACAAATCGCCGTTCCTAGTCGGATTTCTACGGCGATGCACAAGCTTTCCTCATCAAGTAATGTGCCAAGAATATTTGATGGTAAAGCGTGTAACCAGTGACTAGATTCCTTAGCCGAAACAGCTAGAAGGCGGGCCCGATCTTGGTCACTATGAAATTATGAACCAAATCTTTCTGCTCACTCCTTACGAGTGGAATATCCCACTGTTTTTGCTGATTAACCATGCTGGTTAACCATGCTGGTTAACCATAGAAGCATATATTATCTAGCAGAAGCTAGAGATTGTTCAAGGAGAAAATGAAGAATATAATATAATAGAATAGAATAAGTTTTTATTCAATATAGATTACATGTGTAATTCTTATTGAAAGTCATTTTTTAATTTACCACTGGTTCGAAATAAAACCTCTGTCCTGGGAAGAACCAGCAAGAAACCCAGCGGGACTTTTTTTTAAAAGTAAATTTTACATTAATGGTTCTACAAACTATTTAAGTACAAAATTTATTTTAGAAACTTCTTGGAAGTGACCACCTCATTCCCAAGGGTTATCAACCATGTATTCATTTATACTATAATAACCCTTTTTATACAGTTTCAGCTTAACAAAACATTGGTAATAGAGAGCCTGTACACTTTCAGGGACTTTGTTGTAAT
The DNA here is from genome assembly GCA_029286625.1 of Parnassius orleans. Taxonomy (NCBI): domain Eukaryota; kingdom Metazoa; phylum Arthropoda; class Insecta; order Lepidoptera; family Papilionidae; genus Parnassius; species Parnassius orleans. The sequence continues at coordinate 16,344 of JAGSMP010000215.1, read as the reverse complement.
AGCGTATACATTGCCCCAAGAATGAATTACTGACTCTGGGGAGTCGAGAAACTGGTATCACTAGCTTGTGTTTGTTCCTAGTGTTTACATAATGTATATCACTTTTTACTAAAACTACCTTTGTTTTTGTGAACATACATTAAAATTTCGTAAATATACTGAGAGACCAAAGTTAATACATTTATTTCTTTAAATTTATCTCTAAGAGACTCTCTCGGTTTTAGGTTGTAAATAGCTCTAATGGTTCTCTTCTGTACAACAAAACTAATTTCTAAATCAGCCGCATTTCCCCATAGCAAACTCCTATAAGACATTATGCTATGGAAATAACTGAAATAAACTAATCTAGCTGTCTCGACACTAGTGAGACCTCTTATCTTTTTTACAGCATAGGCTGCAGAACTTAGTCTGCTTGCTAGTTTGGATATAGGGGGGCCCCACTGAAGCTTTGCATCGAGAGTGATGCCAAGAAAAACAGTGGATTCAACAGGGCTCAGTTCTTCCCAATTTTCAATTTTTAACATTCATTGTTGTAAATTTAATACATTTAGTTTTATTTCCGTTTAAATGTAGATTATTAACGTTAATTCAATGCACTAATTTTGATTAGGCATTATTCACTTCGTCACATTTAAATGATTGACGTTTAAGTTTAAAAATTTGCTGATGATCAAGGAAGTATCATCAGCAAATAATACCATATCATGATTATCCCCCTACAAGGGAAGGTAAGTCATTAATATATACTAGAAATAGGAATGGGCTGTGAATCGAGTCCTGAGGGACACCCATTAGTAAAGGTGACCCGGAAGAACTTTTACCATTGATAATAACTTTCTGCATTCCATTACTTAAATGTGAAATAATAAGTTTAAGCGCTGTGTTCTTGACACCATAGTACTGAAGCTTCCTGATTAATGTCTCATGGTGAATACAGTCGAAGGCCTTGGAAAAGTCACAAAATATACCCAAAGCATCCTCTGAATTCTCCCATGCACAAAAAATATGTTTCATAAGTTCAACTCCAGCGTAAGTTGTCGAGCGACCCCTTGTAAAACCGAATTGATTTTTATGTAGCAATTTATTAATATTAAAAAAACTTAAGATCTGATCTAAAATAACTTTTTCAAAAATTTTACTTAATGTTTTTAGTACAGAAATCGGTCTAAAATTGGCGGGGTCTAATGTACTACCAGATTTAAATAAAGGTATGACTTTACTATGTTCCATTAAATCAGGAAACACTCCAGATTCGACGCTTGTATTAAATATAGTGGCTTATCAATATTAAGGAGCCACCACGTAAACTTTTGTCTCTATTGAAGGAACTGACCACCTGGTGATTTCTGAAATTAAACATGAAATTATAATCTTTTAGCCAATGTTCAGTAATAATTACGAAATATAAGAGAATTAAACGTCCTAATAAGATATAGTATAGTCCAAGGAAAATCGGAGTATTTTAAAATATTATTTACAATGCAAAAATTTTTATCATTTTTCAATTTTTTTTTATTATTTTACAAAAATATTTTTCTGACTTACGGTTAATAATTTTTTTTTCAGATCTCTTCATTTTAAGTGGTACCATCACTTACATCAAATACTACACAAAATCTGCGCTTTTCAATACGACTACGTTTTATTTATTATTTGGTGGTGATATCACACTGACGATTACAATTCTTTTCCTAGGAGTATATGGTGGACGGCAGCGTATGAATCGTTTCTTTGAATACGTTATTTGTATAAGAAAGGTTTATAATTCTTATAACTCATTATTAGGCCGAATTTTTAAACTGAAATAAAAAGACATTTTTTTGGATTTAGATAAATGTAAAAAATAAATGTGTCGAAATTTTGGATGAAAAATTAAAGAAGATGGTAATAGCTTTGAGCTTAGCAGGAAACTGTGCCCTCATTATTTTAGAGTTAATTATTTTTGTAACAAAAATGAAACGTCGCATTGAAAATGGTAAATAGATCTAGAATTTTATATTTCTCAGATTATTTTTCTATGTATATCCTGACCATTTTCTTCGTTTTCAGAACTAGTTATATCTGTATACTGCGTGCTTTGCATGGCACATTTTATATTGTTTCTTCTCGAGGTACAGACAATGTGCACTGTGTTGATGGTGTATGAAGCATTGCAGTGGGTTAATAGAGAAATGGCACGATTGCGTACTACAGCAGATACAAATCGTTTGTAGTTTTAATTGTATTTTTTTCGAATAAACTAGGTGGATTCCTAATGATATAATTTAGTGATATTCCTGTATTAAAAAAAACGATTTCCTTTGCTTAAATGTCTATGAAATCTGGTATTCAACATCTCAGTCGGTCGCCTTGTGAGTATGGGAGCTGCAAAGTTTATAAGATTTATATTTTAAATTTATATATTAAGGATAGCAAGAACACGTATTATGCTAGAATTAATAGAGCTATTATGCTAGAGATTATCTCATTAGAGCATTCATACAAGCATCTTCCACTTAAAGTTGTGACTTCTCGTCACAGTGCAGGAACATAGAGCTGTGTCTCGCCAGCAACGCAAAATCAGGAATTTGCATTTAGAATAACCCAAAATTGGGGGCTTTTTAGGTGCTAATTAGGTGCCAAGTTTAAAAATTAGGTGCTCTAAAATTGTCACCGCAACGAACTGTTGAAATTTTCGTTGCTAGCAAAACGTATCGCTAGCAACGCAATGAAGTTATTAAATATATACGATAAATATTAATAGCAAGGAATTAAGTGCTAATTAGGTGCTGTGAACTACTTTGTGCCCCGGGCTGGAGTTTGCGTCTACGTCAGAGAGGACATCTGTTTTCGACGCCTCGGCAGTCTTGAAGGTACGTCCATCCTATGGCTGCGCGTAGACAGCGACGACGATTCCTGCGTCTGCGGGTGCCTCTATAGGTCCCAACGTTTTTGCTGATTCTATCGCTTATGTCGTACTTCAGGGAATGGAACTATTTATTCCATCATCTGTGGTGGCTATCGGAGGCAGAACTCAGCCATAGTTTGGTCACTCCTGTGAAATTGCATCACGCTATATGCAGGAGTGCTACCGGCCTGGGCTAACGTATCAACGTCCCGGGATGTAAACACCAGCGCTCTTAAAAAGAAGTATAATTCCGCCTCCAGGTCCTTCAAAAGTGTCATTCCCAAGGCAAAGTCCAGAGCACATCGGCAGAATTGGCGAGAAACTTGTTCGCCTTCCTTCGGGAACACGTGCATTCTGGTCTCTCGCCAAGGCTGCCAAGGCAAGTTCTGTCAGCCATCTCTGCCATCTCTGCACAAATTGGACGACTCACTGGCCTATGACGCAAAGGAGAAAGCCGATCTGCTAGGCTCACTTTTTGCTTCCCACCTATTGTGCTGAACACGTGTGCTCCGGAGTTGGCACCGGTTTTGACGCGTCTTTTCCGGTACTCCTGCTCCCTAGGCGTAGACCCAAACTCATGGAAGACAGCTTTGGTAAACCCAATCCCTAAAAAAGGCGACCGCTCAGATCCGTCCAACTACAGGCCTATCCAAAATAAAAGCTCATGAGGTTTTTCTTATAGAATAGGGTGACAAACAAGCACACAGTCCTGATGGTAAGTGGATGATATGGCCTGTAGACATCCACATTTATCCTCAATTAAGAATCAAAATGCAGATGCGTTGTGACCCCTGAAGACTAAGATGGATTGCCTCGTTTCCAGTAAAAAGTGCCTCCGGTTCTCTAAGCTCACCATACGAAACACAGCAGCATTATGCTGCTATTTTACGCTGGTATTCTGTGAGAGCGTGGTCTTTCCTCGGTTGAGACGACCCACTCGTGCTACAACCACAATAAAGCTGCAGCGTGGCTCTATCATGTAAATAAGATACCTTGGGGATCACCAGCTGATTAGTGACTGCCAGTACGGTTTCCATCGTGGTAGCTCAGCTGGTGATCTTCTGAGCTACCTAACTCATAGAAGGGCAGAGGCAGTAGAGTCCAAGGGAAAGGCGTTGGCCGTTAGTTTGGACATAGCGAAGGCCTTCGATCGGGTTTGGTACAAAGCGCTTCTTAAGAAGTTTCCTCCCGATGGGCTTCTCGTGAAATTGTGCAATTGCATCACCAGTTTTCTTGCAGATCGGAACATCAAAGTTGTAATAGACGGCGCATGTTTTGATTACAAGCCCATTAACGCTGGTGTTCCACAAGGCTGCAAGCTATCACCAACGCTGTTCCTTCTGCATATCAATGATATGTTGCCAACCGGTAACATTCATTGCTTTGCATAGCAACTGACGACGACGACAGCACTGGTGATGCTTTATACACCAGCCGTGCCAATATTTCTCGGGAAAACGTCACCGAGTACCGGAACAAACTTGTGTCTGAAGTCGAGAATTTGTTGAACAAAGTATCGGACTGGGGACGACTTAATCTAGTCCAGTTCAATCCCCAGAAGACACAAGTTTGCGCATTTACCGCTTAAAAGAACCCCGTTATCGTATCTCCTCAGTTTCAGGGCACTTTTGTAGTTACTTAGAAGAGAACGCCAAATTGGCCTCTAAAAAGCTTGGTGTGTTCAGCAGGGTGGGACAGTATTTCATGCCGGCACACTGCCTGCAACTTTAATTGCGCAGGTTCGGCTTCACATTGAATACCGTTTCCATCTCTGGGCTGGGGCTCCCCAGTGTCAGCTTCTTCCATTTGATCGCATCCAGCGCATAGCGGTTCGAATCGTCAGCGATCGAGCTCTTTCTAATCGGCTTGGCTCACTGGCACAGCGAAGAGATGTTGCATCTCTTTGCGTATTTTATCGCATCTACCACGGGAGTGCTCTGAGGAATTGTTCGGACTTATTCAAGCCGCTCTATTTCACCATCACTGACACAACCTAGAAGCCAGGATTCAACTCCAAGATTTCGTTCTGAAAGCTGAGAAAAGGTGCGAGAGAGATGGTTATTATTCCATCTCGCTTCCTTATAGCTCGTCTAGTGGATCAGAAATTGCCTTATTACAAGTACTTGCTGGAGACCGTGCTCAAAAATAACCGCGCTAGGCTCTATTGGGACCGGGCCATCATCACACTTAGAACTATTCTTGCGAATAATCCTGATATTGTACTTATGGACCGAGCACAGACAATATTTTATATATTGTCTGTGCTCGGTCCATAAGGTTATATATTTGGTCGACATTACTATTCAGTATGACGAGAATCTTGTGAGAGGCGAAATAGATAAGCGAACATAATATCTGGATCTGGCTCACGAAGTGACCGACATATGGGGTAGCCTGCCGACCTAAATTATTCCTCTAGTCGTCATTGCAAACGGGCTAATCCCGGTCACCCTATCAGGTCATCTGAGGCGACTGGGACTCCGTGACGGACTGCTCCGGGTTCAAATGAAGAAGGCGGTGCTCCTCAATACCGCACGCATTGTCCGCCGGTTACTTTCCCTTTCCCCCTAACCCTCAGCCGTTTGGTATCTCCTGCCGAGGGCTTCCATCTGGTTGGGTTTTTAATTATTTATGTATTATTTATTTATTTATATTAGTATAGTGGCGGGTAAGAACACCCACTGCCATATATCTTCCTTGGGTGTCGTAAGAAGCAACAGAGGGAAACTTAGGCAGAAGATGGGCAGCAGCATCTTTCTGATAACGGCAAAACAACAATAAAAAAAAACTGCGGTTGCCAACCCGCGCGTGGCAACTATGGCAACACACCCCCCATGATTAAAGTTACGAAGAGACGGTCCCTAGTCCCCGGCGGCCTCGCTGTTCCTGGCTACGGTGGCGAACATGGTAACGGCGGGGCAGGGGGTGCTAAGAATCTTCGGTGGAGGTTCGGTTGCCACCTAAGACAACTCGACCTGGCAACATATAACGCACGCACCCTGAGGACTGACGAGAAGATCTTGGAGCTGGAAGAAGAAAAAGACAAGTTCCGCTGGAATGCTATAGGATTATCTGAGGTCCGAAGAGAGTGAGAGGACATGGTCATCCTCGAATCCGGCAACTTGTTCTATCACCGTTAGGACGATTTGTCCCAAGGACGTGTCGGATTTATCGTCCACAAGTCTCTCGTTAACAACGTTTTTAAAGATTGAGAGTGTGTCGATGAGGGTTGGGTACCTTATACTCAGAATCACCATACGGTATTCGCTGAAGGTCATACAGCTTTACGCATCAACCTCGGCACATCCCGATGATAAGGTGGAGAAAATGTATGAGGATATATCTAGAGCCATGCATTCCTCCAAAACCCACTATACGGTGTTAATGGGAGACTTCAACGCAAAACTAAGCACAAGAGAGAACGGTGAGCTGAAGGTGGGGATATTTGGAATAGGGCAACGGAACCCAAGGGGCCAGCTGCTGGCCGTCTTTATAACATAACATAAAATAAACACACACGCCTGTCACCCAGAGGGGTAGGCAGAGACTACGGACTTCCATTTGGCACGATCCTGACACACCTCTCGCCTCCTTTACATCCATATATCTACGCATACACGCTCGTCAGTTAAGGGTAGTCCTAATCTGGCCCATTTTCAATATATCGCCAATTTGGTCGATAAACCTTCGTCTAGGGCCTCCCTTCCCGACTCTTCCGTTCACTTCTGCAACATAAATTTGCTTTGTCACTCTTTCCTCGTTCATTCTTTCTATATGACCAAATCACCGAAGCATTCCTTTCTTAATCCTGATCACAACGTCATCTTGCAAACCACACTTTTCTCTTATCACACTATTTCTCTCCCTGTTATTCAGATTCAGCCCTAGCATACTCCTTAATGACCGCATTTCTACAGCATTTATTCTACTCTCATGCTTCTTCTGCCAGACCCAACTTTCACTACCATACATTAAAGTAGGGACTAACACAGCATTATGAATTGCCATACGTGCCTTTTTTGACACACTCTGACTTTTCATAATAGCGTGTAGAGCCCCATTCACTCTATATCCTGACTCGTCGTTCTATATCCTTAATCCTAAATAGTCCCTCTTTTTTCATGGCCGTCTTTATGAAGAACGAGGACTATTTATGATGTACTCTTTCTTCCAGAAGCGGCCCCACAGGAAGTGGACCTGGTCGAGCCCTGACGGTTCGACAAAAATGAGATTGACTTCACATTATGACAAATAGACGGCAACTGTTTAGCGGTGTCTCAGTGATCGCGAGGTTGAAAACTGGTAGCGATCACCGAATGGTTAGAGGCACACTGAACCTAAACGTTATGCTGAGGAGGTGTCGTCTAATGAAGTCAAGGCTCCGTCTCCCTCGTGCTCTAATCGAAAGTCCCGAGACCTTTCAGTTTCAGTTACAAAACCGTTTTCAGTGCCTAGAAGATTGCAATGCAGTGGACGGTATGAATGAGAATGAGGTGTCGTCTAATGAAGTCAACGCTCCGTATCCCTCTCGCTCTAATCCAAAATCCCGAAACATTTCAGTTCGAGTTACAAAACCGTTTTCAGTGCCTAGAAGATTGCAATGCAGTGGACGATATGAATGACAAGCTCGTGGAAACTGTTCATGCGGTCGGAGCTAAGTTCTGCAAGAGCCGCCGAAGAAGAACACAAAAACTCTCCGATCACACTCTTAATCTTATGGCTGTTAGACGGGAAATGAAGCTGCAGTCTTCAGCAGATTTGACAGCGTACAGGCAACTGACCATACAGATCTCACGCATGCGGCGGGACTTACACATCTTTAATACTGCTCGTATTGAAGAAGCGATCGAGCGGAACCAGGGCTCCAAAGTCTTTGCTAGAGATCTGTCTGCCAGAAAGAGCCAACTGACGAAGCTGAAGACCGAGTGTTGCAGCGTCGTTTCCGGGACACCTGAGATTTTAAGTGAGATTGAGAGGTTCTATGGGCACATCATCGTTGGAGCCACACGCAAGTGTGACTAACGATCCAAGAGCAAGTCTTATCCGACACTATTCCGATAATATTCCGGATGATATTGTACAGAAGTCCGAGGAGTACAATTTGCCACTATGTCTGGCGTATGTGGACTATGAGAAAGCATTTGATTCCATCGAAATTTGGGCGGTACTGCAGTCCCTTCAGCGGTGCCAAGTTGACTGTCGGTATATCGAAGTTCTGAAGTGTTTGTACAATAGGGCTACGATGGCTATCCGAATACAGAACCAGAGTACGAAACCTATCCAACTGCAGAGAGTTGTAAGACAGGGTGACGTTATATCCCCGAAAGTCTTCACCGCTGCATTGGAAGACGTTTTCAAGCTTCTGGACTGGAAATGATACGGTATTAACATCAACGGCGAGTACATTACTCACCTTCGATTTGCCGATGATATAGTCCTAATGGCAGAATCACTGGAGAACCTAAGCCATATGCTCAATAACCTCAATAGTGTCACCCAATGGATAGGTCTTAAGATGAACATGGACAAAACAAAGATCATGTATAACGTACATGTCACACCTATGCCGGTAGTTGTTGGGATCACTAAGCTCAAAGTTGTTGACGAGTATGTTTACCTGGGACAAATCGTCCGAGTAAGTCCAACTTCGACCGAGAGGTCATTCGACGGATTTAATTCGGCTGGGCAGCTTTTGAGAAATTACGGCACATCTTCTCGTCAGGAATACCTCAAAACTTGAAAACGAGACTGTACAACCAGTGTGTGTTGCCAGTGATGACCTATGGAACTGAGACGTGGTCCTTCACTGCTGGCCGAATGAGGAAGCTCAATGTCGCTCAGCGAGCTATAGAGAGGGCTATGCTTGGAGTTTCTCTGCGTGATAAACTTAGAAATGAGGATATCCGCAGTAGAACCAGAGTAACCGACGTAGCCCAATGGATTAGTAAGCTGAAGTGGCAATGGGCCGGCCATATAGCTGGAAGAACCGACAACCAATGGGGAAAAAAGGTTCTTGAGTGGCGGCCGAAGTGTAGGGCGTCGGCCCACTAGATAGAGTGACGACCTGGTAAGACATGCAGGAAGTCGATGGATGCAGGTGGCTCAGGACCGTGCCTTGTGGCATTCCTTGGGGGAGGCCTATGTTTAGCAATGGACTTGTGAAGGGCTTTAATGATGATGATGATGATAGTATATTTAATGTATATTTATGTATAATCATCATTTTCTTTTAACATTTGACACCGCCAATTTCGTGACTCCTGGCTGCTACTGACAATTGCTGAAAGGAAAAACTCTATAACTGACTTTTTTTCTTTTACAACCACTAGACCAAGGAGGCAGTCAGCGGTGGAATAATTGAATAATTATCAGTATCAGTAGACACGATAATGGACACAGTACAAATTACGTCGCATTCCATAAAATTTTTATATTCTCCGGAACTATCAGGTGTGACCTCAGATTAGCTCCAATCAAATGTGAGTGTTTCAGTTATGCTGATATGAAATTCATATGTGCAGTTATAATAGACTCGTGTTTCCCAACTTGGGCGGAATATTATTGATGCCACTATTTTAACTGGGTCACACACGAACCTTCCTTCCCAGTTCAAATGGCTACAGTTTCCGCTTCAGTTGATCTAGATGATCTAGCAAAGCCGTGCTTTTCGCATGACGTGTGCTGCACATAATCTTTATGTATTGACTGACGCCTTAAAGAAAACACACACAGTATTTTTTATACAGTACACACTACTGTCAAGAAGTACTAAAGTAATGTCTAGTGATAAATATATTGTTAGCCCTATCGGGAGATTTTTATTCTGCTGATTTCGATTTATTATGGATTTCTTTTGTACATTTTTAATGCTGTATCATTTTTAATAGTTCACTTTTATTTATAGTATAACCTAAGAAAGAAAGGTGCTAATGTTTTCATAGTTATCCTGTAGGTAGGGTCAGATTCTAAATAAGCATAAAGTAAGCTAAGCAACTTTTAATAACAAGAATATTTTATTAGTATATCCCGAATTTTAAGAGGGTGGGTAACAGCTAGTTTTAAGTGTATATTCGACTGCTTTATGTTCTTTTAAGATTCTAATAATAATAATAATAATATTTGAAATTTGATCTACGGCGATCGTATTTATTCCCGCTCGTATAGTCTCGCTGAATTTTTTGCTGGTTCTCCCCAAGAGAAAGGTTTTTCTCCGAAACAGTAGTAAAGCTTAAATGACTTTCAATAAAAGTTCTTGTGATCTTTAATGAGTATCTATTTATTTTATCCTATTCTATTCTTTTGCTAAAATTGTCTTACATCATCATCATAAGTTCATTGTTTTTAAAGATAAATACTTATTTCTTTACAGATATTGCAACATTCTCACCATCCTGGAAGTTGCACGAAAAATTTTGTGATTACCGTGATTCACACATATCAATTTCAAATTTAGCAAGGCAAATAAATAGAAATGAAGGACCCATGTTGCTGTTAATATTTTTCTATACCTGTCTGTCGTTGGTCATCTCCGGCCGCCAATTTACATATCACTTAACTATTTCAGGTGCCGCTCTGTATTTACATTTTATTTTCTCTTAATAATTTTGTTAAGTAAGTTAATGGGAAAGAATATTTAATAAAAAATATCCATAGCATTATATTAAATTTGACTTCGTATTTTATAAATAAATAAAATTAACGAAGTAGTAGGTAGTAGTGAACAAGTAAAAAAATCGGGAGCTCGGTTTGTTTTGTGTCTTATTTATTTTCCGACACGTAAAAACTAAAAATAACAAAATATACTCCACATAATTTTTTAGCTTCTGAAGTTAGTCTTAGCGTTGACTTTAGAAGTTATTAAGGCACCTAATTCCCAAGGGTTCTAAAATTGGCACCATATTCCGAGGTATTTAAAAACACTACGATTTACAAGCTCTTTTTTACTGCAAGGTCTCTAATTGAATTGACAAAATAACTTTGCGTAGTTATATCATCAAAAATGTGGAGTAATATGTATATATTTTTAAAAATTGGTTTGTTATGCGTCAGCAGCTAGTATGAACCCACGTTTCAATTTATAAAGACAATGAATGCTAAAATCTATTACCGAATGTCAAAAGCTATTTAGGTATTTTGTTAATTCATTGTATGGGAAAGCTAGAAGAAATATTTAAGTTCATACACAATTCGATGTAATTTTTAGCAAGTATTTTATAGATTTTGCAATTAAGTATTTATCTATATATGAATTATTCAAAAAATCTTGCATTAAGTATTTAATACTCGGAATTAGGAAACGAGTGTTTTTGGTATGAATTGCTACTCCGTTGTATTAGTAGATCGGGATAGGGTTTTTTGAGCACCTTATTCCCCGGCATGTACACACGCAAAATAATATATAGTCCTCCCAATCGATTTCGATGACGGCAACCCTAGGAACTATGGGATTTTGCCTATCATGTGGCTCGCTAGACCAAACTTGGTCTTATATACCATTTGACATGCATGGCAGTAGAGTTGGCCAGATGAGTTATAAGTATACGCGTAGGAGGGCTTACGTCTCTCTTTGCGCAATTGGCGATTTAAGTTTAGAGTTTTGAGGCGGCTTTCCTCAAACGATTTAATTCTTTCATAAGATGTCCTTTTTGCAGGAAGCTCGTCCCAACACTCAGAGTTTATACCGCAAGAATTCAGGTGTCTTTTGAAAACGTCCTTATAGCGCAGAGGCTGACCACCGTGCTTTCGCTTACCTACTGCCATCTCTGAGTAAAATACATCTTTACAATAAATCTTAGACATCTTAGGTGGTTACAAGTTTTTAATATATGTTTTGTCTTTGCGCCATATAAAAGGACAGGAATAATTAGTGCCTTGTAGACGCTAATCTTCGCTTCTAGCTTGAGGTCATGGGACTTCCAGACACGATAAGTAAGTCGCCCAAAATTGGCAGCGGCGTTAGCAATGCGCGATGGTATCTCCGAAGCCAAGGTGTTATCAGGCTGGACATTTATTCCAAGATATTTGAAGTGTGAGACCTCCTCTAGTGGTTTCCCGTCTAGATTCAGCACAATTGGAGCAGCTTTACTTCCTCTTGGTGGTTGTTTGAGGATGTGAGTCTTGGAAGCCCTTATGACCAGGCCAAATTGTTGACAAGATCGATGAAATGCTTCTTGCGTCATGCGTCAACATATCTGACATGAGGTACACGTCATCAGCGTAAAAAATCTCCAATCAATATGGAGATCTTTTGAACTTTGGATTTCGCTCTGAACCTTGAGATGTCAAACACACTTTTCTCAGTCCTGACGTTGAGCTGGATTTGATTGCTACAACACTTCAGTGCGTCTCTCACAACAACTGAAAAATATATGGCAAAGAGTGTTGGTGCCATGACGCATCCTTGCTTTACTCCACATGTAATTTGGATCTCCTCAGAAAGTTCGTTTTCGTGCTGAACCTGCGCTTTCATGCCAATATGGAATTGGCAAATAAGGTTGATGAACTTCTTAGGATATCCAAATTTTTAAAGACAAGTCAAAGTGCCTCGCGTGCTTCGAATGCTTTCTCCAAATCAACAAAACACGTGTAGAAGGGCCGTTGATGTTCGAGGCTTTTTTCCTGGAGTTGCCTAATAAATAGCGTTAATGGTTCCTCTGCCAGGACGGAAACCACATTAGCTCTCTGTGAGGTATTGTTCAGCTAGCTCGCTAAGGCGGGTATTAATGATGTGCGCGAGTATCTTACCGGCGCTGGAGAGAAGCAATATGATTCTGTAAGAGCTGCAATCGAAGACATCTCCCTTTCCTTTGTACAGCATACAAATAACCGCATACTTCTAGTCCTGAGACACTTTTTCACTGTTCCACACTCTAAAAGCAAAATAGTTGAGCCCGTTAACAATGCGTTTTCCACTGTATTTGTATATTATAGCTGGAAGTTGGTCTACTCCGGGTGTTTTGGAGTTTTTAAGACGCTTCACTGCCTTCACAAACTCTTCAAAAGTTGGTGGGTCATCTAAACGTTGGCAGACTGGCAATTCTTCCAGCGAGTTTATAAGACAGGTTAGCACTAAGCGCATTAGGATTTAAAACATCATTAAAGTGTTCTGCCCATCGCTTTAATACAAATTTTTACTGTAACTCGACGCTGCCTGTCTTTAGAATAAATTGGAGCTGTTTTTCTAACTCGTGGACCGCAAGTCGCTTGTAAGTCTTCGAACAATTTGATGGGTATCAGATTAATGCTCTGATTCAGCTGCTTTTGCCTTCCACCACTTATCCTTTAGTTCACGAACCTTAGCGCTAAGATTGTGTTGAGCTTCCTTTTTGCTGTGCAAATCCGTTGACTTGGCGTTCAGTTTATGTCTGTAATCTTCCACTATCATAAAATATAAATTGCGATCACTGTCCAATATAGTTCGTACGTTCCAGGTGGCTATGCAAAGTTGCTTGGTTCTTATTTTCGCTTATTTTTCTGTATTTCTCGACCGCATTAGTCGATGTCCAAGCGCCCGCGGCTAGACATTTAGATGGTGGATGAGACGGACTATGTTTAGCCACCTTCTCTAGGCCCCTCTTCTATGCAGAGGAAAGCAGAGCGATCTTTAATAGGGCTGCTTTTTCACCAGTCGTGCTGCCGAACCCAGGAGTCCCGACTCAGTCGACTCCGGAAGCGACCACTCTCTCCTGGCCGCCTACGTGCAGGGTGTCAGCTAAAGCCTCGATACATCGATATCTCAGCCCTATCGACTTCACCCCATCGCCGCAGGACTTTACCAAGCTCAAAATCCGAAAAAGAGATAGCTAGGGTCATCTGCGCGTGAATTTATTTATATTGTACAAAAGACGAAAAAAAAAGAAAGAAGAAAAGACTCGCCGACGCAACCACTCCTCACTTAAGTAGTGAGCGACCGCGTCATGCGATAAAACATGTGACCAATCACCACCTGACGTACGCACGTTAATAGCAGGCGGCAGTGGGAAGCAGTTGCGTCTTATAAATAGCAGCTGTTTTTGGCTCGCCGCTCACTTAGCGGTCAGCCACCGTAGAGTCTACTACACCTGAAGATGCCTCGTGTAGAGGCGAAACACGTGTCGTATTGTCGTCGGTGGTGTGTCTTTCCTGTTGTAGTGGTGGTGGGAGTAGTGGTGCTGGGATTAGTGGTGACGAGGATAGTGCACGCAATTGAGGGAGGGCGGGAGGTGCTCTTCAAACTAGGTAAGACACATCATTTTAGTTTTTATTTTATTGAGCGGATATTGGCAAAGTAAATTTTTCCAACTTTAATGGATGATAATTCTCAACTACATTAATTTAATAATAAAATTTGGCACAAATTCTTGCTTTAGAGAAAACCACATATTGTTTGTACTACTATTATAATAATACGACGAGTATTAAAATAAATAGAATTGACTAGCTATGTATATTAGGTAATAATAGGATTTTAAAATAAGTATTAAATGTTTTTATTGATTATGAGAATGAATGCTTATTACGCAATCAAACCATTTATCCCCACAAATTTTCACATACCTAAATAGTTTTGCAAATATAATAATACTTCTGGAAAATTTGCTCTCCTTGTAGGTAGGTATTTTTGATTGGTCAACCACACTTTGGCAATTAATTAATTTCATTATTTAAAATAAAATAAAATTATCAGGTTTATACCCACGTGTATGATTGTTCATATTTTTTAAATTATAATAATTTTGGTTGTAGGATAATAAATACCATGTATTATTCCTAACTTTTTCTTTGCATTTCGTACACTCGGAATTAGGAACCAAATTCAAACCAAATACATCGGAATAACAATTTTTTCATCGAAATAAGGTGCCTCCGGCTTCTTTTCTTAATGAATTAATTTAGAATACAAATCAAGATCTAATAGCCAAACCAGAGTAGAAACAATTTTGGTTTTGATAAAAAAAAAAGCCAAACCTTTAAAACAATAAATGCTTAATTTTCGATATCTTTTCGAGTTTTAGTAAAAATACTGCGGAAATAGGTGTCTTAGCCCTAAATATGTTATTAAATATTTATATGTATTATTTTAATATTTTTAGTTTTTGAAGTAAGTTTTTACTTTTTATGGGGAATTTGAAGAATAATTTATCATGTGCCATTTTTTTAGTTGATACACCCTTTCGGATGCTCATGGTTTATGGCGAAATGGTTTTGTTCATGTCTTACATCTTCAAACTTGTTTTTATAATCGATCCTTGTCATCGCACACAACTAGAGGTAATCATTTGTGTTAAGTAGTAAACGCATACGACCTTGGCATTTGTTATCTTCGTTTATGAACATTCCTAGTGAAATTTTGTGGTTGTTTTTTGACTATTTAGTGCCAATTCCAATCAAAGCTAATTAATTGTTTTTTTAACTATTTTTCGTACATAACGGGTGATAAACGAGGATTATGTTTAAAAGATTTTTATATTTTTTTTTTCTGTAGGCAGGTGTGCAACAAGTAACAGCTGTCTAATTTGCTCTTATATTTTATTTACATTTAAATTATTTTAAACTAGTGTTTAGTCTTTATTTACATATTTATTACATTTTTATTACCTTTTCTTTGGAAGTCATATTGAAATATATGTCCAGATAAAATATTTGTGACTTACTCATATCACCCATCAGTGTAATTTCTTTTTGCAAACTATATCACTCACTGGCACTTAACTTTGTGTTCACTGGAAATATTGCAAGCAGTGGCTGAAAGTATCTGATGTGGAGGTCGTGCAGAGAGAACTTGAAGGAAGCTGGAGTCGCAAGATAGCTTATTTTGAAAACAGATTAAAGGCTGCTTCTATGTCAAGTAATACCACTCTTAATCAACTCCGTGAGGAGTTTCATTTACCTACACGCATCAATTCCTCATAAAAATGTTTTAGCATCTCCTTCCTGCCTCTTGGGAGTTTTTATTTTTGGAACTCGATGTCAAAGGTATAGAATGCTTCTAGGGGTAGTGTTTTGCCCCCCTTCGACAGACTACTTCGCCACTTTAGATATGGCTCTTGTTGATATTTGTTCTGAGTACGCACACTGTATAATCATGGGTGACTTCAATACAGATTTGTTGAAAAACTCTCCTCGTTCCAAAAAGCTTCTTTCAATTGTTGAGTCGGTTAATCTTTCTATTCTCCCTTTAAAAGCTACTCATCACAATATTGGAACCGATGACTTATTTATTGATCTTATATTTGCTGCTTCTCTTGATCGTGTGATGATGCATGGACAGTTACCTGCTTTTGGCATCTCACGTCATGACTTAATTTATGCTTTGTATAAGCTTAAACCTCCCAAATATACCCTTCTGTACTGTATCTGCGCAGTTTTTCTAAAATAGACTTTGCCAAGCTAAGGGATGACGCTCTTAAACTTGATCTAGCCCCATTCATTGCAGCACCTACTGTTGACGATAAAGTCTCTATTCTTAACCAAAATAT